>JAJIBD010001587.1:0-384146 GCA_021461705.1 Cryptotis parvus
TGGAATAGAGGGAAAGGAATAATCCGTAAATCAGGAAGAGCACTTTCAGCAGAAGCAGTTCATGGGGCCATCTTGTTCTTAGATTTCCAATTTCCAGGGTTCAGTCTCTGTTTTCAAGACACCCAATCAGTAATATTTTTGTGATGGTGAACTGAGATGACTACCACAAACTCTTCATAAAATAAAGGAAGTTAATATGCTTTTAGCTCCTGTTATAAAGGTGTCACTTCTCTTAATATCAAGACCACACAGCAATATAAGAAAAAGAAAGGCTTCCTTAACCCCAAATTTACCCTCCTTCAGAATAGAAACGTGAGATTCCTTTGAAATGTTAGCAAAATGAATACAGCAGTACACATATTTGACATTATGACTAAGTTTATTCCAGCAAAACCAGACTGGTTTAACATTATAAGATTAATCAATGTAGTTCATAGTATTAATAGAATAAAGCAGACAAATTATCATATCAGCAAGTACAGACAAAAGCATTTGACAAAATGCAGCACTCAATTATATTAAAAACTCTTAGCAAATTAAAAACGAGAGAACTTCCTCAATTTGATTAAAAACATCTATAGAAATCTTACAGTAAACATCACATTTAATTGCTCAATATGTAACTTTCCCTCCTGTCAGGAATGTGAGGAGTGAATTTTACCCTACCTGGTCTTGCCAGCCATGTGCATTAGTTTGTTGTGGTCCCTAGTTGTAGCGCACAAAGTGCCACGGAGACTGTGTGGCTTAAATAGAAATTTGTTTTCTCACATTTCTGAAGGCTGGGAAGTCCAAGCTCAAAGTTCTACAAGGTTCTTTTCCAAGTGAGGACATTCTGCCTGGCTTATCCAAGCCTACATTTTCCTCATGTGGACTTTTCTTGGAGGTGGGGTGGGAAGAATTTAGTAAAGAGGCATTGGAGAGTGCACTGACTCTCTCCTGAAGACATTAGTCCTACTGGATTTTTGTCCCATCCATGCAATATCACTGAACCTGAATTATCTCCTTGCAGATCCTCTAATAGCAATCACCATGGGCGGGGATTTATATAAAGAATAGACAGACATACAGATAGATGATTAGATAGATGGATGGATGGATGGATGGATGGATGGATGGATGGATGGATGGATGGATGGATGGATGGATGGATGGATGGATGGATGGATGGATGGATGGATGGATGGATGGATGGATGAGATAGATGGATGGATAGATGGATGGTGGATGGATGGATGGATAGATGGATGGATGGATGGATGGATAGATAGATAGATAGATAGATAGATAGATAGATAGATAGATAGATAGATAGATAGATAGATGAATAGATAGATAGATAGATAGATAGATAGATAGATAGATGATAGATAGATAGATAGATAGATAGATAGATAGATAGATAGATAGATAGATAGATAGATAGATAGAGAGGAGGGCTGGCAGGATTTAGTCCATCATTGTGACAAGAAACAGACTTAGATTAGAGACAAAGGACTTATCAGAGAACTTACAGCTTTCACATTTACTCTTTTTTTTTTTTTTTCTTTTTTGGGTCACACCTGGCAATGCTCAGGGGTTACTCCTGGCTCTGCACTCAGGAATTACTCCTGGGTGGTGCTCAGGGGACTATATATGATGCCGGAGATCGAACCCAGGTCGGCCGTGTGCAAGACAAACACCCTACCCTCTGGACTATCGCTCCCGGCCCTCATCTTTACTCTTGAAGATCTGTGGAGCCTAGATGGATGCTTCTCACAAAGCAGATTTGGGTAGAATTCCTATACTTTAATAATCCTAAATTTTTTAAAGCTACAAGCAAACCCACTCAGCCAGCCTAACCCTGGAGAAACTCTCTTGTACAGTAAAAACCTCTACAGAGGGGGAAACCATATCTGCCTTCCTAAATTGTTAGCTGTACATTCTTGAAAAAAAGGAATAATCTCAGCACCAGTGCCTCTGCTTATAAGCATTTATCATCCAGAAGAGAAATCTCATGAACAATTTCAAGAAAATCATAGCGAAATATTTTCTGAACCCATTATGATAAAAGAGCAAAATGCCCTGTCTGCCTTTACCACAGGAGTTCAACAATGTAATTCAAGGAACTGTTGCTGTTCAAGAAAAGGCATTTCTTTTTTGAACAGCAAATAGTTCAATAAAGAGAGATTGCAAACTAAAAAGCAAAAGTTATATTTGTAAATATCTTCCTTGTTTAATTTAAGACTTACTCTATAAAATAACTTCAAAGCTATTTAGGAAGACCACAGGCTATAAGGTCAAATACTAAAAATGAATTGCATGTCTTTTTAAAATCCTTAAAATTCCACTTACAGTAGTGAAAAAAATACATATGAATAAATGCAAGACTGAGAAATACACAATGTCTTTAGAAAACATTTAAAAATAAAAATAAGGATAGGATGGAACTACAGTACAGTGGGTAAGATGTGTTTGCCTTGCATATGGTCATCCCAAGATTCAATCCCAGGCATCCCATATGATTCCCTGAGCCTTTCAGAGTGATTCCTGAATGGAGATCCAGGTGTGGCCCCAAAATAAACAAAAATGTAAATAATTAGAGCAAATATCTCACATTAGTGTGTTAAATTAATTAAGTTAGTGACTTAAGACTTAAAATCTATATAATGTCAACTCTCCCAAAATTTGATTCACCTCTTAACTTCATTGTAATTGCAAATTATAATTACAAAAGATTATATTTTTAGAAATTAACATACTACCTTTATATTTTATGTGAAACTTTAAAGGAATTAATAGCATACAAAGGAAACCTCTTAAAAAAGAACAAAACTAGAGTACCATGCTATTTGTCTTCAAACTTATTTTAAAAAGACACATTAACCCCCCAAAATTTGGGCTAACAAACAGATTGGTAAATAGATCCATGGAATAGAACAGAGTTCAGAAATAGACCTATGTATCTATGCATATCTGATTTTCACCAAACACAAAATCAATATAATGCAGAAAAAGAAAATCTTTTTTTGCAAATGGCACTACAAAGAACTGGACATTAACATGAAGAAACTGAATTTCAGTCCTTCTCTTTCACACCCCCAAATTAATTTGATATGAATTATAAACTCCAAAGCTTCTAAAAGAAACTATGGGAGAATATCTGTGTGACTTGAGCAGCGTTAAAGATGGCAATCACCATGAGAGCACACATTGTTGAATCTAGCTTCATAGAATTCAGAATGTCTCATCATCAAAAGACACTACTTAAACAAGAAATGGGCAAGTCACAAATGAAGAGAAATATTTACAAAACATATCTGACTCCAGGATACATCACTCCCAAAGCACAATAGTAAAAAGAAAAGCAGTCCAGTAAAATTAATAAACACCTCACAAAGGAAGATAAATGAATGGTCAATGATCATATAAAATATGATCAATGTGATTTATCATCAGGAAATGTAAATAACTGCAACAAGTTGCTACTACACAGTCATTCAAATAGGTACAGTTAAAACAATGTATATGATTGGGGAGATAGTACAAATTGGTAGACTACTTGCTAAGCACCTGCAATGTCCTGAGTTCAGTCCCCAGTACAAACAACCCTTATGATCATGCCAGCATTATGAAGCCAAAGCATTACTAAGAATGGTCCCTCCTTGCTCCCATCACATCCATCACTGCTAGAGGACACAGATAGACAGATAGACAGATACACAGAGATAGATAGATAGATAGATAGATAGATAGATAGATAGATGGATGGATGGATGGATGGATGGATGGATGGATGGATGGATGGATGGATGGATGGATGGATGGATGGATGGATGGATGGATGGATGGATGGATGGATGGATGGATGGATGGATGGATGGATGGATGGATGGATGGATGGATAGATAGATAGGATAGATAGATAGATAGATAGATAGATAGATAGATAGATAGATAGATAGATAGATAGATAGATAGATAGATAGATAGATAGATAGATAGATAGATAGATAGATAGATAGATAGATAGATAGATAGATAGATAGATGGATGGATAGATAGATATATACATCATACATACATACATACATATGTACATACATATGTACATGCATGCATGCATACATACATACACTCCACATACATGTGCTCCGCTAATCATGAGGTGTCTGGGAGGGAGAACAAGTTCTGGCTCTGGCCCACCATCCCTATAGCCTTGGAAGAAGCCAGAGGAACTCCGCACAATGATTTACATGTATCTGTTTCTCCAAAAGGATATGGATGTGAGGGCAATCTGCCTGCAACATCTGTCACCCCACTGATTGCCAGGGGTTGATTTGGCTGATCTGGCTGTCTAGGCAGGTGTCCCCTTCCTCCCTCACCACTCCATGTGCATCCTCCTGACGCTCCACGCTCTGC
Organism: Cryptotis parvus; assembly: GCA_021461705.1. NCBI lineage: Eukaryota > Metazoa > Chordata > Mammalia > Eulipotyphla > Soricidae > Cryptotis > Cryptotis parvus. The sequence goes on from JAJIBD010001587.1 coordinate 4,399, forward strand.
CGAAGAACACGGCCTTCCCTGAATAGAGATGGTCTTCCCTGAATAGAATAGGTCTTCGGTTGAGGGTATACGAGTAGCTGCGCCCCCTGCTAGAACCTCCAAAGTAATAGTTTTTAATAAATGCCATTCACAGTTGTGCCTCAGAAAAACAAGTACTTCAGAATCTTCTAACTAAGGCTATCAAGGGCCTGTAAAAAAAAAACTACAAACACCACTTCAAGAAACAAAAGAGGAAATGAGGAAATGGAGACACATCCCCTGCTCATGTAATGGGAGAATTAACATTGCCAAAATGGCAATACTCCTCAAAGCATTGGACAGATTCAATGCTGTCCCTATAACAGTACCCATGACATTTTCAAAGAAATTGATCAAACACCGCTGAAATTCATATGGAATAATAAACCCCCCATGAATAGTTACAGCAATCCTCTGATGGAAGGAAATGGAAGGCATCACCTTTCTCAACTTCAAAGTGTATTACAAAGTGGTAGTAATTAAAGCAGCATGGTACTGGAATAATGACAGACCCACAGACCAATGAAATAGAATTGAATATCCTGGACACACATCCTCAAATATATAACCACTTAATTTTGATAAGGGAGGAAGAAATATGAAATGGAGAAAGAAAGCATCTTTAACAAGTAGTGCTGGGAAAGCTGGGCAGCTACATGTATAAAAATGAACTCAGACCTTTATCTAATGCCATACACAAAAGTCAGATCAAAATGGATTAAAGATCTTAACATCAAACCTGAATTTATAAGGTTCATTGAAGAAAAAGAAAGGCAAAACCCTCCATGACATTGAAACAAAGGGCATCTTCAAAGATGCAATACCACTGACAACCAGGTTGGTCCCAAAACCAAAATAAGAAGAATACTTGCAGAGCCAGGAGTAACCCCTGAGCATTGCCGGGTGACCCCCAAAAAAAAAGAAGAATACAGTGTCCAACACCCATCCCTCCATAAAGGCAGGTGGGGAGATGGAAGGTAGTGTGAGGAAACTGAGGACATTGGTGCTGGGAAATGTGCACTGGTGGAGGGATGGGTGTTGGACACTGTATGACTGAAACCCGATATGAACAACCTTATAACTGTGTATCTCACTGTGATTCAATAAAAATATTTTTTTGAAAATCAGCATAATGCTTATCTTGTTAGATGGCGGGGGTACAGAATTTTCAGAAAGAGATACAAGTGAATTTTCTAGAGTGATGATAATGTTCCAGAAGTTTGGACATTTACATTTGTCAAAACTCATCAACTGTGGTATTCAAGATTTATGCAGCCACTTTATATAAATTTACCCTGAAAAAAAATCCATAAAACCAGGGAAACTACTCAAAGGTTTGGAGTAAATTCCTTGCATTGCAAGAGGCCCTGACTTCAATTACTGCCAACACACATTTTTCCCCTCTGCCTCCGCCTAGTGCTGGAGCCAGCACGTATAGCCCTAGTGGCCCAAGCACCACCAAGACCAAGCAGCCTGAATCAGTATAAACTCTAGACCATCAGGTCCATATCACAGGGTCAAGCACGGATGGAGACCCTGTTTTTTTTTAAAAAAAAAACAGGAAATGTATTATAAGCAAATAGTAAAGCCTGTTTGACAATATGCATACCGCATTATTTAAAGTTGAATTGCTCAGATGTGCATAATATGATTTTAAATGCATGCAAAGTTATTAATAGCTGGATAGCTAGAAGTCTAGATTACAAATAAATGTAAGCAATATTCTAAAATATTGGTTACAGAACACAGGTAATAAGTATACATCTGGGTACTCCTTGAAATAAAGTTTTACAGTATGTCTGAAAATATTCATTAAAATATCTTGGGGAGAAAGAGGTAGTATAGTGGGTAGGGCCATTCCTTCCTGCAGCCCACCCGGGTTCGATCCCTGATATCCCATATAGTCTCTCAAGCCTTCCAGGAGTGATCCCTGTGCATAGAGCTCTGAGCAGCAGCAGGTGTGGCCCCAAAACAAACAAAACAACAACAACAACAACAACAACAACAACATAAAGCTTGTAAACAAGTGAGAGATAGAGTAAAGTGGATAAGATTTTCCTTGCTGACCTAGATTTGATCCATGGCACAGCATATGGTCCTCAGAGCCCCATCAGGAATATTCTCTGAGTATGGAGTCAGAAGTAAATCTTTAACACTCCCTGGGTATGGCTCAATAACCCAAAAAATAAACAAACAAACAAACAAATAAAATTTAAATCACTGTATCACTGTCTTCCCGTTCATCATCGATTTGCTCGAGTGGGCACCAGTAACATCTCCATATGTCCTGTCTCATGCTAGTAAAGCCCAAGGGCATCTGCTTGCTCCAGGAACATAAAGAGCCTCAAACCATTCCATCAGGTCATGGGAATGAGGTTTATAATTGTTACTGGTATTTGGCATATCAAATGCAAAACGGGTCGTGTTTGATATGCCAGGCTCTGCCGCTTCTGCAGCACATATACTAAAAAACTGATAATAATGTGATAAAATTATTTCTAATTTTTGAAAAAAAATATTTATTTTTCACCCCATAATATTTTCGGGGTTGGTGCTCAGGGTTTCCTCTTGGCTCTGTGTTCAAGGAGCACTACTAGCTGTGCTCAGAGGTATGTGGTGGCAGGGATTGTTTAGGGCTGGCTATATGCAAAGCAAGTGATTTAACTCCTGTGGTTTCTCTTTACCCCTCACCCTCAAATTTGGAGGAAATAAGATCTTCCTTATAATGTTACGCACAGCGAGCTTAACTTTAAAAAACAGGTAAGCAACAAAAGGCTGCCCCACAGAACAGAGATGGAAGTTCTGAATTAAAGAACTTCCCTATAAATTTACAACTGTTAGGCTAATTGTTTCATTTGGGATCTGATACTCTGCCTTCATCCACATCACTTAAGGGAGCGAGAAAGTAATATGTCTCCACTTGCCTGTTTGCTTTTTACAGCTGCTAGTCAGGCTCAGTCAACACACCCAGGTGCTAATAACTGTAATCAACCCATTTGTTCATTTAAAACAAATACATGATTAGTTTGGGGAAAGAAATACCTTGATTTCTAATTTGCTAATTATTAGTTTTTACAAACTTTAGCCAGTTATTCTCGTTTTCTCCCTAAACAAATATAAGCTCATAGTGTCTTTTTCTGTCCTGAATAATTAATCTAGGAAGTTTCTCCTACTCTCTGCCTTACTTTAAATTTAAATTAGGCATTTGTAACAAGCTATGGGTACACTATATACACAATAAAGAGAAGAGGGGTGACATTATGGGTACACTATATACATAATAAAGAGAAGAGGGGTAACATTTTAGCATAAATGTCATAGCTTTTAATAAGTCTTTAATTATTATTATCATTACTATTACTATTATTATAGTGATTATTATTTTGTTTTGGGAGCTACAGTAATCTGTGTTTAGGGCTTACTCCTGACTCTGGGCTCAAGGATCTCTCCTGGTAGTATAGGGGATCTAACTTACTTCAGCTGCATGCAAGGCAAAGTGCTGTATTTTTCTGCTGGACCCAGAATAACAATGTCTTTAAAAACACTAAAAATAAAAATTTCACTATGTCCAACAGTGTTGGAGGAAGTGATGTGTCCATTCAGCTGTGTGCAGGTCTGTCCTCATGGACTCTGTCCCTCCTGAGAAAGTCAGAAGACAAATTATTCTCACCAGCCTGGGAACTGGAAAGGCAACTCTCAGTCAGAGAGTTCCACACAGCTCCCTAAAAGTGGTCCAAATAACACTAATGATAACTGAAACTCTCCTCTAGGCAGACTTCCTGGAAGAGATGAGCCTTAGATTCTCTGAGAAGGAGAATGACTAGGAGGTAAATAAAACAACAGAAATTCTTTCACCCAAGGGCATCAGAGCCTATGTTCAAGGTGCCAGAGGTCTTTAGACAAGAGTCACACTCTCCCCTCCCTGCTTCTCCCACACTAAGCTGGAGGCTGAGCTGAGGAGGGAGGCTGGGACTCTCCTCCAGGCCTTCGCTGCACAAAAGGAATCTCAAGCACATGCCATATAGGCTTGGGTCGATTTCTGTGCCAGGCTGATAAGAAGAATCTTCATTCCTGCCATCAACAGACATCAACCCTAACTGCTTGGCAGCCAGCTCCAACTGCTCTGCAGCCAGCCCCATTATTATTCCTTCAGGTCACTGGAAGGAGTGTGACAGTGGTGTTGGCTCCAGGTCAGCAGTCCACTCCAACTTCCACACTGACCACTGCAGCAGCCTGGGTCAGCTCTGCAAGCTAGCTGAGTATGACTGCAAGAGAAAGAGCACCTTCACTGACATGCCTGTTTTCTCAAGGGCCACTCCACTTGCTGACTGAACAGAGAGGAACCCTCCAGGTCTTCCTATCATGGGAAACCTTGAGTCTGCAGCCCAGGCTTTTCTAGGGCCAGCACATCACCTAGAAACATAGACGTGTGACATAGTCATAGAGGGCTCAAGAAATGAGCTGGTTGAAAGGAAGCACAAAATTGCCTGTGTGGTGAGGTAAAGCTGTGTAAGAGACCCAAGCCACTGCACTGGATAATGTGCAAACTACAAAATTTGACTAAAGGGGCTAACTCCTAGGCAACCAGGAATGGGGTATTCATGCAGCAACTCAACCTACCATGAGAACACAGGGAGGTGGCACTTGTCTTAGGTAATTCACTCAGTCGCTGTCGGGAAGAAGAATGGGTCTAAAACCAAGAAGTGGTGACAGAAATTTTGCTGAACAGCTAACACAGTACTAGGTGCAAATCTGGACCTCCAATAAGGGGGTTCCATTGTTGCTCCCCAGAGAGTCAGAGGCAGTAAAACCAGAGACCAAGTCACCATAGGAAAATTGTTCATAGTCCTGCCAAGCTTTACAGTCTTTACAGCTTTACACTGTAAAACTTTACAAGTGCAGCTTTACAGGTGTAGATTGTTAGGGAAAGGAAGCTCAGCTTTCAGATGAAGATGTCAGTTAATTTGGGGCTAGAATTTATTTGTAATCACAGAACTAATGATGTCTTCTCCTCCCCTTACATTTCCTCCCTCTCCCCGTTCCCTCAAGTTCTGCCCCTTCGTCTCTCTCTCCCTTGTTTCTCTCCCCCTTTTCCTTCCACTCTGTCTCTCTTATTTTCCTTTCCCTTTCTCTAAACGCCCTTTCACTTTTCAGTATTATTCAATTACTCCGTGAGTTTGTGTCACCTGCTCAAGAGGGGCCTCTGGCTGTGCTGCTGCAATCAGACTGGGAAGGCCCTGAGAACAGGACTATGGGGTACTCCATTTACGGGTACCTTAGATTGGGAATTCTGGGCTCAGGGCACTAAGGAATAGATGGTGGCTGGCTTGGAAGGGTTCAAAAAGCTGCCCCTCACCTGCGTACAGAGTTTCTCTGCGGGAATGGCGGATGAGACCAAGTCACCTTCTAAGGGAGAGACAGGCACAAGAGTCAGGAGACATGGTCACATGTCCCAGCCCTGTCCCAGCCTCATGCATCTGTTGCCCTCAAATTCCCCACCCCTGAGCTTAGCCACCTGCATGCTGGCTCCCTACTTAATGCCTGAGTTCTCTTTTTCCTTCCCAAATAAAAGGCTCATGTCTCAAAAAACAGCATGAAAGGTGACTTTTTCAAAATTTTCTGACCTCCTGAAGCTTGGGCAGGAGAGAGCAGGGCTGGGAAACATGAGGCGGGATGGAGGGAGAGGTGGGAGAGTGTGCGAGGTTTGTGGAGAAGGAGGGAATGATGGGATGAAGGGCCTGAGAACAGATGAGGTGTTGTGGGAGGAGGGAGCGGGAGACAGATGGGAGGAGGTAGCTGCAGAGAGAGGAAGAAGGAATCGAAGGTGCCCAGTAGAACACTGGCATTGTCTACAAAGAGCTGCCTCCCCAGGGGCGAAGGTGCTAAAAGCCTTAGCTAAGGCAGCAGGCAATTTTCATGCTCACTCGCCAGGGCTGCTGTAGAGCGTGGTTTGAAGGCTGTGGGTTGGGGGTCTGGGTTTTCTGTAGTTAAATTCTGATCCCAGGCTACCATCTGGTTCCTGCATCTTAGAATCCTGATTGTTGGATTGGAGGCCTCCAAGGACTGATACTTAAGGCTTCTCCCAATGGTCGAGACAGGAGAGATAGTCTTCATCTCTTCATCATGGTACGGGTTGAGATGCTCTTCCTCTCATGGTGTGCTGGTGGTGGGAAGCAGCAGGACCTGACGGGGATTGCCTTGCTTTGAGCTTCCCACTAACCCACTCTGCTCTCCCTCCCTCTCTCTCTTTCACCTGCCTTTGCTCAACATTTCCTACCTGGATGGCCCATGCTGCTGCCCTATGCTGCTGCCCCTTACACTGCTGATGCAAATTTAGCTTCCTCAAGGGCCTATTTTGTGCCACTCCATTCTCTGTTTTCACATCACGTGGTATTTATCTTGATCATTATGTGGATCATGCAGTATTTTGATCATCAAATTACTCCCTATCAGTTAAGCATTAACTGGGAAAGCTTTGGCAGAAAGAACAAAGCCTTACTTACCTTTAAGCATGGGGTCAGAAGCATCACAAACGCTGTTCCCAGAAAGACCCACAGAGAGACAAGTGAGGCAGTGAATGATGCATGAGCTTGGGGTAAGGCTGCCAGAGAAGCACCTCCCTCCTCCCTTACTTATGGGCCATGTGACCTTGAAAAATATATTTCAAGGTTATCCTGAGGACTAGAAGCAATGTGTATAAATTGCTTACACACCCTGATGCGTAGTAGGTGCTCAATAAACGGTGATTATAGGCCAGACCTCCTTGAGTATGGGAGGTCATCCTCTCTGGCCCCACTTTTACCCTACCATCAATTTTGTCTATAGACTCTGGGCTGATTTTTCCAGAAGGCAGACATGGAAATTTTTTCATGGGAGGAAGCAGTTTTCTTGCATTTTTTGCCAGTGTTGTCAGCATGTCTGCCACAGGACTGTTGATAGGAGGTGCAAATGTGTTTCCTAATTTGAGATGATGGTGTTTGGAATGCCTGGCACAGAGCTATATTTAGCTCTGAATTCCCCAAATAGCAACAGGGGGAAAGAGCCTCCCAGCCAAACATCTCCCATCCAGCTGGAAAATATAATAATCATAATAGGTATTTTTATTGCTGCTGTTATTATTTATTATATAGGTGAAGTAAACTGACTAAATGGGATTTGAGTGTCCATTGGCATCTAGAATGGTAGGATTTTTAAAATATTGGGGGCTCAGTGGCCTTTGAATGCCATATAATCAAAACATCTTCTGTAGAAATAAAAAAAAAAGGATGTAACCTGAACTTCCAGCACAAACTACAACCCAATCTTCAGACTCTCAGTTAGGTGTTCTTTTTTCTAGGCCATAATCTCTATTCAAGAGTGCTGAGCAAGCTTTTCCCTAAGACGTTGGACGATCTCTCTCCCCTTTCACTGTCTGCCCCTGCTTGGGAGACCTGTTATCAGTGTCAACGGAGACCATCTAGAACACCAAGCTGGGAGGAATGGGACGTGCTGTACTACTCTCAATCCGGTCCCAATCTGTGTGTCCTTAAACAGGTTATTTCTTTTCTCATGGCTCCAACAGCTTACTCACTGCCATTTGTTATCCATTCATCAACCTGTTTATCCACCCATTCAACGAAGGTACAGAAAAACTACATTCTTTTTTTTTTCTTCAATATTTACTTTTTTGGGTTTTTGCTTACTTTTTTGTTTTAGACAGTACCTTTTTTTTTCTTTGTTCAGCAGGAAATCTACAGTCTTAGCTGTGGGATCCTGGAATTGTGAATGAAGCATTAGAATTACACAAACTTGCCAGAAACTTTATACAACCTTCTTGTAAGAGGTTGGATGGGAAGGGTGGGGCAGGCATGGGAAACTGCCTGATACAGTCACAGAGGAGGTTTAGGAAGAGTTGGTTACACTGGAAATGTAGAGGCGTGGCAACCCAAACCCAAAGTGGCATCCGTTTCTGGTCTTGAAGTAATGTAAGTGATGTAAGTCCAGTAAGGTCTTATGTGTGCTGCGCATGTGCACACACACACACACACACACATACACGCACACACACAAACCTGTCTGTTCCCAGCTTCTTTCCTACTGAATTCCCTAAAATGATCCTGGGGGAAAATGTGGAGGGGCCAAAATCACAACTGGAGGTGTTGTGCTGGATAAGTTACAGAAGTTTGAGGATGCAGGCTTCTGTGTTCAACACTACTTGAGATGCATGTCCCATGAGGGTAATGACTAGATCTTAATACTTCTTGAAAGGTTTAGAGCATGAGCTGCAACTCAAAGCACCTCCCTATTTTTTAATGATCCATCAACATTACCTCTGGGTAACCTTGAATAGATTCATCTCCTTCTTGGGCCTCAGTTTCCATATCAGCAAAATGAAATTGGAATATTAGAATATAACCACTTGGAATCATGTATAGCCTACAGAATCCATTGTTTATAAATGATTGCTCAAAATTAGAAATTGAGCTCTCATTTGACCCAGAAATACCACTACTGGGAATATACCCTGTGGACCCCAAAACACACAGCAGAAACACCATCTGCACTTCTATGTTCATAGCAGCACTATTCACAACAGCCAGAATCTAGAAACAACCTGAGTGCCCGAGAAAAGACGACTGGATAAAGAAACTATGGTACATCTATACAATGTAATACTTATGCAGCTGTTAGGAAAAATGAAGTCATGAAATTTTCCTATAAATGAATAGCTTGTAAAAGTAGTCAGAAGGGGAAGTACAGATATAAAATGGCTGCATTCATTTGTGGGATATAAAAAATACTATAAGACTAATATCCAAGGCCAGGCAAAACAGGGGTCAGAAGGACTTATCAGTAGTTGGGTTCTACCACAAGTGTGCGGAAGACAGAGGTTAACTAGGGGACATGTTTGCCAACAAAAGCTGGAAATGGTAACACTAGACTAGAACTGAATATTGAAAGAAGGTAAAGGTATATACATGAAAACCCCAGTGAATGTACTGCAAAACACAAGGTACAAATGATGAGAGAGACAGAGAGAGAGAGACAGAAAGAAAGAAAGGAAAAGCTGCATGCTATAAAGGCATACTGGGGAGGGTGAAGGAATCTGGAGACATTAGTGGTGAGAAATGGGCACTGGTAGAGGCATGGGTACTGGAACACTGTATTACTAAAACCCAATCATGAAGAGTTTTGTAATTTCTATTTCATGGAGCTATAATAATTTTTTAATTATTTAAAAATATTTTAAAATAATAAAATTTAAAATATTTAAAAATGAAGATCTCTCTGGCTATGTTTGACCTTTTTGCTATTTTCAGGATTTATGATATGTTGCTTCAATTCGCCAGCCCATCTCTGCTTCATACCCTTCCCTTAGTCATTGACTTTCTTGCAGTTCCCTAACCCTCTAGTTGCCCTAACTCTGTACAAATCAGAGTCTCCCCTCTGTAGTTTGGGAAAGGCTGCATCAACGATCTTCTTTTAACTACACAATGCACCTAGATCTATCTGTGAAACGCTATGGACCAGGTTCCCAAGGTAATTCCAGTTCTTGTGTGAGTTAATAGGAGAGGGGGTGATAAGAGAGGGACTGAATTCCAATCACAATGTGATTATTGGTTTTATTTGAAGTTTTGCTGATATTTTTTCCACAAGATTGGCTTGATATCACTAACCAAATGCTTGTCTCACAAATCAGCCATGGCCACAGTTCGCATTTAATTGCACTGAAGCTAAGTAAAAGCAAGGGCTAAATAGCAAAGGATACTGAGAGGAGAGAGAGAGATAAAGATAAAAAGAGAGAGATGAGAGAGAAGTAAAAAATACAGTTTATAGACCATACAACTTTAGTGGGTCATGCCTGAGATAGATGTGAGGCAATAACAAGACTCCTGTTGTTTGTAGATAGTGGACACTCACTGTTAAGAGTAGGGAGAAAGTAAGAAGTTGGGGGAGTTTGGCTCAATTGTTTTATTTACTGGGTTCTGTACCCAAGAGTTTCTCTTTGTTTTTTATTTGGCAACATTTAAAGCACTTAAACTTTCTACCAGTGTCCCTTATATTCTCCCGCAGAAACCTACTCTTACTCAAGTGTAAGTGACTGATGATAATTTCTCCTCTCCTGACTATAATTACATTGTGTTGAGAATAAAACAAAGATGGACATGCACACATCTGCACCTAAAAATCAAGGATGAAAGCTAAATCAGAGAATAAGAGAGGGTTGTTGTGTAGCCATGGCCCAGATTTTAGGTAACTACAGGAAGCTATAGATACCTAACTTATGGGTTCTTAACCTATGACTCCCTAACAGATGGATCCTTCACAGACAGAATAGCTGTGTTAGGAAGGCATGAGGAAGGTAGAAAGTCGAAGATTACTCAAGTTTCTTTGCAATAGTAAAAAAGCCAGCTGTGGGGAAAGGGAGGTGGTTTCCTTAGATAATAGCATGAATTTGAAATGCCAATGGGAATCCGAGAACAGTGTAAGAGTTTGGATATTATTGAATGGTTCAGAAGAGAGGGCTATACTGGGACTATAATGGCTTTGGAATCAATTCACTCATAAGGGAAATTACAGGAGCACTTTAAAATGATCTAGGGAGACGTAAAGACTGGGAAGATATGAGATCCAACGGGTATGGGGGAACAAAAATATTTCTGAGAACTGGAATGGTGGGTGTAATTTTAAAAAGGGTTTAGGGAATGCGTAACTGATAACCTGATCTTCAATATTAACAGAGAAGCTCCTTATTGAGAAGAACCTGGGGAAATTGAAATGTTTTAAAAAAAGCTGAGGGGGGTTAGTGCAGTCATCCAAAGAGTGAGAAACACAAGTCCAAATCCCAAGAAAGGAAGAGGGGCCATAACAAACTACTAGTTTTTTTTTACTGATTCCCACATTTATTTATTTACTTATCTATTTTTTATTAAATATTTTATTATACCACCGTGAGATGTACAATAACAAGGTTGTTCATGTTTAGAGGTTTCAGTCACATAGTGTTCCAGCACCCTGCCCCCCACCAGTGCCCATTTCCCACCACCAATGTCCCCATTCCCCCCTCCCCCCCCATAGCCTACCTAAATGGCAGGGTTTTTTAATCTCTTTCTCTCTCTCTCTCTCTCTTTTCCTTCTCTTACACATTGTGGATTGCACTACATACACTTAGAGGCCATCATGTGCATTTTATTGCCTGTCTTTAATGCTCAGTTCTAGGTTGGTATTAACCCTTTCGACATCTATTCGCACATGTTCCCTTCTCTGTCTTACCTAACCTCTGACTCCCACACGTTTGTGGTAATTTCCACTTTTGGTAAGACCTCCTGATCCACGTTTTGCCTGACATTGGATTTTGGTGTCATAATATGTATATATATATATATATATATATATATATATATATATATTGTTATATATATTGTGTGTGTGTGTAATGCAAATAAATGCAGTCATTCTATATCTCTCTCTTTCCTTCTGACTAATTTCTCTCAACATGATCCTTTCCATGTCCATCCATTTATAGGCAAATTTCATAACTTCATTTTTCCTAACAGCTGCATAGTATCCCATTGTGTAGATGTACCACAGTTTCTTTATCCAGTAATCAGTTCTCGGGCATACTGGTTGTTTCCAGATTCTGGCTATTGTGAATAGTGCTGCTATGAAAATAAAAGTGTGGATTGTGTTTCCGCTGTATCAAACTTCTAGTTTTTATGGCCCCATGAACTCTGGCTCCAGATCAGAATTCCAGAGCTGTGGATCAGTGGAAAGGGAAAGGGGGCTGGAGGTAGAAAGAAGAACTAAATAAGAATTTCAAAATGCATGTATTATATTGACAAGGAGATGTTAGATACTATAGAATGGTGCAGTGTATAGAAAAGTGGAGTTGTTTCTTAATACTGGTCAATCAGTGGTGTGTGTGTGGGGGGTCTGTGTGTGCTTGTGTGTACATGCATGCACGTGTTGGGTATGTGGTGCTACACTCCCTAGTAAAGTAAATAAGCCTGTATTAGTGGACTTGGGTGTAGTTTACCCCGAAGGTAAATGGTTCCTAGAACATCTTTATACTCTACTCTGCTTGCTCCCCAACTTTTCTCCCTGACACCTCCATATCTCTCTTGCCTGATTCATCAGGGCTCAAGGTAATTACAACAGTACACCTGCAACCCCATCTCTCCCCCTCACAAATGGCTTTGAATTCAATCTACTCTCAAAATAGAAATTGGTTTGTATTACACGCTGTTTGAAATTCTATGAGCTTCCTCTTCCTCTTCTCTTCCATTGACACAGTAATCAAAGTCAGGTTATATTTGATATTCTTAAATAGCAGGTATAATCACACCAGTGAAGCAATCCTGTCTGTCCTTCATATTTCACATCCTCATCTGTACCACGAGGTATGCAAAATAAGCTCCTGTCCAACTCTGATGTTGTTTTGAGCCTCGGAACTTCAACAGACTCATCTAAATTGTCCAGTCCAGCCCATTAGCTAGGGCAAACCTGATTTCATCTCTCGCCTGCACTCAGCAGTATCAGAAGCTACTTGAAAAGGACGTACAGCAGCCTTCCCAGACTTGGATGCAAAACTTATTTTAACCTCTCTGGTTCCAAAGAATTGCAATTAACCTGAGTCAGAGACTGTAGATCCCTGCTTCCTACACTGGCTAGATAAGTCAAAGTGGTGCGAAATTGTTGACAGATAAAGTCCAGGGAAGAATAATAATGAGATTTATGAGCTAAAGACTTGTTTGCACTCATTCACTCTTTTCCTCCACTCCTGACTCTATCCCCAATCCAGAATTACTGGGGGTGTATTCCACTGATAACAGCTGATGGTGGTTGCAGAATGGGGTCTCAGGATAAATTGTAGGAGCTGGGAGTTTCACTAAGACATGAAGGCATTGGTGGCCTGCTGTCCAGCTCTGTAAAGTGTGATCTTCTATAGGTCCCTTCCCTCTCTGGGTCTTTAAGTTATGCATAAGACAGTTGATCCTGATGAACTTTGCGGTTCTAAGCATATTGTCTTAACCTGGATTCCCCAGAAGTGGATGCTGGGAATAAGATTCAAATGCAGTAGATTACTGGTAAGGTAAAAAGGGAAAGAAGCAAAAACAGTTAAAAAAATCCATTTATGACTATAGACGACTGGGATCCAATCCCTGGGAACTTCTGAGAGATTATGTAAAATGTGTTTCATAGCTATGCCTAAACAGGTGGGGGAGGAGGTTGTAGAAGTTAACCATGAATTCCCACTCACAACCATTGTTTGGGAGCTCAGGTATTAACTCCTTAGTACTTAACTTCTCCCATGTATCTATAGGTAGCGAGGAACAGTGCAAGTGTGTTAGCACTACCATAAAATGTCATCAGTCGGAGAGATGCAGGTACTTTCAATAAGAGACTCTCAATAGTAATGGTACCAAAGAGTGCTAGGGAATTGGGCCAGGACACTGACAGTATCTGCCATGCATATTTAATCTCCTTAACATTTTATGATTTCTTTTGGCCAAATCAAGAATATAGAGAACATCCATCTTGGAAGGGCTATAGAAAAAAAAATTCTGTTTACTTTGCATCTCTGACTCTCCCTCTCTCACTAACGAGAGAAGCCCATGTGTTCTGAGAATCTTTTGTGCATTGTAGAAGACAGCTTTTGTAATGGCCTCAGACTGTTACACCTTTCACATCTGCAAAGAGAAAACACTAATACTAACCCTGAAGAGGTAGCATATAACTAAAGCAGTGGCTGAGAGGGTGAGAAGAGTTAGGTTGGGTTAGGTTGCTCTGGGGCTGGGCTAGGTGATGGAATTTGCCTGATTCCTCCATTATACTGTACAACAATCCATGTGAAAAGACAGAGAGGAGGTCAGCAACTGGAGTAAAACATGAGCAGTTTCTATATCCTCTAAATTTTATGGTGGGATACAATGGCAGGCAATGAGTGCAGATACGAGTGCAGAATTCCTGTGGAGATCATACTCTTGGCTCTAAGTAAGACTTCTATATTCTTGAGCATTAGACATCAAATAAGAAAGTGCATAGGGAAAAGAAGGCTTAAGGTCAGAGAGAAAGGAACAATCAAAGTTGGGAACGATAAGCTAAAGAAATAGCACAGTGGGTAGGACTATTACCCCGTGATATGGTTTACTTGCATTTGATGCCCAACCCCTAGCACGCATATAGTGCCCCAAAGACCTCCAGGGTTGACCCTTGAGCACAGATCCAGGAATACCTGGGCACAGCTGAGTGTGGCCCTAAAACCAAAAATCAAAGTTGTGAAGCATGATCCAAACCATCTCCCAAAACAGAGCCCCCTAAACATCATGATACAGAGGAGAAATGGTGGACTTTGATGCAATATGCTTAAGGTTCTCATCCAATACTTTGCTTATAACTTAAGTATACATAGACATATTGATACCAAATCTTACTTTTAGAAATATTACATTAAAAATATGATGATTTTTTTGTTTAAAAAAGAAAAAAGAAAGATAATTGCCATCCCCCGAGAGACAATTTCATACAGGGAGTACTATCATCACTTTGATTTAAATAGCAAAAAATAAACCAGTGCCAGGGAGCAAGAAAGTATTCTCTTCTCTTATCATGGGCATGGAGTTTTGTGGACCGTGAGGAACTGGTAACTTACTGGGAAGTTCCTAGAAGAGGATCTCTCACAGAGTGACCCCTTGAATAAAGGGGATGAACAGGGTCAGGGATTCAGACATGGCCGCATTGAGAATGGATATCATGATGCTGAAGAGACAAGGAAAAGAACAAAGCCCCTTAATGAGCTGCCAAATGAAAGAAAGGAAGACAATACAACAGATTAAGGTTGTAGAGAGTTGGTGTTTACTGAGGAGTGAAGGAGTCTTCTAGAGGGACTGGTGAACAGTGCCGAGTGAATTTGGGTGTGTCTTCTGATGGGAACTTTGCTACCAGAAGTCACCTTTCCTAATCCCAGCACCTCAGCACCAAACTAACCTAAGAGGCACTAGAATCAAACCTTTGTCATGGAAACCATATAGAACCCTGATGTAGCATCTAATTTATCTCTCCCAAGAACTTCCTCCCAAGCAGCAACCACAAACCACACTTGACCTACAAAGCATCAAGCAGCTAGGAACTAAGGATTGAGTTGGGGAAAAAGACCTTGGCTTCATGGAATCATATGGATAAGAGGGGTTGGGTGGGGTGGGGTATGGCACCACAGGAAAGAAAAAAGACAGAGAAGAGAGTAAAAATTAATGTTTTGTACCAAAGGAGAGAGGAAGCTCTTTTTGGCAAGCCAGGTGTCTTTTGATATTTCATGATGAACAAGCAGAGCAATTATTACTCTACTTGGCAGTGCACCATGCACCACACAGATGGAGTGCTGTCCATGACACCAAGGAAACAGTGCATCAAACAGCCATGCAGCGTGCCCAGGAGAGACAGCCCTGCCCAAGGGGGCAGACATATGTCCCATTGTGTGAGCACAGAGCATGAACCTACACATCTGTGCTCCCACTAAATTCAGTGAGGCACCCTCGTTGGGGGCCTCCATACTCTGCATACAACTCAGTGCCAGCCTGTCTTCCCTGAGACTACAAGCACTCCTTCCCTGCTTATTGCTGAGATAATGAAGGTCTCCCTTGCACACAATAAGTGCTTACAGAGTTGGAAAAGAAACGTCACCTATGTGTATTTAGGAATACTGTGTGTGCGTATGTGCACGAAAGTGATTATGTGTGTGTTGTACTAATGAGGGGGTGTGATGGCAGAGAGGTCGTGGTAGAGAGATTGGGAACTCAAGAAACAAAAACTGTTCCAATGCACTTTTTCTTAGACTTCTCCATCTGAAGCAGGAGACTCAACCAGAGCGCCTGCTCCGGACCCAGGCCCCGCGCCAGGCACACTGAACCAGTCTAAGCAGTTAGTTCTGAGACCCTGCACACAATCCCCCTTGGCACCCGACTTCCATAGTTCCTATGGACGTCTATTGCATTGGCTTCATTCATAGGAAGCCAGGACACGGAAAGTTCCTTGACAGTATCTGGACAAATCTCAATACGGACAAAACAAAAAGTCATAAACAGACCCATAAGGAAACGGGTTTTTAATGCAGTGCAACTCTTTGCTGGGGTCCTCAGTCAGGGAAGATCTCCCTATTAGCACATCTTTCTGGATTCAGTTGAGATAGTTTCCCCACAGACCTCAGAAGGCTTCCAGAGAAAGCAGTGCTCTGTCGCACTGCGTGGCTCTGAAACGTGCAGGTTTGCAAGTGGACGAGCTCCTGCCGCAGGCACTGCAGAGAACACAGGGGCAGGGAGCGGTCCCGCAGTGCTGAGGGCGGCAGTGCCCGCCCTGCGTGCCCCTGACCTAGTCCCTGCATCCAGCAGAGTGCGGGTCCCGCAGAAGAAGCATTCAGAGCCCTTTACTACCAAGCGTCCTAAGACTTCAGGCTGCTTATAAATGGTCACAGCGCTCAGAGGGTGACCCCTGTCTCTGCCACGTTACTCGTTAGCCTGCCACTCGCTGATAGATTCCCTGTTAAGGGACCACAGGGGCAGAGGAAGTAGATTAAAATATAATGTACTGCATTGAAATTTAACACAATGCTATACATAATTTTCAGCTGGATTTGCATATTCACATCCCCCTCAATTTCTCCTGAAGATTCCTATTGTGCCTTTTTTGTTAAACTTCCATCATCTCCAGACAAAAACTTTAATGACGAGGGGTTAGGTAGACATTCAAAACGTCACATAGTCCAGGTCCAGGGTACTGTCCCAGGCGGATTGAAATGCTGAACTCTGCCCTTAATCTTGGGGAAAGGAAAGAAAGGCTAGGCATGATTGGCTGGGGATGGGGCTGGGGTCCCCATCCATTTCCTGCACCTCTGTTGTGCTTTCACTAGGACTCGTTCATCACCAAACCTTCTCTGAGCTAGGAAAAATATCCTTTTCTTTCCCCCCATCCGTGCCCCCACCATTGCCCTCCTGGCCTCAGGACCACCTTTCTGTGCTCGTCAGCAACCCTGTCTCTGGACTGGAAACTGAACTTATAGGAGATAATGTTAGCTACCAAGGCCCCAGAGGCTTTGGAGAGTGAGAGAGCAGGTACTGTAGAAAAGAACACCATGTGTTGAAAAGAATGGCAGGCAAAAGAATTCCACTTAATTTGACGGCACAATGAATATTTAAAGTTTTATAAAGAAATACAGGAAAGCAATCAGGCTTATTCAGGCATGTGCTCCAGGGAACAGAGGACGCCCCCCCATGTGCTGGCAATATGGGATTAAGAAAAGAGGGTGGGATGGGAAAACATTCCATATTCTTTCCACTGAGGTGAAAAGGAGCTTACTAGCACAGTTCAAGAAGAAGAGGGGAGGGAGAATCCTCCCAGATAATTATCATAACGCGCTGACACCCTAAACAGTTTCTTCTTAAAATTGAATTTCTAATATCATCGCTTTGGAGATTATAATATTGAGACATGAATCCCTTGGCAAATGATTCAGGAACCATCCACGCTATGATAAAGGCACCTGTCACAGAAACAGGGAAGACACATAAATCTCCCACCGTGTGTGCCAAATGCTGAATGGTGCCACCCTCTCTCCCCACCCCACAGAATGAGGCAACCAGTAGCTGCCACAATGCCCCTCTGAGGGCAGTATACTCATTATGAATGTATATTGGATATTTTCACTGTGTCTCTTCCCTTATGTAAAGTTCCAGTGTTAGGGAACAAGAATGAGAGATAGCTCTACCTTCAAAGAGCTTCTAGTCCTAGGAGCTGAGAGATAGTATGGAAGGTAGGGAATTTGCCTTGCGCATGGTTGATCTGAGTACTATTCTGGCACCATAGATGCTCCCCACGCACTATCAGGAATGACTCCTCAACATGGAGCCAGGAGCAAACCCTGAGCTTCACCAGTCATGACCCCTGGTGAAGGTAGAGCTGTCTCTCACTCTTGTTCTCTGACATTGGGATTTGACATAAGGGAGGAGACAAAGTGAAAATATCCAATACACACTCATAATGAGTATACATGACCCCTCCCCAAAGCAATAAACAAATAACAGAATATGACACAACAAAGCATGTCTAGTCCTCAGGGATGTGTGAAAGTTAATCCCATGCGATGAAGGCATAAAACCCAGACTTGATGAGACGCTTAGGGCCAATGAGGCAGGGAGTGGGGAATCTGTTCATGCTGATGGTGGGGAGAGAGGAAGACTTTATCTTTGTCACTGAGGCAGCAGCTACCTTGGCTCTGCTGTTATTTCTGAGCACTCACCGCTCTACAACATAGTTGTTGCTGTGAGCACCCACAATGCTCTGCGTGAGGGTTTGTCCCTGGCTGAGGAATCCAGTGGTGCTGGAGAGTTAATGTTCCTTGGAAGCCCTTACTTTAGTCAACGATAGATGGCAAGAAGGTGGATAAATATTTCTGTCCCTGTGCCCTGGAGGGGATACTGCAGGGCCAGCTTCTCACTGCATCATTTAGATTTCCACTGGGGATGGGCTCTCTCAAGATGCTTGATAATGTTCCCTTTATTGAGTTATTTTCTTTCCTAATTTCCCACTGCCTTATGGATATTTTAGGTCTCCTCCTCCAAAATTACCTCCATGAAGTCCCCTTTCTAAAACACAGTTTCTGGACTCCAAACTAGTTCAATACCAGTAGCTGTGCTTTGGAATAAATCAACCAGCTCAGATCCTGTGCCTTCTAATTCTCACGGTTATTCTGAGAGGTAGAGATTATTTCCTTTTTCTACAGATGCAGAAACTGAGGCTTAGGCAGAAAATGTGAATTTTTCAACATCACAAAAATAAAAATAGAAACCTTGAAAAAATATCTGTAAGACTCATCAGAAATTTTCTTTTACTCATACTTGAATCTCTCCCAAGGCAAAGCAACAAGGATCCCTATGCTACTGTGAACAATTATTGTCTCTTCCCTGAAAAAAATTTCAGCACATATGCACATGAGTGGAAATTTAACTATGTAAATTCAGGTGAAGCGTAGCTACATCTTTAGGAATTACCCATAGGTTCCAGATTAAGAACATTTGTGAAGCAAGAATAAAACTTTGAAAACCAGAGCATTTAATGCATCCCTGGGACTATGAGAAGATGGGGAAACTCTGAAGGGAACATAGACCAGACAGGTATACCGGGGAGTGGTTGACAAATATACCACAATGTGATAAGTCAGTGGGACCCTTCAGAAGAGGATGTTGATTTGGAAAATTAGGGGAGAATCCTAACCTTTGACTTAAGTGAGAATTGGGAAGGAGCATTTGGGGAAATGACCCAACATCCTTGCAGATTCCAGAGCCTGCAGGAGAGTGTGAAAATGACTCTGGAACTCAACCTTTTGCTCTTCAATTTGCCTTCAGTGTCCCATGTCCCTCCTCCTCACTTCAGCCAACCATGTGCCTTTTTTATCAGGTAAAATTGCCTCACAGAGGAGAATTTAATATGGGGAACACTGTCAAAGAGGTCCATTATATTTTCAAAATAAAAAATACCATGTGCCCAGAAATGATGCTATACAGAGACTGGAAACCCCTATACAGAGGCAGGAAATCCAAGCACAGGTAAGCTGCTTCTTGCTGTCTTTCCCAGGGTGACAATCTGCAGGACAAAGTTCACAACCTCCCAATGTTTCCTCTGTAGCACTAGTTGAATACTGTTCCCTATGCCTGAATCTTTCTTATTCTCCATTGGTCTCTTCCCCAGGGATGCTCAAGAGTGACCTCTCAAAACGTCTTTCTTGCTCTGTATCACTTCATTTACAAACCATATATACCATGTCACTCTCCCATCAAGACATGTACTGTCTCCTTTTCCTTGGATCATTTCCTCTGGTCTCTGTAGAAAGCTCCATCACCTCTCTTTGGGGTTTGTGCCTGCACCCACCTGCCCATGGGAAGTCTCTTCTTCCTTCTCCTAATCCAGACTACTCTGCTCTTGCACACTCTCAAGTGTTTCCCACCCCTTGAGAGACTTTCCTCCACTCTGATTTCTCCTGTGCTTCCATCCCACCTACCACCCTCCTTTTACTGCCAAGCCTCTCAAAAGAGTATTATATGCTCACCGCCCCTACTTCCTCACCTCCTACTCAAACCCCAACCACTAGCAATCTGGTTTCCGCACAGATGACATTGTAGAAATTGCTCCTTGATGGTCAGCATGATCTCTGAACCTGCTCACACCAATGAATGATCGCTGCCCTCTGAGGTCAACCCTGATGCCAAGTCAAATGCACTCACTATTCATCCAAAACCTAGACCAGCTCCCACCCCACCCTGCTGATAGGTGTGTCTTGGATCACTTTGTGCAGGAGATGGATCACAGGCAGGCTTAGGATGTACTATTAAGGTAGAGTGGTGATTCAAATAGAGAAAAATTACTTCAAAACAACTGCTGTGCCTCCAACGGGTCCCCCTTCTACCACCTGACTACCCAAGATTCTGGCTTAGTACCTCTAGGTGGACCTTAGTATGATGTACAAATTAGACAGGGTACTAATTCATATGGATATTACTTGGACACCAGTTGTTAACTATTTCCAGCATTTCCTCCTCCTCTGACAGGGCTGAGAGAGAATTTCAGTGCTTGGAGCAGCCTCCTGGAGTCAGGAGAGGGTGAGGACACAGCTACTACTGACCCTCTGAGGGGCATTTCAGACAGGATGTGGCTTAGCTGGTGTATCAGCATTTGCCTAGCATGTGTGAGGCCCCGAGTTCCATACTTAGCAATAAATGGCCACAACTAGCCCTGGGATGGCCCTGATAAAAATAAACAACGGAGATCCTTTCCTTTGGGAGATGATTTTCTTGACACTGTGACCCCAGAAAGTCTTGAGCCCTTTCCCCTCCTTTTTAGTTCTGTGATAGGACCTTGGTATTTTGTGTCGGTGTAGACCACTGCTCTATCTCCCTTACCAGGGGCCTCTATCAGGGTGGCCAAGGACGAGCTACTCCATATGTGTGCCTGCTCATCTCTCAGATGAGACTAATTGGTTCTTGGCAGGGAGGATTTGGGGGTAAAATGTGTAAAATGATTGCTCAGGCTCATGTGCAGAGAAGAGCTGAGTAGATTCTAACCTCTCCCCTCTCACCTCACACCTCTGACCTCCAAGAGGATGACCCCCTGCCTCCATTCTACCACAGTCTCTCCCAGACTATGGCTTAGTCTGTGTCCTGCACAGGAGGACCTGGGTGTTCCAAGTTCTCACACTGTACATGTGTGAACTCTTCACTACCCGCCTCTCCACCCTCAACTTTCTCCCCATCTTCCCAGCACCGCCCACGGACACCCGCCTTAGTGCTGCTGCTCTTCACCTCCTTCAACCGTTGTCACTACTCTAACCTTTGGTCTGACGCCTCTCATCCCTATCTGGACTAGTTCACTCAATTCAGAACCTCAGGACCTTATGCAACAGGTCAACTATCAACACCCTGCAATGGGTCTGTGCCCCACTCTGCTTAAGGCCCAGTTATCTGCATAGAGCACTCAGATCTATTCCCTTCATGTTCAATCAAATTCTTCTTTCATTTCCTGCACTGCTTATAATAATGCCATAACAATTACACTATCAACATATTACATTTCTTGAAAATATGCTATGTATCACTCAAATAATCTCAAGTTGTGGCAGCAATATTTCACCCTCTCATCCATCCCATGGCATGTGCAGCAAAGACCCCCACACTGCTGCCAAAAAAAAGGAAGCTCAGAGAGGATCCTAAACTCAATGCAAGTCACCACCCTTACAGGTGGGTGCGGAAGTGAAGGCCCTCAGTCTCTATCGGGGCTCACATTCCTATGCAACAGACCAGACCACCTTCTGCCCGGGCTTTGATCACCATAGATAGCTTCCCTACCTCAACTCCATCCTTGGTATCCTGTTCCCCTGCCTTTACTGTGTTAGTCTCCCCTCCTGGACTGCAGGCTTCTCATCTTTTTACTTTCCCAAATGCAATCAATCCATCTTTCAAGTGTCACTCAAATGTCAACTCCTCCTTGAAGTCTTGTCTGATTCCCTTGCTCAGAAATGATCTCTCTATTCTGGAAACACAGAATTTTCCCCAGATGTTTTATTTTTACCTTCTGCCCTTCTCCACCATCATTTCAATATGTAACTGGTTGGCTCCACTGAGTGTCCAGATGGGACCACCACAAGGGTCTCCTTTAATCCTTTCTGCAGTTTGCCTATGAAAACTTTTATTAGATGTTGTTAAGTGATGTCTCTGCTTAGGGCCAGGAATGAGTTTCATTCTGTTCTCCTTTTTGGCACTCCAAGGTCCTTTGTTTTTTTAAGTTTTGTTTTGGGGTCACATCTGGTGGTGTTTAGGGGCTACTCTTACCACATGGAGGGTCCAGGTGATGTTGGGGACTGAACCCATGGTTTCTGCCTACAAGGAATGTGTACTAGTTTTTCAAGCAATCCTACCCCTCCATCCCCCCATCCTCTCCTAGTCTCTTTGAAAGAATAGCCCAGGGCTTGATTAAGGCAAGGAAAGAATTTTGGAGTCAGTCAATTCCTGCTACAATAAATCTCGTGGGTGAAGGATGCTAAGGCAGGAGCATAAATGACAATAGCTGTGCTTCCGGAGTTGACTGGGTTATAAAACAAAACACACACTTAGGACCATCAGCTTCAGACAATGCATAAAAGAAGGCAGACAGTGTCAAGGGCCAAGAGAAAAGGAGGGTGTTTGCTCTGTCCGATTTCAAGATCAGAACGGTGATTTTCCTGAACTGACTTCTCAGCATTACTTTCCAACTATCCTATCTGGCAGTCTCTGAATGGGAACTCCGTGGTTAAGATTCCTCTGCTATGAGGCCAGCAATTTGGCCTCACAGTTACTCAACTTCTTGGGGCTTTAATGTCTAGACTTAAAAAGTTCAGATCACATTAGTTGCTCCCTAGGCCTCCCTGAAAAGCATGTGGAATCACCTTGGTCTAGGGCATGAGTGGCTGGCACCCAGCATGCCATGAATATATGTGTCAGAGACAAGAATGTGGAAAGGCACCGTATTCCGTGGAAGCCCTGGGAGAAGCTACTCTGAGTGAGGGTCTCCCCTCTCTCCCAGGCTCCCTAAGTGCTTGCTGCTTTATTACCACCTTTAGGGGTTTCTTGACTGGGGAAGCAGCCAGGAAAGGCAACGCCATATGCTTTCTGAAGTCCTTTTCCTTATGGCTGTCCCCTTCATTGCTCTTCACTGGATCCTAGAGTGTCATAGTACTGACTCATTTTAAAGAGGGAGAAGCTGAGACAGAGAAGGAAAGAGAAAGGAAGAGCATGTATCCAGGTAACAGGAAGAACAGAAGTCAGATCCATTCTCTTCTCTGGTGATCTTTCTCCCATGCCACCCCCTCTTCCCTCCCTATAATCCTAAAATCTCCCAACTCCGTGAAACTGTTCATGTCTCCAACTTCATGTTCTCTCAGGCTGCAAACCTTCTTGGATCTGGCCTGGGTTGCTTTGGTCTTTCGTTTGCTGTTGTCTACTGCATTTTGGCACCATCAGGTAATTTGTCACTTAAAGGCATCCAGCCTTGCACACAGAAAGGAGCCTGGGATAGCAAAAGATTGAGTTTAAAAGCCAGTGTCCACCCACTTCCCAAACTACTCTGATAACTAACTGATAGAATTTGGGATCCTTGTGAATGGGGGAGGGTGAAGGTATTGTTATGTGATTGTAGACCTGCATGACTGCATCTGAGGGGCTCTTTCCAGATACCAGCACTACTCTTCGATGCACTGTTCTCCAGGAAGAGGATGCTTTTCCTTCCCTCTTTCCCCAGAAGTCCTTGGCAAATTGCCAGAAGATGCAGAGCAGATACTCAGGAAAGATTTCTCCTTCAGTGGCGCCAGACCTCCCCAGGATAGTCTTATCCTTGGATGCCTCCAGAGTCCACCCAGCCCTGAGATTGTGGCCAGGAGAGGGTGGGGCTATGACAGGAGCCCCTTGAGCCTGGGGGATGGGGAGAGGTAAACAGAGGCTAGATGATAAATGTAAACTGGATTTAGAAAACAAACTTGAGCTAATGGCTGTAGGTGGTGTTAGTCATTCTGTGAAGGAATTTGGGAATACATATGCATACTAATAAGAATGCATTTTGGATGCTTTTGCTCTGGCTCTTGGAAAGGGAGAAGGGGAGAGGGCACTGCAGGAAGCAGATGCATTTGCCCAAAGTCCGCCAAGGTCTGTGGTGTATCAGATCAGTTGGCTATTGGCCCTGGGGAGCTGAGTGAAGGGGATAATGAACAATTTGGAAGCAGCTCCCAAATCCTGCAGTAAACTAGGTGCAAGGTAATCTGGAGACAATGGAGAACTGTGCCCCAGGGCTTCTCTTATTGCCTGCTCCACAACAGTCACTTTTCAGGCTGTGATGAACCCAGGGTGACCTGAGAAGCATCTATTGCATTCCAGAACTTTCTTACCTGGGGAGTTGGAGTTGTGTTCTGCGATGCCAGGGCTCAGCTGTGATATGCAGCATGCCATACCAGCATTGCTGTCTGTGCCGATAGAGACATGAAAGGGTGTGTGAAAGCCTCCTTGAGCACCTGCTGGTAACTCTCTGGGAAATCATTTATCTGTCCTGCAGTTCAGTGCTTTGACTCAAACCGGAATGAAGAAGTATGTACAAGGAGCTGCAGAATGTTCCCACCTTCCTGCCCAGTGATTTCACTTCTGGGAATCATCTAATCCAAGAAAGGAAAGAAAGCAGCCAAAGACTCCGGTACTAAGACGTCCACCACAGGGGAATTTGGAAATGTGAAATGCCGAAGAATCCAACTGCCCATCATTCCATCCTTTGATAACTCATGTCATCTCTCTCTCCCTCTCTCTCTCTCTCTCTCTCTCTCTCTCTCTCTCTCTCTCTCACACACACACACACACACACACACAATGTTTGGGATTCCCTGGATCGTTTCTGTGGAAGGCCACAGTGAAAGCAGTCAGGCTGTCCAGCATTCCCAGGCTCACTCCAGGAAGCATCAGTTACTATTGTCAGTTACTCTTCCAATTTTCCCATTGCCAAGGTGTGTATTACTTTCTAGGGATGTTCTATAGTGAATAGAGATTATAGATTGGTTTTTCTGACCTCTTAAAATGCCTTTTGTTCTCTACCCTTCTCCAACTGTCAAGATCACTTGGGGTTCCCAGAATCCAAACCCTTTGAAGAAAGGGATTTACCACAGTGCTCAGTGGTATATAGCTGTGCTGGGTTTGGGGCTACTACCTCACTGGCAGACCAATGCTCAGTTCTGGTAAAGCCTGTATAATTTGAAAGGCAAAGCAGTATCTTTACAATGACCTAAGATAGCAGATCTAGGTCTGGCTCTTCATGACATTTCCATACCCCTTATGCTGAATTGAGAAAACTTCCTCAATGGGTTCACTTTAGGGCAGTGACTGGTTCATCCCTTTAGCGTCCTTTGGTGCAATGCCATCCCAATGTACATTTTTGTTTCTGAGAGCAGCTCCATTTCTGTTATGGTTCCCGTTGGTCTTTCCACTCCATAGACTCTGGTGCTATCAGGGAGGACTGTGAGGAGAGGAGCTAACCCAGTGCCCTGCCCGCGACCTTGGGTGGGAAATCAGACTCCAAGGAGCTGCACTCAAGTTCCTCTTTTCACTCCCCACTCCCGTTCTGGGAGTTCCTGCCTGTGGTATTTCAAATTCTCTATAAGCAAGAAAGGAAACACTCTCCATTCTAAGCCCCACCCCTCCTCCCATGTCTTCCCCTTCCGCCTCCCTCCACCACTTCCTGTTTCCAACCCCAACCTTCTCCTACTCCCCTCGCCCTCCCTCCTGGCTCATTTCTCCTCCTGTCTTTCATGGCCCTGATATTCAATTTCACTTTTCTTGTGCCAGCCCACTCTGATACATCTTGTCCTTCATCCTGGTTTCACCTTCCATCTCCCAGGCTTTCTATAGTCCCGGGAGCTGAATAGGCTATTTTCCTTGGTGTCTACCCATGAAGATGGCCTGGCTGCCATGGAGAGGAGCCCAGCTAGGAATCTGGGTTTCTGCAGGTCAGGTGCGAACGGACAGAGAGGAAGCACGGTTTTCGATCAGACAACCCAAGCCTGTGCTGCTCACACTTTCCACAGACCCTCCTGCCTCCCTTTGGAGTATATGGATAGGGCAGAGCAGGCTAGTCCCTGAGAGGGAAGAGATGGATTGAGATATTCACCCTGACCCTGGGCACCCGCTGGAGTCCCAGCAGATATTTCAACACTTCGGCTCCTTCAGTGCAAAAGGTACAAAGCTTTTGGGAAGCCCAGTGAGCTAGAGCCCTTCTCACACCCTTCCTGGCTCTGGTGGCTGGTTCCTATGGGCAAAGAGGAGGCTGTGGCAAGACCCGTGGCTTCTAAGGCTAAGCCCACCTGGAGTTTGGGTTCAGCAACTGGCCATCTGCATCAAACAGGTCCCTCTTCTGGGCCTGTTTCCTGACATGTCACAAGCAAGTCAATGAAAGGCCGCGGCAAGGCTGTTGCTGTGCACACAGTTGAAGCCACTGCGAATCTCTGGGGTTCCTGTGATGTCCAAAAAGTCTGTGTGCAGGCACTGTGGTGCTCAGTTTTACAGGTCCCTCTTTAGGGAACAGGAATGAGAGGTCCCCATCCCTAAAGATACGCCTGCCATATCCACACACATGCAGACACACACAGAGACACAGACACACACAAACACAGACACACAGACAGACATACAGACACACACAGGTACACACAGACACACAAATACAGACACGCACAAACACATACACACAGAGACAGACATTCACAGACATACGCAAACACAGAGACACAGAGACACAGACACAGACACAGACATACACACAAGTGTACACATGCACACACACGCGCACACAGTCACACACGTACATACAAATGCACACATACACTCAAGTCATACAGGAGCACAGACACACAGAGACACAGACATGTGCACTCACATGCACAAACACGGACAGTCAACACGCACACATACTCACGCATACGCGCGCGCACGCACACACACATGCACGCACACAGCAACACGCACACAGCAACACACACACACACACACACACTCACACTCACACGCACACAGGACAGGGCTGTCCGGGCCCCGTTCTCCTTCTGCGGGTTGCGGACCGGCTGCAGGGCGCGCTCCGCACGGGAGGCGGCAGCACCAGCGCGGGTTGCAGCGGGTTCGCCCGACCCAGGGTCGCCCTCGCCCCCAGAGCGAACTGCCCTCGCTCTCCCGGCCCGCCGCCCTCTGCGGCCTCGGTCCACGGCGCCCCATCGCGGGATTCCACTGGGCCCCAGCGGCCCTTCCGCCTCCCGTCCGGCCCCCACCCGGCCCCTCGGGGACCGCGAATCCCTTCAGCTTCGGGCGGCGTTGCGGGCGCCGAAGGGGATCAGCTGGGCGCGGGGCTCCGACTGTTGCAGAGAAGCTGGTCGCCAGCCTTGCGCTCCGGCCGGGACACGGGGCCCGGGGTTCTCAGCGTCTTCCCGGTCCTGCGCCGTCCCCGCAGCCCGCTCCCTCCCGGACCCGTGCGTGTGGTTCCCCGTGCGTGCGAGTGTGACGGGGCCGTGCCAGTGTGCGCGCGCGCGGGGACTGTGCATGCGGGGAGCGCGGGGGAGTGTGTTTGTGTGTGTGCGCGTGGGTGTGAGTGCCCGGCTCGATGTTGCCGACACGCGCGCGCATACACACACACACACACACACACACACACACACACACACAACCTCGGCTGGCTCGTCGCAACTTGAAGGCACCCCACGTTCCAAGATGCCCGAGGTTCCTGGGGATGCCCAGGGTTCTTCGATCCGGAAAATCCTACCGGCATCATCCTAGGGAGGAATTATCTGGTTTGGGTTTTTTTTGGTGATGGTTGGTTTTTGTTTTTCCTTTTGTGGTTTTATTTTTTTCCTTTCAATCTGGTGAAGAGAACAAGTTGTGCTTCCTCATTCTTCTGCTAAATGCCTTGGATATAACTGAAGAAGCCGCTTCAGCTCAGCCCGCGTGGACGTCCGCGGCCACCATCAGCCAACGTTTACCGGAGCCCGAGGGCTTGCTGGAGCAGGTCTCGGACCGGAAAGGATGCGTAGCCGAGCCGGGGAGCTTGGGCGCCCAGCAGAGCCGGCCTCTGAGCCTCCCAGTCAGGGATAGATGCTGCCTCGCCCAGGTGAGTGGTCGCGGCCGCGTCCCCAAGATCCAGGCTCTGTGTGTGTGTGTGTGTGTGTGTGTGTGTGTGTGTGTGTGTGTGTGTGTGTGTGTGTGTGTGTGGGGTGGGGGTGGGGTCTTGGCGCGGGGCTGCACGCACTCGACCTAGCGACAGAGCCCGGAACTTTGCCTCCTTTCTCGTTTCTCGTACCCCTGGAGGATCCCCTTGCCGGTACTCAGCCTGGATACTGTCTTTCCCCATCTTTGTGCGGGAGGTCTCCTTTTATTTCCTTGTCCTCCTCCCCGGGCAGTGGGAGAAACTCTGGCGAGGGGCAGGAAAGGAAAGCCGTCCCCGTAGAGCCTGGGTGCAGAAGCTGGAGCCCGGAGCCGCAGGTAGACAGAACGTGGCAGCAGAACTTTGCCGCCAGACCACTCTGTTGCATCACCGCAAAGGAAGACCTGGGGAGCGATTGCTAGGGGGCTGGCTCTGCCCCCAGGACGCCCCTGGCTCAGTGGGCTGGGTGGGGTGGTGCTGGGCAGAGGGGCTGTTGATTCAGTGCTGATGGAGGGAAGGAGAGCTTGTGCGGTTTGGGGGAGGCAGGGTGGGCAAATCAGCGCCTCTCCTGGTCCCCATAGAAGGCAATGACACCAGGGGGATTTATGTGTGAGAGGCTTGGGGCATCAAGCTGGCATGATGAAGCAATATGGAAACTGGCATTAGCCATGCCTGCTTGGTAGGTTCTCGTGTACCCACCCAGCCCTGCCCTGGTTCCAGAGCTGGTGGGGTGGGAGGAAGGAGAGGTCAAGGGGAGGAGGGAGGAGCCGGGACCCCTGAGTCTGGCAGCTCTGCACAGAATCTTGCTGGTGATGGGTATCCTGCCTGTATCCTGCCATCTTTCAGCCCAGCACAAAAGACCTGACAGAGAGTTGGAGCCAGAGCCAGAGAGGGGTGAGGGGGAGAGAAAAAGGGAGACTAGGGACGCTGAGTGGAGCCTGAGCAAGACTGCAGAGGGCCTGAGCGAGCCAGGCCAGACTCATGCATGCAGCAACAGTGACAGCCAGATAGACCCCTTCCAGGAGAGGGAGCTGGTCAGAGCCTGCAAGATGTGCTTTAGGCTGGAGTTAGAGGCAAGGCTGACCTTCTGCCCCATCACAGCCACATGGGGTGTGAGCATGTATGTGTGCGTGTGGTATGTGTGGGAGCGGGGTGGCCTGTGAGTGCAGAGCTGCGGCCTGCTGTGACTGTGATATGAAGATTGGCTTTGTGGACTGGAAGAGGGTCCCCCTTCAGGAAATTGACACCCCACCTTTAGGGATCAGATGGGGGAATCAGAGCTGGGGATCAGAGCTTGGGAGGGTGCTGCAGGGTCTGTGATTTGAAGTTCCCAGGGACCTACACAGGCGGCTCTGGATCAGGGCTGGGTTAGAAATTATCATGAAGAGCAAGGAGGGGTGACAGGGAGACCAGGGCAGAGCGTCTGGCTCTTGTGGTTGTGCCCAGAGCTGGTGGCTGCCTGCTGTGATTGGCTTTAGACAGCCGTCCCAGCTGACTGTGGGACTTGCTTGTAGGGTCCCTCGCAGGATGAGGGGGGTGTGGGGAGGGCTTGTGCAGGGAAGACGAGGAAGCTCAGAGGGCCTACGCTAAGCCTTCAGCCTGGCAAGCTCTGTGCTGACGCTTGAGTGTCATCTTTCCCTACTTCCAGCCTCTCTCCCAAGGCATCTCACATGCTCCTGCTCAGGCCCCCATCCGGGCCCTTAATTTAGAGTTTCTGGTCTAATTCCTGCCCAGGAATGTGATTACTTATCTTCCTGCCCTGGCCCTGGGGAATACAAACAGCAAACTTGGCATTTCTGGCCCGCCTCTGGCCATGCTTCTCGGGAGCATGTCTACCTCCATCCTGCTGATTGGGTGCCTGCCAGTTGCGGGGGCTCAGGCTTTCTGCTGCTCTGTGGTGTCAGTTCTTTCCTCAGGCCCAGTTCTGCGGAGCTGGGGCATGTGGCTGCAGAGAGGGAGTGGGCAGGGGGCCATCAGGTGGTAAGGAGAAGAGGAAGAGTGAGGGGCTGTGTGATGTGGGTGGGGACCTTTTCAGCCCTGGGTGACTAGTTGGGATCACCTTGCTGGTTGCAGCGGCAGCCCTGAAGTACAATCTAGGATCTGGGGATTCTGGTCTCGGGGGAGGGAGGCTCGGAGTAAGACTGTGGATCTCTCCAGCTGATAGATGAATCCAGCAAGGAGGCTCACCTTTAGGGAGAGCCCAGTTCAAGAGAGAGATGAGCAGTTGTGGGTCACGGGGCCTTGCCACCCTGAAGGGAGGCTGCTAGACTGAACAAGCTAAGGCACAAACCAGTGCGACAGTGAAGAGGAACTTAGACCCTAGACCAAAGCCACAGCCTTTTGGATATTTTGTGATGAAAAAACAAAACAGACACCATGGGTTCTGAGTAGAATTTTCGGGTCTGCCTTTCTGGAAGGGATAGTGCTGCCAGAGAAGGGAGTGGAGGGCCTAGGTTCAAATTCATTCACAAGTGCTTCAAAACTCAGGACCTGTGTTGGCCGGACATTGATCCTGGTCCAGCTTCAGACACACAGCCCAGGAAGAGTGGCTCAGGTGCAGGTGTGTCTTTAGTAGGGTGACTAATGAAGCCATGGGGATAGAGGTGTAAGAAGGGGGGATCTAGCCATAGAAGGAAAACCCAGAAAAGGTACTTTTTGACACAGAGAGATGCAGCTGTTCTGGGTTCAACCTCCAGCACCTCATATGATCTCCCAAGCACTGCTAGGAGTGACCCCTGAACACAGAGCCAGGAGCAAACCCTGAGCACTGCTGGGTATGGCCCCCAAAAGAAGGAAAAATGAGAGATTTTCAAGGGGTGGAAAGACAGGTTTGAAGACAGGAATCAGGAAGAGTAGCTGAACTCAGTGTGAGGGCAATCAGGAGGACTTCTTGGAAGGGGTGAAGATTTCAAGTACTGCAGCATCCCATAGACGTCCATAGAAGGTGGATTCTGTTTTTGTTTTAATGCTCAGTAGTCACAGGACATTTGAAGAGCTTCAAAGGGGAGGGACTGAGCAAAAGAGAGGCTCTTTGGAGAAATTTCTTCAGATTTCACAGAATTGGCTCCTTCAAAGAAGTCATTCTGAATTTTTTTTTATGTGCCAGGCTGCTTTCATAAGAGATTGGAGTCTACCAGTAGGATATCTGGCCATTCAGGTGGACTCTGTGCCTTCTGGGGAACAAAAAGGTGCAAACATGGCAAAGACGGAGGGATGATGCAGGAATTGGGGCAGTTGGCGGTGGGAGTTATAAAGGATGCACTTTGGTTTCTAACATGTTCGTTTCTGTGATCAGAGGCCATCCTTTAAACTTTGGCGCTGGAGCAAGTCAAGGGCATTTTTCTTGCTTCATTGTTTCTCGACTTTCCATTTGCCTGGTCAAGGAATATTTTAGACATCTCCTTCCTAACTGTATTCCCATGACATTTTATGATTTCTGATATACTGTATATCTTTTGCTATGCATTGCAGACACCCCTCCCAAGCACACTTGTTTGCACCCTTGAGGGGCATTATTACCTCCACTGAGAAATGAAAGCTTTCATACTACAGATTAGAATTAAGGAAGGATGTAAATTAAGAGGCTGGGAGAATCCAGGTGTCATGATAAGGAGAAAGTTAGTTACTTTGGCAATTTATACCAAATATGTAAATTTGGTATAAATTTACACCAAATGAAATGTGGCTCATTAACACAAAAGATCAGCTCTGTCAAGCCCCAGCTCACCCTGGATCTCCTGATACAATAACAATTCCCATTTCACTACTCTGGTGGATGGGCAGGATACACTGCTCAGGCACACAAGGCTAAAAGAAGAGGGTAAAAAGTGAAGACCAATGACAGCTAAGCCCTAGGTCACCAGCTTATTATAACCTTGGAGTCCACATGCTGGAGAGAGAGTACATACAGTGTTTGGAGTGAATACCTATGCGTACAACTGACTCTGGTTCATTTCCACCACTGCATATGGTCCCTGAGCACCTCCAGAGTGACCTCTGAGCACAGAGCCAGAAGTAAGTCCTGAGCTGCTGAGTGTAGCCCTCCAAAACTCAAACATCAACAGAGAAATAAAAACTTGGGTTGCAAGCACTAGGAAGATTTAAACAGCACCTCAGTCTATGCAGTCAGGTCACCATGTTGGTCTTTGTTTTTCCCAGGCCCTTAACTTTTGTGGCAACTGAGATCTGTGTTGAGGGTGGGGGCCCACCCTCAACACAAACCTTAACCTTCTGCTTAAGTGGAGGACCACCCAGCCTCCACTTAAGCAGAAGCCCAGTGAGTCTGATTTGGACAGAATTTGACTCTACCACAGCCAAGGCTCAGGGGAACAAACTGGGGCTGTAGAGACAAAACTCGGGTGCTAAAATGTGACCAACTGGATTCAGTAACAGAACAGGGTAGCTGCATGGCTTCTTCTGCAGTGGACACAAGACTTCTGTAGTCCCCAAACAGGAAAGATGGAGCCCCCAAAGCTGGGATCCTTGAATTTCAAAACATTTGCTATTGGCATGTCCCATGCTAACTCAGGCCCCTGGGAGCCATGCCACAGTCACTGTGCTGAGACCCAGCACAGACGCAGGAGGCTGAGCTGCTCTCCAGCTGTTTTCTCTGCATTTCTCTCCTGGCAACCGCACACCCCATCCTTTCCTGTCGTGCTCCACTTCCAGTTAGGCTGGCATGAGCTGTTTTCCATTTAACACAGATCTCGAGTGAAACTTCCAGAATGCAAACTTGGGTCCTACCCTCTCCATTTACCGGAGAGCCCCTTTCTTGCCCTTCCCTGGGCTCTCCTGATCCAGTCCCATAGTGTGGCAGCTTTAGTCAGATACATAGGCTGTGGTGGGGCTCAGGGTTTACAAGGCCCAGAACTATATTGGGAAGCATGGAGAGTCCTACGTCATAGTTGTGGGGGTCTTCACTGTTATGCAAACCTCTTGTGTGCCCCAAAATGGGTGAGACATGGTCATTCTGCCTGGAGGACCTCAGGAATCCTGGAAAGTGAGCCAGGAACAAGCAGTGGTCGGTGTGTCCATGCCCCATGAAATATGGGGACTCGGGAGAATGCCCAGGTGGGGGCAGGTCTCTGAGCTCCTGGAAAACTCAAGTTTTCAAAAGTGTGGAAGATTCCTGGAGGCCTGGATGGATAAGGCTCTGCTCGGAGAGGCCTCTTAGACAACACAAGGGGTCACAAGGTGGGTGAAAGGTTAGAGGTCATCACAGGGCATGTAGCCCCAGGGCTGGTTGTGGAGGGCTTGCTGGAGAGCAGGGGATGCTGGCATGAGTTCCCTCTTGCTCTGCAAAGAGCTTGCCCTAAAACCCCTTTCCTCAAACCTTTTCCAGGTGGGGCATTCACTAATTTGATTTATAAGTCCATTAACCAGCCACAGAGGGAGAGCCTGAACCCTCTGCCGAGCCATCAGGCCCTGGAGGTGGGTTCCTCCCTACCGCCTCCCTCTCACCTGCTGCTCGCTGCGGCCTCTGCTTGCCTGGGCTCTCATGTATGATCACATGCGCATACACCACTCCCACAATAGACACACACCCTCACATCCTCATACACAAACACATACTCTGCATGCTCACACATGCACACACCCACGCATGGCACCCACATCCCTTACCCTGCATGTGTGAGCATGGTGCTCTACTTTCACAGGCCTGCATACTCACACCCTCAAACACACACATGCAGGCATTCCCGCATGCTCATACTTTCAGACCTCTATACAGGGACACACTCCAACATATCACACGTAACTACACACCTACCCACAAACACACACTCACATGGGTCACACAGATACACCCCTACACTAAACACATCCACCACTTACATATGCATCACCGCACCTGTCTAGAAGACACGCACACATCTGCGCCTACCACACTCTCGGGTGTGCATGCACATATTCACACACTCAGACACATATGCACACCTTCCCCACACACTGACGCAATGTTGTTGCCCACAGCTTCCGGCATAAGCTACCCTACCTTGGCAGAACACCCGCACTTTCCAGAGCATTTGGGAGATGGAGAACCACAGTGGCAATATGCAGGTTTACTCTATACCCAAGGGTTACTCCTAGTAATACTTAGGCACCTTTTGTGGTGCTGGGGACTGAACCCAGCTTGGCTGTGTGCATGGCAATGTCCCACTGATCTGGACCCTCCCACAGAGTATTTCTATACCTGGTCTTATGCAGTGCCCATCGACCCTGTGCAGGCCTTGCCTCCTCTTCCGACTTAGAGAACCAGGCCCAGATTCAAGTAAGGCCAGATGGGCAGTAGAGCCAGATGTAAGCTGAACATCTGAGCCCCTGCACAGGAAGGATCCCATTACCATGGGTGTGGCTGAGGAGCAGTGGGTGATAGGCTGGGTGCTCCTTCTCCCTGTGGGAAAGGTGAGGTAGAGATCACACTGGGTGTGGGGCTGGCACTGTTGCCATTCCTGCGCGGCTCCTGCAACATCCCAGGCTGCTTCCTGAGGTTTGGCTCTCATGACCCTCCAGCAGTGGAGAACAGCTCAGGCCCTGAGAACCAGGGTTTAGTGCAGGAGAGTACTGGGCACCTCAGCACTCGCAGGTCCAAGGAAACGCTCTCCTGGCCCTGCCATAAAGCCCATTAGGCCCAGAGGTCTCTGCTCATCTCACCCTGAGACTAGAATTTCTGCACTCAGCTGGGCTCTGCAAGGAGGTTCCTTCCTTGCCCTTTTATTTTATTTTATCTTTTAGCGGGGATGGGTGCACATTCAGAAATTCTTGGATTACTCTGGCTCTGTGCTGGGGCTGTGGAGTTGCTACTGGTAGTGCCAGGAATGAAACCAAGGCTCCTTCATGCACCCTGTGCTCAGTGATCACTGGGTGTCTCTCCAGTCCCCCTTGACTCCCAAGGTCTCCTGCTCCCGCTTCCAGCTGAGGACAGCAGCGCCTGCCTAAGAATCTGCTCAGGCCACACCGCCTCCCCTGCTCTCCATCCATGGCTGGCAGATTCAGGTTACTCAGAGCCCTGAGATAGAGCACCTACTGCATGTCACCCAGCTGGTGGCCAAATGCTTCAAAGACAAACCATTTCCTAGCCTCGCCATGCACATAACCCTTCACTGCCTCAGTCATTTAATTTGTCCTCCTGCCTGTGGATTCTGGGACTTCATGTATATAGAAGTGTTGAGTGGTGGGATCCCCAGTCTGCCTTCTCACTTGGTGTTAGAGCCCTCCCTCACCTGTATTTCCACAGACATGCTTGCACATATCTAGACTTCAGCTGAAGATTGCCCTGGTTAACTTGTGGTGGGAAGCTGATCATGGCAGTAACAAGGTAGTGTGGTGGAGAGACAGATGCTGAGACAGACACAAACACCCTGGCAAGCTGCCTCCAGCCCCTCCCACACACATAACCCTGGCTAAGCTGACATCTTCCCTTCTCAGCCCAATACCAACTGACAGGCTGATGAGATTTGGGGGTTGTGGTCCCAGTTTAGGGTCACCTGAAAGGAACCATCTAATCTTCTCTCGTGGCATGGCTCCTTGAGTCCCTAAGGGCTGAACCCAGGGGAGATCCTAGAACAGACATAAATCCGTTATCCTCTGTCCACATTCCAACTTTAAGAAGAGGACGAGAGTTGGGGGGACGGTGGCTTCCCAGCTGATATGGACTCAGTTGGGAGATGGTGGCTTCCCAGCTGACGTGGGTGGGGTATGGGTGATGGACTGCCATTTTGGGAGGGACACAGAGGTTCCTGGTGGACAAGACAATCTTCTTGCCCTGGAAAACATTCTTCAGATCATGGTTGGCCTAATTTGAACTCAAAAGTTCATGTCTCAGATGAGAATGCCTCAGATGATCATGGTGTGGTGAGTGACCCAGGAAGGCATCAGACATGCAGACATGGTGTATTTCCACAGGGGCTGCGCCATGGGCTCTTAGGATTTGGACAAAGCTGTTTTCCTGGTTGTATGGACTCGGGGAGGTTCATGAGGTTTCCTCATGTCTAGAGTGGAGACCATGATAGTATCCATGGCCAAAAGTGGTCTGGAGAGCTGTTGGGTTCCTTTTTGGGAAGAGCTTCTGTAAGTGTAGGACACCGTAGTGGAAGAAAAAACATGGCTTATGCCCAGCAGACGTGAGATGGTAGTGGGGTTTCACAAACAGGGAGGGGAACCCCTGCTGGCAGATGGTCTGAAGCGCCTTTTGAACAATTGACCCTTAAATCGTAAGCAATTTTGAGAGTTTCCTAATGTTTTACCATGGGCCCTTTTGGCCATCGTGGGGCGGGAGAGGTAGGTAGTTCAGTGGTTGAGCACAGGCTTTGCTTGCCAGGTCCCCAGGATATAGCCCCAACACAGGTTCCTTTTGAACACCACCAGCAATAACTCCCGAGCACAGAGCAGAGAGTCTCCCTCCCATCCACCCCCCAAAATCATTAGACCCTTTCAATAATATTGCTGGGTGGGCAGGACAGATGTTATCATGATATTCATATATCATGAGGGGAAACAGATACAATATCTACCAAGCTGTTCCCATGCAGTTGTTTTATTATTTCTGTCATAACTTGAAAGTATGCTGTTCAGTGGAGCAGTTAGGGGTTTCAGGAGAACCTTCTGAGTGAAGGTTGTGTGGTTGACCGGTCCAACAACAGATTACCCACCTGAGCCTTATGTGTGAGAGACATATGGTAAAGAATGAGCCACAGGTAACAGGAAATTCAGCCCCATCCCAAAGAAGGCTGCCAGGGGACTGGGAGAGAGTCAGGCTGTTTTTATTGTAGGGCCTCTGGGGATGGGCAGTAGCAGCAGATCCTAAAATAGGCTCCTGGGGATCCTTTTGAAACCTCCGAATACTCTGGGATGTGGCTTGGGTAGAGTAGGGTGGGACTTGTGTTGAGTCCTAAGGTAGAATTAGGAAACCTCCTTTTGTCAAAGATGGAAGGAGCTTGTGTAGCCTGGCCTGGTTATGCTGAGAGGCTGAAAGGGAGGGAGGGAACCCAATAACCCCCTGGGGTGAGACAAAGGGGCTGGAGCTGGTGGTGGAGAAGCAGGTCCTGGATCTTTTGACTTAACAGAGGCAGGAAAATAGATTGAAGCTCTCCAGAAAGGAGCACCCAGGGCTGAGAAGAAAGCTTGTCAGGGTATGGGAATGGGCTTGAGGTCAGTGTTCAGGACAGAAGTGTTAGTGACCATCAGGGTCAGAGGCAGGGTGCCTGGAGCTCTGGTCCCGTGGCGTTCCAAGGAGAGGCCCTCGCCCCCAGCTCCCTTCCAGGCTATGTGTTCATTCTGTGCCATAAATCTCAGGCCGTGTAAATACCGGCCCATCGTGGGTAAGCACTGCAGGTAAGACAGCTCCAGGAGTGCCCCGGGTGGGAGAGAGGGCGATGGATCATGGCTTACAGGCAAGGCTGGCAGGGGTGCGGGAAGTGGGTGTGAGTTATCTGTGGCCAGGCCACCCTGCCCTGCTGCTGTGCTGCGGTGCCCAGCTGATATTTATTGTATATTGGTTTTTAAATTACAGTACAACATTGATTCTCTGCTCTGAAGTTCAGCCCTCACTGCCTGTCCCTGTCTCTCTCAGCCTTTCTCTGCCTCCCCTCCACTTTCTCCATCTGTCTTGCCTCTCTCTCTCCAGTCAGGTTTTAGTGCAGAGCATTATCTTCCGTCAGCCTGTACCATCATATTTATATGGCTGTATATTTATTACGTATATGTTGCATCTGTCTCTGTCACCTCTCCAGCTCTTAGTGGCTTGGAAAGCTGGTCTTGCAGCCATCCCTTTGTGCTGGGGACCCCATGGCACTGAGGAAGTGGGGGAAGTGGGCAGCCACAGAAGCTGGTGATCAGAGATGCTAATGGTCCAAGTCGCCTTCAGAGGAAATATCTTTTATTAGACCATCACAACTGATGACAAGGCACAAGGCTCACCACCCTGTCTTTGATATAAGCTTCCTGGAGGCATTTGTACTCCCATACTCACTCTGGGGCAAGGGGGCATACACTGTGATCAGTTCATTTTACAGGTGAACTGATCGTTAAAGAGGCCCAGAGAAATTAAGTCGCTTGAGCCCAGTCACACAGCATTAAGAAGAGAGAGCTTGGGCGTGGATGCGGGGAAAAGGGACTCACATTCACTGTTGGTGGGAGTGCCGATTGGTCCAGTCCTTTTGGAAAACAATTTGGGCATTTCCTCCGAAAACTAGATATTGAGCTCCCATTTGACCCAGCAATAGCACTCCTGGGAATATACCCTAGAGACAGAAAAACACATAGCAGAAACACTATCTGTACTTATTTATTCATCGCTGCGCTATTCACAATAGCTAGAATCTGGAAACAACCTAAATGCCCGAGAACAGAGGACTGGCTAAAGAAACTGGTACATCTACACTATGGAATACTATGCAGCTGTCAGAAAAGACGAAATTGTGAAATTTACCTGCAAATGGATGGACATGGAAACTATCATGCTGAGTGAAATTAGTCAGAAGGAAAAAGACAGATATAGAATGACTGTATTCATTAATGGGATATAGATAGATACCAGTGTTTTACTAAGTGTGGGAAATGGTAATGTCAGACTAGAACTCACCATTGAATATACACAAAAAGACTTACATGATAAGCCCTAAATGTCTGTAGGGCTAGCTGCAATGTGTAAAAGAAGGGGGGAGAGATGCAGAAACAGAGACAGAGAGAGAAAGAGAGGAAAAGGGGTGCCTGCTATTGAGGCAGCTTGGGGGGTGGGCAGGAGGGGGTACGGGTACACTGGTGGTGGGGATGGGGCACTGGTAGAGGGATGGGTGATGGAATACTGTATAAGTAAGAACCAATTATGAACACCTTTGTAACTGTATGTTTCACTGTGGTATAATAAAAAATTAAGAAAAAAGAAGAGAGAGCTTGGACCAGCACAGCTCCTGAGCCCAGACTCTTACCCATGATTCAGGCTGCCCCATATTGGGACCCAATGTTGGGTGGGGTGAAAGGGCATGGAGGTCTCCTGCACTTCTTGTCCTTATACACCTGCGCTTAGTGTCAGTGCACCCCAGGGAAGACCTGAGGAGTCCCTGGAAGATAGAAATCTCCCAGAAAGGGGGTCTGTTCTTGGGTGCTAAGGAAGCCCAGTGTCTGATGTTCTGGCCCATAGGCAGGGCCAGAGGGGAGATACAGAGCACCCAGGTCTGTGGCCTGGCTGATGGCTGGAGTTTTCTTCCTCTCATAGTCCATGACCGGAGACCCAGGGCAGGCGCCCGCACTACTGTCTATGCACACTTGCTCTTGGCCTTTTGGGCATTGTCTACAAGTCAGGGGAAGCTGCTTGAAATTTGGCTCTGAGCTTGAGGATGCACCTGAAGAGACCACAGCAGGTCAGGGGCAGTAGGGAAAGCCACAGATCCCAAGGTCCTTGCCTGATCTGTGGGGTTTACGTTCTCTGCCATGGGGGTCTGGAGTAAGTAGGGAGCCCCTCCTGCATCATCAACTGAGGACTTTGCATCCTGACTGAGCAGAGGTTGGGGGCATGTTTCAATCTGTATCACAAGAGGGGTCCTCTCTCTCGTCCTTGGCCTCACCCCCATGCCCGCCTCCTGAGAGTTGGCTGGCTGGAGTCTTGGTCACCTTTCGTGACCAGCCCCAGCTCAGAGCCCAGCTTCCGGACCGATTCTCACTCACAGAGGAGAGAGAGACGACATGGTAGGGTGCATGGACCACTCTTAGTACCAGCAGGTATTACTGGGCCAGGAAGGTCTCCTTGGCCAGACTGAAGTGACTCTAGGCTGACTTTCTTGCTCAGAGGTGCTGGACTGCAGAAGCCTTCCTGGAAGAAGTGTCCCACGTGTCTGCATTGCCCCTACCTGCTTCATGTTCCTGTGCCTCAGCGTCAGCACCATGGACCTATTCTACAAAGGGGAGAGCTAACAGAAATAGTGACACATGGAAGTAAAGGAACCCTGACACTCTTTCATGTCCTGGAGTTAGACCCCAAGCTGGGTACAGTCTGGGACATCACTCAGAGGGAGACGCATGCACCCTTTCCCTTGTTCATGTCTTCCTAGAACTTTTGTCTGTGCTTGGGTTTGTCTTTATTTTTGGCTTTCTGGGTCACACCCGGCAATGTTCAGGGGTTAACTCCTGGCTCTGCACTCAGGAATTATTCCTGGTCATGCTTGAAGGAACCCTGTGGGTTGCTGGGTCAGCCACATGCAAGGCAAACGGCCTCCCCACTGTACTATCGCTCCGGCACCAACACTTGTCTGTGAATTGAAGTGTGAACCCATGATTGAGGACCAGAGGCCGGGTGGACTGGGATTAAATCTCTATGATTCATAGGGGAGCTATGTGACCTTGGACAGGCTTCTTCTCTTGTGCCTTAGTTTACCCATCTGTAAAATGAGAAGGCCAGTGCTAACCACCAGCACATTTTTTTCTCTTTGGGTCACACCTGGCAATGCTCAGGGGTTACTCCTGGCTCTGCACTCAGGAATTAACTCCTGGCAGTGCTTGGGGACCATACTGGATGCTGGGGATTAAACCTGGGTCAGTCGTGTGCAAGGCAAATGCCCTGCCTGCTGTACTGTTACTCCAGCCCCACCACCAGTACATTTTCCAGGGCTGTCAGCATGGTTATCAGCAAGAAATAAGAATTTCCTCCAGATTGTCAGTGTCTGGACTGGGGGGTCTGTGAGAAGGTGTTTTCTGGGATCAGATCTGGCATGTCTTCTTGTATGACCCAGCCACTTGGCATGTCTTCTTATGTGACCCAGCCACAAAGAAGAGCAGCTATCTTCTGCTTCCATGCGGGTGGGAAACAAACTCACTATAGCCCTGGGATTTGTTTTGGGTTCAGGGACTGAGGGGTCAGGCATGGAAGACCCTCAGATTTAAACCTTGGAAGTCTTCAGTTAGCCTGGATGAATTGGGTGCCCTCCTGGAGGCTTGCAGAACTTGACCCCACCTATGTCTGGGCCCCGATCCACAACTCTAGACACCCTCAGGGATGGAGCCTTTGCTTAGTCTCTCTTATTCAAGTGTGCAACAGCTTAGAAGTGCCATCCTACTTCATTCCAGCAAAACTCTATGAATCAGGACGGAGAGATAGTATGGAGGTTAAGGTGTTTACCTTGCTTGAAGCTTCCTCAGGTTCTATCCCCAGCACTACATAATCCTTGAGCACAGAGCCAGGAATAAGCCCTGAGCACAGATGCATGTTGTCCAAACCCTATGAATAGGACAAACATTTGGCATAGAGGTTGGACTACACCTGGCTGTGCTCACTGCTTATTCCTTACTCATTGCTCAGGGATCACTTTTGGTGGTGCTTGGAGGAGTATATTCAGTGCTTGGTCAGCCACATATAAGGAAAAGATCCTGGTCAGCCACATTCAAAGCAATGACCTTCCCTGCTATAAAATCTCTTTAACCATGAATTAGACATTCTTTTACAATGTCCTCAAGGAAGACAGAGGCATAGAAAAAGGAAAGTAACTCAGGGTCACCCAGTCAGGAAGGGGTCTAACTGGGATTTGAGCTTCTGGCCCTGACCACACTGCTGCCCCAGCTCCCTTGGCACCCCTCCCCTCAGAACATGGTCCTGTTTCTTTTCCTCAGTAGTTCATAGGGTAGACCAGGGACCCACAGAAACCAGGTGGCTTGGCTGATACCACAGCTCTTATAGGTGCTAAAACAGGATGGGGCTCCTCAGAGTTTCTTGATGGGTGCTTCTAATTTGCTTTCCTGGTCTGAAAATCATGCCTAGAGATGCCTAGAGAGCCTGAGGTGGCTGACCTTCCCGGTTTCCCATCATGGGCTGGGCTCTGTGGGCTGACCCTCTGGCAGGTGTCTGACCTCCCCAGGTCTCCCAGTATGGACTGGGCTCATAGATTTCTGACATCCCAGGTCTCCCAGCATGGGCTGGGCTCTGGGGCTGACCTCCCCACCTCTCCTGGTATGGGCTGGGCTCAGAGGTTGCTGACCTCCCCAGGTCTCCCGGCATGGGCTGGGCTCAGAGGTTGCTGACCTCCCGAGGTCTCTCAGCTTGGGCAGGGCTCAGAGGCTGCTGCCAGGGGCAGGGCTCAGAGGTTGCTGACCTCCCCAGCATGGATTGGGCTCTGGACTCTGACCTTCCCAGGTCTCCCAGCATGAGCTGGGCTCTGGGGACTGACCCTCTGGCAGGTGGTAGGGGTCCATCACCTCACCAGCAGGCAGGAATACAAAGCAGCTGCATCTTCCAGAAAGGGAAGCCAGACTCACTTTGAGGTAATTAAATAAAAGAGATGGGGAAGACAATGACAAGAGTCTATAAATCCTCAGTGATGTCCAGATCTCAGCCCAGACCCTAGGGCCCATAAAACCCAGGCAGCCAGCAGGTTTGGGGTGATTTATAGGACCTGCTGTTGTCTGCCCCACAGGTAAGGAAGTTGTCCTTTAAAATTCTTGAATTCTTGCCCTAGTTCCTGGCCTTGCATGATTGCCCTCAAGCCACCTTTATTGAACAGGTGGGAGACTGAGGCACAAAGTTGGTGGAGAGATCTCCAAAGATCTCTTGACTCTGACCAAGGATGTTTTCTCTCAAGATAGACTGAGCATTTACCCCTTGTCAGAACTACACTGAGCCTGAGAAGACTATGACTTAATCCCCACAGCCTTTGACATCAAACTTAGGGTTAGTGTGTACTCTCATTTCTATCTCATCTGGACCAGACACACATAACTAAGAAGGGGTAGGGTGGGGTTGAGTCCTATCTGCTCACCCATTGTGCTGTTAGTCAGCAGCAAGGTGCCTCAGGTTGGGGCAGGGGCTCCCATCATCCCCCAGATTCAGGGTCTGCTTCTTGCCAGCAGAATGGGGTCCTCCATTTTAGTGGATCTGGGCAGCTTCAGCAGCTCCAGATGTTCCTCAAGGGATAAGGAGAGCAGATGAGTGCAGGGAAGTACCAGACATCATTCCCGGGCATGGAGTGCCAGAACTTGGGGGTCAGGTCTAACTTAGCCACCAGTGGCCGTGACACCTGGGTGATCTTTCTGAGTCTCCCTTTGCCTCTGCCTTCAGAGCAAGGTGAAATACCCTAGTTGTGATGATAGCTTCAGGAGAACCCTAGAAGTTCCAGCCCTGACCCTATCCCAACTGTCAAACCTGAGTAGCAGCCAGCACCAAAACAGCAGCAACACAACTGGGTTATTTAAAGTCTCTGGCACTGTCTGGACTCTCAGATTCTGCTATTTCTGGCAGGCTCAAGGCTGTGGCCTTCTCTCCTCCCATTGCTATATCCTGAGCTGGGGCATAACTCCAAGGGTTGGAGTACATACTTCATAGCTATGCAGGAGCCCGGATGCAGGGAGACCGTGTGTTCCCCCAGGGAAAATAACACATATGGACCCTCCCCCTCAAAAAAAGAAATTACCCTACCTACCTAATGGAATCTGGGTTTTGCCTATGCAAGAAATGGAGGGCCAGTGCAATAGTACAGCAGTTAGGGTGCTGGACTTGCATGGGACTGACCAGGATTCAATCGTGGCACATGTAGGGTCCCCCTGAGCCCTGCCAGTAGTGATCCCTAACTGCAGAGCTAAGTGTAAGCCTTGAGCACTGCTGAGTGTGGCACTCAAATGAAACAAAACTAAAACCAAAATAGATGGGGTTTGGTGTGAGCAGTGTTATAGTTATAACTCTTCTTTTTCTTTAGGGTTAGAATTTGTGGGTGTTCAGCAATGAGGGTAGGGTAGGGGGTCTGGAGGTCCCAGAACAGCATCTACTCTGGCCAGAGTCTGTGAAATCTCCACAA
Organism: Cryptotis parvus; assembly: GCA_021461705.1. Taxonomy (NCBI): domain Eukaryota; kingdom Metazoa; phylum Chordata; class Mammalia; order Eulipotyphla; family Soricidae; genus Cryptotis; species Cryptotis parvus. The sequence goes on from JAJIBD010001587.1 coordinate 48,399, forward strand.
GCCTGTGATTGGTGGGCAGAAAGACGGCAACCAATCCCCACTTCTTCAAAGTTCTTTAGGCTGCCGGCCAGCCTCCCATGGGTTAAAACCTGTCAGCTCATTTGCAGGTAATCAATATTTGCAGGGTATCTAGTACAGCTCCACTGCTCAGTGATGTGGTTCCTCTCCTTACAGTACCCCCTATTAGATAGAAAGGTAAACCAGCTATCTGAACCCAGTAGGGTGGTATGATAGGAAGGGGAGAGGGTTCCCAGAGGGGGTGACTTTATCCTGCTTCACTCCAGGTGCATCTAGCCAATGACAGCAGCAGCATCCTAAAGACCCCACCCCCTGGTAACCTCCAACTTACTCTTGAAGGGCTCTGTAACTAGAGCTAAAAGCTCATAATTGTAGGGCTCTGTACTTGTAGCTCAAAGCTCCCCATTGCTTTCAGAGTAGAATCTCATCAATGGTAGCATGCATGGTGCTGGCCCAGCTGCATTTCCCCATGATCCTCATGGACTTCCACAGACTCTTCCTAGGTAGGACATGATCTTTCCCAGCCTTGAGCTCCTGTACACTGAGGAGCTGGCACGCCATTTCCCCACCTCTGCTTGGCTGGCTCCTCAGCACCCAGGCCTCGGTTTCAGTATTGCTTCAGAGTGCCCTAGGACTGATCACTGTCATTCAACTTTGTGTTTTTCTTGTCCTGCCTTCCCTGCTTCTGTCTTGAATCGTAGTCCAAGAATGGTGCAGAGCTAAATCCCTGGGGCTCAGTCTGCCTGCATGCTGTGTGAATCTGGGGAAATTGCTTTGGTTGATTTCTCTGGGCTCCAGGTATAAAATGGGACAGTAATATCTACCCCTGCAGAGGAATTCTTGTTTGTTTAGTGAGTAACATATGCAAAGCACTTGAAACTCCGTCTGATTTAATGCAAGTGCTTAGTAAATATTAGCTGTCATTATCTTTTTTATATCCAGTGCTTAGAATAGTGGCCAACTCAATAAATATTTGATGATTGCATGAGATACCCTAAAGGTCAGGGTTGATAGAATAGAGAACAGCAATTCTTAGCCCTGGTTGCACACTCAACTTGTGGGAGGGGGCTGGGGTGGGAGTGAAAACCCTTGCTATGTGGCCCCACTCTTGAGAAGGTCTAATTTCATGCTCTGAGTGTGACCTGGCCATTAAAGGCTTAAAATGCCCCTGGGATTCCCCTGGTAAGGGCAGCCTTCCTTGACAATAGGAACAGGCATCTGGGATGGTCTTCTTGGAAGTTTTCCAGAAGGAAACCCATAGCATGAGGGTGTAGTGTAGCCAAATGGTAGTACAGGAAGGCCACGTCAGGAAGGGCACTGTGCTATGCCAAGCAATTTAGACATGCTGGGGAAGCTGATGGAGACCCTAGAAAGCTGGGAGTGACACGGGCCAATTTGCTTTAAGGAATTTGACCCGGGCTGCTGGACAAATGGAGGATGGATTACTGCAAGTGAAATCAAGTGGAAGCGAAGGCAAGGGGGTATAGGTGTCCTACAAGGGTCAGAGATGTTCTGTCAGGTTGCTAGTGATGAGGTGACTTGTTGGTCCCTTCTTCATTGCTTAATCCTCCTTAGTGTGTCTGGATGTGGGTTCCCCTTGGCCCCTGCCCTCCAGTGCACTTGTGATTGCTATTGCATCTACACTACAGCAAACCTCATTTCCTGGGACCTGTTCGAAGGCTTTTCTGCCGCGGTTCTCATCCAGACTCCCAATGGCAGTACACTCTGAGGGCACAACATCTGACCCCTAGGCAGGTTGTTTCAACCTTGAAATGCTATCCAGGTCCACTTCCTCCTTGCCTGCAAGGTAAAGGTACTGACTCTTGTTTTTGTTGTTCTCAATTTTATTTTAGTTCCCATAATTAACAGTACTGTCAGTAGTAGGGTTTTATGCATACAGCATTTCAACACCACACCTCCACCACCAGTGCCCGTGTTTCCCTTTACCAATATCTCTAGTGTCCCCTCACTTAAATGGCACCATGTCCTCTCACTGTCCCCTCTCCCCATGGCGGTAGGCTCCTTTCTGTAGTCCAGTTCACAGAGCCTATTGCTTTGGGCATTTGTTATTCCCTTAAAATGATGCTTTATCCCCACATATGAGAGCCGTCATGGGATGATGGCTGAATCTGCCCTCTCCTGACTGACTTGACTCAGTCTCCTACTCTACCTTTCTGTCCTCTGATTCTTGACTTTTCCCCTGAGTCACTGGCATTAGGTCAAGCTGAACGAACAAGAGCAGGCTTCTCCCTCTCCTGGACCTGCCCTCTCCCCCCCCCCATCACCCCTACCAAACAAAACCAACAATTTTTGTTTGTTTGTTCCTTGGGGCTACCACATCTGCTCAAGGTTTACTTCTGCCTTGGGGTTCAGGCTGGGATCACTCCTGGTGGTACTTAGGGGACCATGCATGGTGTTGGGATCAGACTAGGGTCAACCATGTGCAAGACATGGATGTACTATCTTTCTGGCCCTATAAAAGTATTTTTTTCAACTTTCCCCTACCTGCCTCATTAGGGGGGGGTCTCACTTGCTACCTCCCAGTGTTCCATTCTGCCAAGTTGTTTTCTTCTATAGTTCCATTGTTCTGCTTCTCATAGGTATGGGTCTCAGAGCTGCTCTGGCAGGGCTCTGGAAAACATGCCCCATGTCTTCATCATATCCCCTCCCCGCTTAGGTCAAAGTAAATGGATGCTCCAACATGCAAAGTAAATGGGTTCTCCGACATGACTTTTCTCACTACTGGTAGCTTGACCTAGGGCGAGTCATTTCATTCCCCACTTCATGCCTTAGTCTCCTGATTTGTAAAACAAGAGAGAAAATTCAGAGACATGGAGTGAAGCCAGTGCTGCCGGTGATGACCAACTGCTGGGTTGGCCCTCTGACTCTGAAGGCACACAGGCTTTCCTACTACCTGTTGGGTTGCCCTGTGACTCAGAGGGTACATGGGCTTTCCGACCACACATTGGGTTGGCCATGTGACTCTGAGGGTACACAGGCTTTCCTTTGATACCAAGTTTCTCAGCATTCAGCATTCAGGCAGAATTAGGAATAGGGAAGTAAATGTGGGTAACACATCCCTTTCCTGTTCTCCAAGGAGGTGCAGCAGAGAGTTTTGCCCCTCATCCACCTGGGGCATATTGGCTGCCATGGATGAGCTGAGATCCATCTGACTTGGTACAGGAAACTATGGCCATAATTTCCCATCATTGCAAACCATTTTTTTGTTATTGGGTTTTATTTTTGCCTTTTGGGTTACACCTGGCAATGCTCAGGGGTTACTCCTGACTCTGTACTCAGTAATTACTCCTGGCAATGCTCAGGGGACCATATGGGATGCTGGGATCAAACCCTGGTCAGCCCTGTGCAAGGCAATGCCCTTTACACTGTACTATTGCTCAAGTTCCACCATTTTTTTATTGGATGTGAGGATCCCAAGTTGTGATCTGAACCCACATTGGTGATTTTCAACCAAATGATCTTGGCAGTTCAGTGCAAGGGTCCGAATATTTAATGCTGGTCTGGTCCAGTGGTACTAGGATTACCCATGCCACATTATAGGTGATCAGGGGCACCAGGGCTGCACCCAGTGGTGTTTGGGTGTCCTTGTCGTGTCAGGGACCAAACCAGGAGCAGGTGCATGCAAGGCAAACACTCTGACCCTTAGACTGTATCTCTGGCCCCTGCTAACCACTTAGAGACACAGAGTGCCTGTCCAGAGGTCCCCATACCTGGATTGGGGGTTCCCCACAATCTGAATACCACACTCTGTATGTCCTATCTGTCATATGAGAGGGGGCATGGTCTGGGATGGGATTGTCCTCTTGGGCTCCTCGGCCAGCCCAAGCTGCCACCAGCGTGGACACTGGCTGAGACCTTCCTTGGTACATGTCTTCTCAGAGGGAAGAGCAGACTGTGTCCAGACACAAAGGCCAACACTAGATTGGTAAGAAAGAGAAATGAGGGAACTGTTTCAGACCCTCTGGAAATAGTGAATCTTGTTTTTACAGTTTGGGGGGTTGCACTGATCAGCTGGCAGCTGGCGGCGCATTGAGTCTGGGAATGTCTGTTCTTAAACAGGCTCTCCAGGGCCATCCAAGAGCTGATGCACATTGTTTGAGAATTTTCAGAAGAACCATGGACGTTCACATTGGGGGAGATAGTCTCTCGGGGTGCCTGTCAATGACACTTGCCTCCACCCACCCCCACACGCTGGGCCAGGTCTGTACTTTTGCTTAGCCAATCACTGGTGGAGGGGCACTCTGGGGCTCAGTGGGTAAGAATGAGGTCCTAGAAGCAGTGAAGAATGAGTGTTCATATGGAAATCAGCTCTCAGGAAGTGTTCAATAAGTTCTAACAACCACCATTCTTTTCTGTCTCTGGGGTCCCTCTCTGGTGGCCTCTCCAGCTGGCATTGCCAGGTGCCCTGTATCTCTCTGGAGCTGAGAGGCAGAATGGGAAGAGGAAGCTGGAGCTGCGGAGGAAGCTACCGCCTAGGCAGCTTTAACGGTTAGTGTGAAGCTGTGACCCGGTCAGCTTGCTCCCCTGGGGCCAGTGAGGGCCAGGCAGGAAAGGGCTTTCTTTTTCTCCTTTTAGTCAGAAATTTAGACCTGGAATTTCCTCCTCCATTTTGGGGGGTAGGCTCCTAATGTGGAGGGTGACTGAGATCCCAAGGGAAGAATTCTGCTCTGTCCCTCTTGAGAAACAAAGAAGAGGATTCTGGTAGCAGGAGGTTTGCCTTTGTTTTGGTTTTGGTTTTGGTTTGGGGACTACACCCAAGGTGCTCAAGAGCTGTACTCAGTTCTGTGTAGGGAGTCCTCCCGACAGTACTCAGGGGTTATGTCATGTCCGGGATCAAACCTGGGACTCCTAAAAGCAAAGTTTGGCCCATTGAACTCTCTCTTCTAGCCCTAAAGTAAGCCTCCTCCTCTCCCTACTTGCTTTTTGCCAAAAAACTAGACAGCTAGGGAGGAATGAGGTGGGATCCTGGTTGTCCCAGGGACTTGCAGTCTGACCTTGGTTAAAAGGGTCTCCTTTCCTGACCGCCTTCTGTTTCTTTGTCTTTAAAATGTAAGATGCTAAGATGCTGCTGCAACCAGGGAACTCAGTAATATGCCTGTCAAGTTGACAAGTGGATATAGGGGTGGGGTGGGGAGGGAATATGGGAACACTGATGGATGGAAGTTAACACTGGTGTTGGGATTGGTGTAAAATATATATGCCTAAAACTCAATTATCAATAATTTTATAAACCACAGTTTTTTTTTTCTGTTTGGGTCAACCCAGCAATGCTTAGGAATTACTCCTGGCAGTGCTTGGGGGGACATATGGAATGCTGAGTATCGAACCCTGGGTCTGCTGTGTGCAAGGCAAATGCCCTCCCCACTGTACTATCACTCCAGCTCTCAAATCACAGTTACTTAATTTTAAAAAATAAAATAATATTTTTTTACTTATTTTTACAGTAATTATTTTTTACAGGTGGTCTTCAGCCATTGGCCCACAGGATAGGTGCCAGTCCACAGGCATAAAAGGTTCAAAAAAAGCTACCCTAGGGAAATGGGCTGACCCCTTTCTTCTCAAAACATGGTCTTCATAGTTCTTTCTAGGGCTGTTCTCAAAGGTCCTCATCCCAAGGTTTGGCTTGACCGCTAATTTTGAGGGATCCTATAGAATGATTGTCTTGGTCTCCACATTTTCCTGGTTGTTACACCTCCTGTCTCAGGCAAGGACATCCAGTACTCCCTTTAACTATACCTGGAGGAGTTTCCTTAGAGCTAAGGGAGGACTAGAAACTCCAGGTCAGCCTTCAGGCTTTTCATTTGGGCAGACAGATACCACCAGGATGTGTTTCTGCATCTGGTCTCAGACAATTAGAGCTGTCTGCCCCTGTTTTTGTACACAAAGACCAATTTAGCTACACCTGTAGAGGAGATACCTACATGAAGGGTGCTGAGATGGTGAGGACTATGTGACTTAGGGCTTATGAGAACCCCTATCTTTCCATCACATGTACTGACTTTCACAACCCATGGAAAAGGCTTCCCTGCAGCTTCTTAAGGTGGGCTTAACAAGGAGATATAGTGGAATGATAGTGGAAGTGGTGATAGTGACCCAGGCATAAAAAGGAAACACAGATGAGACACTTAGGTGCAGTGGAAAGGCACTGGAAGACAGCACGAGAATAAAGGCACTCATAGGTGCTAGTTCCCATATCCAGTCCTACATATAAGTGAATGCCTGACCACTGCCATGGGTCACTCCTGAAAACAAAACCAGGAATAGCCCTTTCATATTACCAGGTGTGGTGCCAAAACAAAATCAAAGAAAATACCTGTTTAATTTGGGGGCAGGTATTAGATGATGTATGTGTCCATTGTGAACATAGGGATCTCAAAGATGAACCTGATTTTCTAACCCACATGGATTGTTAGATTATAATCTTCACAAGGACAGGGCATTCAGTACACTTAGGTCTGCAGGCCCTCAAACAGCAGCTGACGCATGACAGAGCCCTCACTGTCACTTGGACGACATTTGCTGCTGATTCTTGGTCACAGCCTTGAAGGAAACTGTCTATTACAATGTTAAGTTCCCAAGTCCAGCGATCTCATTTCTGGATACTAAACTCGCTTAGACTTAGGGGCTAGAACTCAGATCCACTTAAGTCCGACTCAGAGTTTTGCCCCACTCATAAATATCAGGTCCTTCCCATTACTGACCGCATAATATGAGGGACTTTCTGAGCCCTCTTAAGTCTCTGTGAGGTCACCTCTGCAATGGGACTGGATGAAACACTTTCCCCCATTGTGTTGTCAATCTGATTAGTTAACACAATACAATGATCTCATGTTGTGAAGCACTTAACCCACTTCCTGGGGCCAGTAACGGTAAGTGGATAAGTGCATTTGTGTCATCTGTGACTCAAACTCTGCAACTGGCCAGCACACAGAGGGTGTGACAGTCACAGAGTATCATGAAGAGGAAGTAAGCAAAGGCAGGGAAGTGGTTGGAGACTTGGGCAGGGCTCTCTGGAGGGAGCCCAGTGCATTTTCCAGATCCATTCTGTTGCTTCTGATTTCATGATTTTGTTTTGTTTTGGTCATATTCAGCTGTGCTCAGGGCTTACTCCTGGTTTGTGCTCAGGGGACACTCCTGGCTATACTCCTGGCTCTGTGCCCAGGGGTGACTATGGCGCTAGTGGGTCTATGTGTGATGCTAGCTATCTCTGTGCAAACCCTACACCCTTGTACTGACACTCCATGTCCCCCTTCCCTGTGCTAGTTTCTTGAATGTTGCAGAGATAAACCTGCTTGTGACATTGCCCTCATCCCCTGTGCCCTTGAGGCATGTCTGGGGACTCAGCATTTCCTGGTCGTCTAGTCACCAAGAAGTGTGTTTCAAAAATACCACAGGTGCTTCTCCTCCAGATGGAGCCCCTGAAAACTCAAGTCTCCCTAATGGTCTTTGCACCAAGATAAATGAGCATGAATTGACAGGGAGTCCCTGGCAGCTGCTGCTCCCAGTTCTCCTCCTCTCCCTTCTCTGGGAAAAGGAGGACTCAGCAGACCCAAGACCCTGGAGGCCCCCAGAGGAGGTAGTGGAGGGAGCTGAAAGACTCAGCAGCTGTCCTTGCTGGTCCCTGAAGGCCTCGGGGCTGGAGGAAGGAGTTGCAGACAGGGAGCAATGCAGACTAGAGAGAGAGAGAGCAGATGCATGGAGAGCACTGAGGCCTTGGTCCATGCCTGGGTCATTTGTGGGTACCCAGTAGTCATGCACAGGGATCTGAGAGCAGGGAGCCCCAACCCATCTGCCAGCTGGGAGTCAAGTGGGAACCAGAGTCAGCTGGGGTTTGGCAGGAACAACGTGTGAACTTAGGACTTCAGGGTCAGCTCACCTGACCGTCACTGCACAGAGAGGCGCTTCTGTAGTCTTGTAGGGGTACAGTTTAGGGAAGGGGATAAGAGAGAAAGAGGGAGACTGTGTGTGCTTGTGTGTGCATACACGTGTGTACACATAAACACACAAGCCTTTGCATATATTATGGTGCCTTAATCATCAATTATTAGAGTCTTTACTTGCAAGTAGTGACAAATCAATGGATTTTCTATAGATGCACACCCATGTGTATTTATGAGACAAGGAGGTCCCTTTCCTGCTGCTTCTCTGGGGTCCCTCAGGCTTCAGGGTAGGGTTTGGAGGAGACTCTCATAAATTCCACCTGTCTGGAACCAGGAAAAAGGCCTGACCTCAGGACGACTCCTCTTCCTCCTAGAGTGTCACTGGGAATCTTGTCTTTTTCTTTGTCTTTCTTTTCTCATTTCTCCCCATCACCCTTATACACAGCTAACCTGACCAATTCCCCATTTGCCCAACTCAAAAAGTCTCCCAGAACTGCCTCAGTCCTACATTGTGTGGCCATGGCTCCTCCTGCATGCTCAGATCTGATCTGTCTCTAACCCCCATCTCCAGGAAGCCTCCTGTGATTGCTCTATACTATACTTACAACTCAGACTATACTTCCAACTCCTACCTCATGTGTTGTCTAGGCCCCATGTCCACCACTCCTTTTTGTTATTATTGTTTAGGAGGGGCTTCCAAGCTGTGTTCATTAAACCCAGAGGTCCCTCTTTGAGATTCTTGGTCAGTCAGTCCAGAGGTTCAATGCAGGAGGCTGAGAATATGGTGCCGTTCAGGCCTTGTAATGCTGGGGATTCCCTAGGTCCCCCGAGCAGTGTTTGAGAGCCCCCAGAGCTTCATCCATTATGCTCAAGATTCCATGTGGTGACAGGGACTGAGCTGGATTTTGCCACTTGCAACACATTGCTCAGGGAATCATATGTTGTGCCAGGGATCAAACTGTGTTGTGGCAGTCAAGGCCAGAATCTTATCCATTGTACTACTATCTCCTACCCCATGTGTTCCTTTGAAAATCCTTTTCTTTGTCACTGGCATCCTCTTTAGCTGATTGTCACCTTAGGGAGGCAGATTCTGTGCTCTCTAACTTCCCTCTGCTCAGTCATCTGTCCATCCACTCTGCACTTATGTCTTAAATATCTTGTCTTCTTTGGGCAGCCACTGCTATAGGCCCTGGACAAGATAAATGTTGCTTGTTAGGGATGAGGGCACTCGACTTGAGGATAGCAGGAGAGTGTGGAAATGCCCTAGCTTGGTGCAGCAGGCCCTGACCTAGAAGACAGCTCGGGAGGAGGTTGGGGAAAGTCAGCAGCTAAAGGTGACCTTCCTTCACCAGCCGTCAGGGGCAGGGGGTCAGAGACTTGCCTCTGCATTCTGAAGTCCCAGCTGGGTAGAGCCAGAAGAGCTAGACACTTGTTTTCCTCCTGTCTGCCCCCCTTGAGCAGCATCCTCCTATCTGTCCCCCAGAGCAGCGTCCTCCTGTCTGTCTCCCCTAGAGCAGCATCCTCCTGTCTGTCTCCCCTAGAGCAGCGTCCTCCTGTCTGTCTCCCCTAGAGCAGCGTCCTCCTGTCTGTCTCCCCTAGAGCAGCGTCTTCCTGTCTGTATCCCCTAGAGCAGAGTCCTTCTGTCTGTCTCCCCTAGAGCAGTGTCCTTCTGTCTGTGCCCCCTAGAGCAGCGTCCTTCTGTCTGTCCCCCTAGAGCAGCGTCCTCCTGCCTGTCCTCCCTAGAGCAGCGTCCTCTTGTCTGTGACCTCTAGAGCAGTGTCCTCCTTCAGTTAGTTAAAGAAGAGACTTGCCAGTGAGTCCAGTCCTTCTCACACCCCTGAACTGGAAGAGACTCTAGCAAAGGACAAGTCACTACCATGTGGCCCCCAGGGCAGGCTGGGCAGGCACAGCTCAGGGGGCATAATGAGACAGGAACTCTACTGTCAGCCTCCAGCAGTGGTTGGCCTCCCCTTGTCAGAGCCTCAGTTTCCTCAGCTTTTATAGCTCTAAGGGTCTCTGTATACCCTCTCTGTAGAGACCCTTAGAGCTATAAAAGGAGCGGAGGGAGCGGAGGACCACCAGGTTGCCTAAGGGTCTCTGTAGCAATTTTCTAGTGTCCTTCTCAATCCTGACCTGGGACTCAGCGGATGAAAGCCTGAGCAAGCTTCCCAGAATCTCCAATACCTCATCCGTATTTTCTGTTTCCCTGACAGTGGGGGTCTGACTGTAGGGAGCATTAGGGGAACAGGGTCTCCGGCTCCAGCTGCCTTTTCTTGAGGCTGAGCCTCCAGAGTACACCATAAACTATTGCCTATGTGTCCCTGGCTATGAGCTTAATGCCAGGGTACTCCCACACAGTTGCCAAATTAAGGGTGTGGGAAGGGAGGAGCAGCAGAGTATTAACCTAGGGTAGATTTGTGGCTGTCGGGATCATAGACACGAATGGCTTCCAAATGCCATTGATTGCAATACATTTTAAGCCGAAAGATAGCGCAAGAGCTGAGTGCTCGATCTTTGTTGGTTTTTCATGCAGGAGGCCTGGGTTCAAGCCCTGGTTCTGCAGAATCTCAGCATTTTCAGGAAGGACCCCAAGCACAGTCTTTCTTGAGCTCTGCTGGGTTGAGTGTGATTCCCCAAATCCCAAACATCCCCCTTCAGAAAAGAAAAAAAGAAAGTCGTTTAAATCACGACCCAGCATGTTCTGGTGACAGAGCCACATACCCAGGACTTGTGCTTTGGGAATGGAAACCTAAAGCAGTCCTTTCCCAAACACTGCCTATTTTTATCCTACCATGCCCTGGTCTCCCGTCCTGGTGAACTGTGGTCAGGGATTCCTGCATTGACTCTGTGACCCACCAACTGGCCATGAACTGTAGTTTGATCCACACTGATCTAAGTGGTATCCACAGCTAGTCCACAAACCTATGTGGCCTGCAGAAATTCCTGCTGCTTAACACATGGTATGCCTGGATCACATAGCAGTACATTGCAAGCATTGATATATAAAATTGATACTTAAATGTTCTTACTATAAATAATGGTTTTTATTTCTGCCTTAACAGCCTATAAAATAACTCCTATTTTTCACAAGTGTGCAGTATTACAAAGAATGCAAAGCCCAGATCAGGAGATATTTAGTGGGTGAAGGGAGGGGCCGGGATACTCTGTCCCAGGGTGGCATGCTAGGATGGTTTTTCTTCAGCTCCATCTTCAGGGGGACCCATCCAGACTGAACACAATTCCTTAGCAGTGCCACATACAGGCCTACAGAAATCCAGCACTTTCGCTGCTGTCTGCCTGCTCCCTTTCCCCCTGGTGTTTCAGGCATTTCTGAATATAGCGGGGTGGAGTTCCTGCCTCTCCAGGGCTCCTTTGCCCACAGGTGTGGCCTCAGCACTGTGCATCCCTGTTTGGCCCTTTGTCCTGAGAATTGCCTACAGTTAGAGCGTTGAGCCCCATTCAGAGTGACTGTTGCTGAGCATGAGGCAGCCTGAGTCTGGTCCCAGGCCCCAGGGGAAACCACCTCCTAAGTGATAGCACCCTCTGAGCATGGGCCTGGCCTTGGCTGAAGCAGTAGAGTTGCATAAGCTCCAGACTGAGCCTTGGGTGCTCCACCTCTCGGGGGTCAGAGGGTTCAGAGTGAGGGTCCTCAGTACTAGAGGCCAGGAAGCTACCCTGTACACCACTGTATCACTGTATCACTGTCTTCCCGTTCATCATCGATTTGCTCGAGCGGGCCCCAGTAACATCTCCATATGTCCTGTCTCATGCTAGTAGAGCCCAAGGGCATCTGCTTGCTCCAGGAACATAAAGAGCCTCAAACCATTCCGAATGAGGTCTATAATTGTTACTGGTATTTGGCATATCAAATACAACATGGGTAGCTTGCCAGGCTCTGCCGTGCAGGTAGCATACCCTGTACACTAGCTGCTCATATATAAGGGATGTCAGGAAGAATAGCAGGAAGGGGAAGGAGGGTTTGTTATCAACACTCATCAAGCACTCATGGGGGTCTGCGGGCAGTGTGGGCTGTCACTGTGGCTCTGTGGGAGGCAGGGCAGAGCAGAGCCATGTTGGAACTGGTGTGTCCTAGCCTTCTGGGGCCTCTGAACCCTCACTCTTTCCACATACTTGTTATTTGCAAGGCCAGTAAATCAAATATTGGAGCTGACAGGGTTAATATTTGATTGACAGGGTTAATATTTGGGAGTTTAGTCACCTGCTTTGCACATAGCACCATATAGCGTCTCCCCTTCCCCCCCCCAAGATTCACTCTAGTACACGGAGCCAAGAATAGCCCCCGGCATGACTAGCTGTGACTCCCAAGTAAATTAGCAAAAATAAACTGTTTTCTAGGAGTGGTCAAGTAGCCCCCCTCAAGTCCTCTTCCCACCACCCCTTCCTTGACCCCACCCCAGCCCATGGTCAGTGTGCATGAGCTGTCCACACTCAGGGACCAGCCAGATTGAGAATCCCCAAGGCCAGAGTGGGGTGGGCTGTCACGTTGTGGGCGCAGATTCGCTCAAGATAGGATTTACAGTGGCGAATCATAAACTAAATTCGAGTAATGTCTCCAGCTGCGGCCTCACGCAATAGCCTGAGCATGCGGAGGCCCCGTAATGGCTTTACTTAGGAGCCTTGATTTACAGCATCATCAGGAAGCTCTCAGCCCCGCGCTTCTCAGGAGGATCAGTTAGAAGCGAGGAGACTCTGACCCCTCCTGCCCAGCACATTCTGCAGGAAATACAGCAGAGTGGGCTGCGGGTTGCTCACACTACCTCATCCCACCTTGTCCCCATATTCAGCAGCTGGCTCTCACCTCCCTGGGAAGGTGCTTCCTCAGATCTGCCGCCTGCCCTCCCCACTACATTCTTTTTCCCTGCTGCATCAGTATACCTCCCCTTTTCTTCAGAAATACCTCCTGCACAGCTGTGGGTGGGTACTTCCTGGGTCAAGGTTCACAGTCAGTTTTCCATGGTGGCTATGCGTGACAAATGTGGTGGGTGTCTCTAGGTCAAGGTTAATTAACCCCAGTGTTGGGGGGTGTCTCTGTCTCAAGGTTAAATGCAGAATAGAGGTGTCAAGGTTTGCTCCCTTGACAGTGGGGATCGTGGTAGTAGATGACTGAATATAGTAACGTGTTTGGCAGGGGGGCATGGATGCAGGGAGCAGCTCCAGCAGTGATTTTCCTGGACTGACTCTCATGTCAGTTCACCTTGTTTCTCACCCCGGTCCCATCCCCACAGCCCTGCACCCATTACCCGTGTGATGGGACAGGGGAGACCCTTTCTCTCGGCCCCCCCCCCCTGCTTGCCTCCCATGCTACTTTGCCCACTGCTGTCTGAACTCCACAGGATCCAGTGTCCATACCTGGGAGGAGCCAGTGTGCTCACCCTGAGTGTGGCCAGTACACAAAATGTCAGACATGCACAGGACCCCCAGGCCTCAGCACGCGAGAGAGGGTATCTCGGTCATGAGTTCCTGTGTCCCTCCAAGAAACCTGGACTTGGAGGCCCGCACAGAGCAAGGCCAGGCAGGGCTTGTTGGCAGAAGGGCTGTGTGGTACAGAAGGGGTCCCCCAGAAAACTCCTGGCGGCTGAGTGCTCATTATGACCATTATCACTTGTCTCTTCCTAAGTAGCTCTAAGGAAATGAGTTTGCTGAAGCAAAACCGAGAGAGGCCTAGAAGTTGTGTTGGGGCTAGGTTTGTGCTTTAGCCCAGGAGGTATTGCATCAGGATTCTGGAGTGGCCAAACTTAGGGTCACTCAGACAAGAGGCTAAGAAGTGGACAAGTCACCTGTTTGGAGCAGGGCCTGAGTGTATATTTGAGTGTGTGTTTGTGAGCATGTGCGAGTATATGAGTGTGAATATGCACAAGTGTGCATATATTGCATGTGTAATGTGTTTGTATGTTTAAGTATATATGAGTGTCAGTGTATATGTGTGCATGTATGTTGTGTGAGTGGATATATGCGAGTATGTGCATGTTTGTCAGTGTGTGAGTATATATGCAAGTGTATTTATGAGAGCTACGTGATTATGTGTTAGTGTGCATACTTGTCAATGCACGTATCTGAGTGTGCATGTTTGCCAGTGTGTGTGTATATGAATGTGCATGTTTGTCAGCGTGTGTGCATGCTTTTAAAGTGTGAGTATGGATATGAGAGTGTGTGCGTGTACATGTTTCAGTTTGAGTGTATGTGTGGGTGGGAATGAGTGTGTATATGTGAGTGTATATATACTTTACAGCGTGTGCATATATGTGAGTATACCTGTTTCTCATTGTGAATGTGATTATGAGTGTGTGAGTGCTTTTCAGTGTGTGTATATGTGTGTGCATTTGTCAGTGTGTGTATATGTGAGTATGTGTTAGTGTGTATGTATATTTGTGAGTGTGTGTATTTGTCATTGTGTTTGTATTGTTTTTCAGTGTGAGTGTGCATATTTGTCAGTGTGTGAGTACATGTGAGTGTGTAAGTGTACATGTTTGTCAGTGGTTGTATATATATGTGTGTGTGTGTTTGTCAGTGTGTGAATGTGTATACATAAGTATGAGTGTTAGTGTGTATATGTGAGTGTGTGTGTGAATGTGCATTTTTGCCATTGTGTATAAGTGAGTATATGTGAGTGTGTGTGTGGTGAGTGTGCATGTGAATGAATGTGTAAAGTGTGATCGAGGCTCATTTCTCGTTCTGTCCCGTGACCCAGCCAGCAGCCCTGTGCCCATCCCTGTAGCCTCCTTCTGAGCCTCCCATCCTGATAACAGGAAGTTTACCTCCCAGGCACCAGCTGCCTGGGGCTGCATGTCCTGCAGTCGGCAGTTGCTGGAAGGCCCGGCGGGAATGGGGAATGACCACACTCCAGTTTTCTCTCTGCCTCTTGTGTCTGTGACCCCACCTGCTTCTCCCCGCCCCTGATCCTGGCATAGCTCCAGATCAGGATCCCCTGCTCAGGAGCCAGAAGGCCTTCCCTGCAGGGTGCCACAGTCTGGCTCAGGACCTGACTGCTGAAGAGCCTGACCCTGCAGACTGTGAAATTGCTGGACAGGAAACTGGCCACACAATAGGGATAAGCTCCAGGAAGGAAGCCTGGTAGCCCTGGGGGGGCAGGGTTCCCCCAAACACTCCAGATTCCAAAGTGCAAGCAAGAGGTCAATTCCAGCCCCTGTGGCTGGTGCTGACCTGCCCAGAGGTGGGTAGATGGGTGCAGAACTGGGGAAGGTCTACCCAGAGACGAGGGCACAGCCTGGACCAAGCCTCTTCTTGAATGCCTCTCCAGATTCGGTCACAGCTTGTTCTTATTTGATGGGGCTCCTTGGCTAAGACAAGTGAGGTGCTGGCAGTGGAGTGGAGAAAGGCGCACAGCAGGGCCCACATGCTGTGGAAGCAGCCAAGGAGCAGCTCCAAACATGAAGCTGGGGGTGGGAGGGAGGGTCCCAGCAGGCACCAGGCCGTGATAGAATCTTGGCAGGAGAGGGGGCGGTTTAGTAAATTCTGGGAGTGAGGAAAAGGCAGAATAGCTAGGCAGGCTGTTGAGAAGAGGGACTTCCTCTCACAGAAAAATGGGACCCATCCTTGGGGAGGAGCAGAGGCCTACAAGGAGGCAACTCTGAGTGTGGCTGCATCTGCCTCTTAGCTCCCGGATATAGCCCAGACAGTTCATCAGTGGCCACTTCTGTCCCTTTGGGATCAATACTCTGAGATGGCTCCTGGATGCTGCAGGCTTGGTTTCACACATGTGAGGGTGTGCCAGAGGCGGAACCTCCACTCTCCACTCCTTCCCAGGGTGTGAGCTCATCTCCAGCCCAGGGAGGAGGAGCCTCCAGGATGGGAGCGGGGGCAGCAGGGTGCTTTGCATTGTCCTAGCCCCCATTCCCAGGGCAAAGAGAAAGAAGATGATTTAATCAGTTGCAAAGGGAGGGACAGAGCACGGTAAGATGTCTGGAAGGACTTTCCACCAGCATGCAAGGAAAGGGCCTTTTCTCTCTGTTCTGATTAATTATACATTATTGAAAATGGCTTTGTTAGAAACAGAATGTCGACCTCACCTCCTGCTCTTGCTGTGGAAACCACTGTGTTCATAGGCTGACTTACTGTAAAGTGAATTTTAATCAAGAAGCTGAATGGGGGCAGAGAGAAAATACAGTTGGAAGGGACATATGTGAAATTCAGGACAAGATGGTTTTTCAGAGAAAAGGAAGGAGGGAGGACAGAGAGAGGTAGGGAATAGGAGGATTCAGAAAGAAACTGAAAAATGGGGGCCAGGAGCGATAGTCCAGTAGGCAGTGCATTTGCCTTGCTTGTGGCTGAACCGATTCAATTCCCTGGCATCCCATATGGTTCCCCAAGCACCACCAGGAGTAATTCCTGAGTGCAGAGCAGTTGTAACCTGAGCATCGCTGGTTGTGACCCAAAAAGCCAAAACACACACACACACACACACACACACAAAAACAACTGAAAAAATGAGTCTTTGGGCCAATTATCTGGCCTTCTTGGTCTACAGTTCATTTGTCTGAAAAATGGGGGCCCATTTGTAACAATTTTAGACTCATTTGTACCTTTATTCAAAGTAGTTCATTTTCTACAAAACTGTGGTTATGATTTGATGACCAGGTTGTAAGGTGGTCTTCTGGGAAGCATTTCTTGGGTCCCCTTTGCCTGGAATGATGATTGTTCTTGGGATGCAAGTGGAAGAATTAAAACAGTTTCCTGTGCCCTTGGGTGCTCTGCTTGCCTTCACTCTGTTGCACCAGATTTCTCTGTGTCATTCTGTCTCCACCTGCCTATCTTTGTGTCTCTCCATCCATTTATCTTTGCTGCCCTATATACTCATCCAGTATCTATCCATCCACACATCCACCCAACCATCCATCCATCCCTCCATCCAATCATCTATCCACACATCCACCCATCCATCCACCCACCCACCCACCCAACCCATCCATCCATCCATCCATCCATCCATCCATCCATCCATCCACCCATCCACCCATCCATCCATCCATCCATCCATCCATCCATCCATCCATCCATCCATCCATCCATCCATCCATCCATCCATCCATCCATCCATCCATCCATCCACCCATCTGTCCGTCCGTCCATCCATCTGTCTGTCCATCCATCCATCCATACATACATACATACATACATACATACATACACCCACACATCCACACATCCACATACACTTATTCATCCAGCCACATTCACCTATCCATCCATTCATCCATCCGTCTATCCATCCATTCATCCACACATACACCTATTCATCCACTCATCCACTCACACAATGCCTGTGCACTCATCCATATCTCACTCATGCACCCACCATATACTCATCCAAATATGCACCCATTAGTTCCCCCATCACTTTATCCAACTTGAAATCTAACTACTCCTAGGAGGAGTCAAATATGGCAATAGCATTCTGGAAGGCCTAAGGTGAGAGGAGCCTCCAGAGAGCCCATTGGCCAGGAATATTCTAATCTGAGGTGACCATCTTGACCAAATTCTGAGTCCACTCCCATGATTTGGCATTGGACTCTGAGTATTGTTTTCTTTGACAGACACTCCTTTTTCCCTTGCGGCCAGGCAGTTCATCAATAAATGCTGGATTTAGATATGACTACAAGAGTATGCTACCTGCACGGCAGAGCCTGGCAAGCTATCACTATCACTATCATTATCTTCCTGTTAATCATCTATTTGCTAGAGCGGGCACCAGTAATATCTCCATATGTCCTGTCTCATGCTAGTAGAACCCAAAGGCATCCGCTTGCTCCAGGAACATAAAGAGCCTCAAACCATTATATTAGGTCATGCCCATGACCTAATATAATTGTTGCTGGTATTTGGCATATCAAATACTACGAGCAGCTTGCCAGGCTTGCCGTGCAGGTGGCATACTGTTGTAGCCACCTCTAAATAAAGCATATATTGATGAACCGTGCGACCGCTTGTGGCAGTGCGAGCTGGGCTGTGATAGTCTGGTCTGCTGGGTGGAGTTGTGAGGAGAGGGAAGTCTGGATGTGGAAAATGGCAGGCCCCATGGAGTAGGGGAGGGGTGGTCTGGGCTTGTTGTGAGGCTCTGCTGGGGTGGCAGGCCAAGGCTAGAACCTACGCTCCCAGTCCTCACAGAGCTGGGCACGGAGAGAAGCAGCTCGCCAGCTCTGCAGCGTACCTGGGCGATTGAAAAAATCCGAACCTGCCTGGTGAGGAGCGGAGGGAAAGGCCCCTATAGGAGTCGCCTGCTGGGGGTCAGGCCAGGGCTAGAACCCGCCATGCCTCCCAGGCGCCTCATGAGCAGCTGGGCACAGAGACTCTCAGACATGGGGCAGAGCTGCTACTTGCTCTCCCTGTGCCCAGCTGCTCGTGAGGCACCTGGGAGGCATGGCTGGTTCTAGCCCTGGCCTGCCACCCCAGCAGAGCCTCACAACAAGCCAGACCACCCTCTCCTACTCCATGGAGCCCGCCATTTTCCACATTCGGACTTCCCTCTCCTCACAACTCCACCCAGCCGACCAGACTATCACAGCCCGGATCATCCACAGCCACCCAGCAGTAGTTTTTTTTCAATCTGGTCCAAGTATGCTGAACCAGAGACTCTCACTCTCAGACATGGGGCAGAGCTGCTACTTGCTCTGGCAAACTACCTGTGTCTTTATTTGATATGCCAAATACCAGTAACAATTTTAGACCTCATTCCCATGACCTGATGGAATGGTTTGAGGCTCTTTATGTTCCTAGACCAAGCAGATGCCCTTGGGCTCTACTAGCATGAGATAGGACATATGGAGATGTTACTGGTGCCCACTCGAGCCAATCGATGATGAACGGGAATACAGTGATCCCTTAGACCATGCCTCTCCCTACAAGGGGAGTATTTATCCCAGTGAGGCACTCTAAGGATCTTTGCCCCAAGATGATGGAAATAAGGCAATAGTCATTGGAGATACCTGTGAGTATGGGTGTGTGGAGGAGGGAGACAGAAGGGGGTTGACCTTGGAAGGTCAATTGATAGAGAGGTGTCTGAGCAACAGTGACCAGAGCATATGGACCTCCACAGCCCAGAGTGTGATAGCTAAGTTCATCCCAGAATTGCCCATGCACCCTATTTTGTAGACTAACAGAAAGCATCCTCTCCCATCTGAGTAATCTAAGTACAATCTGTTCACCTGGAAGACTGCTTTGGAGAGCCAGGTCGATGTGAAAGTGGCAGTGCACATGCCTAGCTTGTACACAACACTGGACTAGATCCCCATCATCACAGCCCTCCTGAGTATTGCTTGGTATGACTCAGCTAGACCTCAAGCACCACTGGCTAGATTTCAAGTATCATTGGGTATATTGGGGGGACTGCTTCTGAGGTCTTTTATGTTTAAGGGTATTGCATCTCTACAGTGTAACACACATGGATTTATTAAGAAATGTGGTTGTGATGCTGTTGAGGAAGAACTATGAGATGTGGTTGAGATGCTGTTGAGACAGACTGATGCTGGGGCTCTTGCTAGGGTCAGGTATCAGCAGGATTAGGTCAGTATTTTCCCTAGGATGCGGGCATATGGTGGACTACAAATGGAGCAAAATGCTGCCCTCTTACCTAAGACTGGGAGGTTCTGTGATAAGGGGGCTGCAGGGTCACTGGAAGACAAAATAGACAAAGGATAGAAACGATAGACTAGCCTGCCCAGAGGAACAGGATGCACTGGGCAGCGGAAGCTCACAGGAGTGCACTGTGGCCTCCACTCACCGGCATATTAATGGAATGATGAAGTGAGGAGCCACCCTGATTACAATAAATGAGAATAGCATAAGAGCACTCCAGTATAGAATTATTCTACTCAAAAAGGAAAAAAAAAGCATTGTACATCATAGGCACTGGTTTTCATTCTCTTTTTTAAAGGGTACTTATGGATTGGAAGAATTATACAAAGATAAATAGGGATGGGGTGACTGTGCTCAAGCATTTCCCTTCCTTTCCTGTGATAAAATTCCATTAATTATAGTGTTTTTTCATAACAAAAAAAAAGGTTTTGAGACAAGAATGTAAGTTTTGAGACGCTTATAGACCTCTTTTTTCCTTTTTGAACAATCAAATTATTTTAGCTATAAATAAATCCCTTTTCCATGGTGTGGGACTTTCCAGGGATACTGCTTTGTCAGAGTACCAGATGAAGGTGTCTTCCTAGCTGGCTCTAACAGAAATCCCAGCTACCATGGGTGATGGTGGGAACTGTCGCAGAGAACGTTTTAGTAGCATGGGCTTGGCCACTTCAAGTGTGACAGTGCCCTTCAGCCTCGGCCTAACCTGAACACCTGCTAGAAGTAATAATTCCTACCCCAGCCCAACAACCTACTAAATTTGCACTGACATTTTAGCTGGATCCCCAGGTAATTTGTATGCTTGTGAAGATTTGAGAACCGCTGGTTTGAGCCCTTGTGAAACTCTCTGAGGGCTGAGGAAAACCCAGATTGCTTGCCTGGGCACACTGCAGGTTTGGTTCTGGGGTCTGGAGCAGCACTGGGAACCTAATCCACACTGGGCTCCCTTTGTGTACTGCTTTAGCAGTTGTCTGCTATTAGATGAGCCCATGAACTCGTGCATTGCTTTTTGGGTTTAGCAATCAAAGGTCTGTCAGCCAAACTTGACAATATGAATCTCTCTAAAGACTCAAGATCTCCAGTCTGTTTACTGCCCAGTCAATATCATGTGCCAGTAATCTCAGCCAAGAGATACTGGTGAGTCAGGCCTAAGTTTGAATTGTCTCCTAGCAACAATCCTACTTGCTGGCTAGAGCCTGGACCCTTCTCCAGGGGTCCTGCCCCCTACAGCCTGTAACTCCCGGGAACCTGGGAATGGGGAGGTGCCACCCATGTCCTCTTTGCTTACTGCCCACACCTCATCTGGTGAGCTTTCCCGGCAGCAGAGCCCAATTGTTCTCCTGGCCTGGAGGGGAGTTCATTTCAGAGACATTTGTGTGTGGTCCCAGGATTCAGGCTTCCCGCAGATCCCAATCTTAGTTTGCACTGCAGTTGCCACCCCTTAGCTTTGCTCACACACAAGCTCATCACGTCTCCTCTTGCTGAGCTCCCAATTACCATAATTTCAGGACATTTGGATTAAAGGCCACAGGCAGAGGCAATAGCCTCCCTTAGCAAAGTCATATTTCCTTTTGTTTCTGTTCTCAGTGGGCCACCTGGAACCAAAGGCCATTTTTGATGGCAGAACCTTCATTTTATTGAAGGTTACCAGCAGTAGTCAATGTGTTCCCATCCTATTTCTTCCCTGTCAGTGCCTCCCCTTCTTGGGTTGTGAGGCGTGGGGACATGAGCTCGGCCTTTTCTCTGCTGTTGTACAACAGGCCTTGCCAGTTACCCTGACCTGTACAGATAACTCTCTCCCAGCCCAGCTGACACCATTGTCCCAGTTAGAAAAACCTTACCTTTCTTTAGTCACTTTATTGCCATTTGCTAGAAAATTGTGTTGCAATGTTATGGCTCTCTCCTGACCACAAACATCAGGTGGCCTGTGGTTGTGTAAAGAACCACAGAGACCTGGGAAGCCCCTTCTTTGTGAGTTCGTCAGTTCACCTCTTTGTCTCATGCTGCCTAACACTGTAGGTTAAATCTTCAGTATCCCACCTGTGTTCTCCAAGCCTCTGGTACAATCTGTGACCTTTACGTTTTATTTTTATTTTAAAAAATTTGTTTATTATACCACCATGCCATATACAATTACAAAGATGTTATGATTGGGTTTTAGTCATACATTGTTCCAGCACCCGTCCCCCACCAGTGCCCTATTCCCACCACCAATGGCCCCAAATTACCTCCCTCCTCTCCCAGCCTGCCTCTATAGCTCTATAGCAGGCACGTTTCCTTCTCTCTCTCTCTTTCTCCCTCTCTCTCTCTCTCTCTTTTCTCTTACTCATTGTGGCTTGCCCTATTCAGGAATTATGTAAATCCATTACCATTTCCCACAATTAGTAGAAAACTGGTATATATTTATATCCTGTTAATGAATGCATTCATTCTATATCTGTCCTTTTCTTTCTGACTAATTTCATTCAGCATGATAATCTCCATGTCGATCCATTTGCAGATAAATTTCATGACTTTGTCTTTTCTGACAACTGCATAGTATTCCATTGTGTAGATGTACCAACGTTTCTTTATCCAGTCTCTTGTTCTCAGGCATTTAGGTTGTTTCCAGATTCTGGCTATCCTGAATAGAGATGTGATGAATATAGAAGTGCAGATAGTGTTTCTGCTGTATGTTTTTGGTCTCCAGGGTATATTCCCAGGAGTGGTATTGCTGGGTCAAATGGGAGTTCAATATTTAGTGTTTTTTTTTTTTTTTTTTTTTTTTGGGTCACACCTGGAAATGCTCAGGAATTACTCCTAGCTCTGCACTCAGGAATTATTCCTGGCACTGCATGGGGACCATATAGGATGCTGGGGATCAAACCCCGGTCGGCTGCATGTAAGTCAAACGCCCTACCCACTGGACTACCACTCCCCCCCAATATTTAGGGTTTGTTTTATTTTTTTTGCTTTTTGGGTCACCCCGGCAATGCTCGGGAGGTTTCTTCTGGCTCTGCACTCAGGAATTACTCCTGGCGGTGCTCGGGGACCATATGGGATGCCAGGGATTGAACCCGGGCTGGCATGGGCCGGCCGCGTCCAAAGCAAACTCCCTACCCACTGGGCTATCGCTCCAGCCCCAATATTTAGTTTTGGAAGAATGTCCGTATTGTTTTCCAAAGGGGCTAGACCAGTTGGAATTCCCACCAACAGTGGATGAGAGTCCCTTTCTCCCAGCATCCACGCCAGCACTGGTTGTTCTTGCTCTTTTGGTTGTGTGTCAGTAGCTGTGGTGTGAGTTGATGCCTCATTGTTGTTTTGATTTGCATCTCCCTGTAATGAAGAGCACTTTTTCATATACCTTTTGGCTATTAGAATTTCTTCATTTTGGAAGTTTCTGTTCATTTCATCTCCCCATTTTTTTGATGGGGTTGGCTGTTTTCTTCTTGTAAAATTCTACCAGTGTCTGATATACCAAGGATATTAACCCCTTATCAGATGGGCGAATATGCTTTTCCAGTCTGTGGGCTATCTTTGTATCTTGGTCACCATTTCTTTTGAGGTGCAGAAGCTTTTCATTTTATATAATCCCATTTGTTTATCTTTGCTTCTCTTTGCTTTGGTCAGTGGTGTTTTGTCTTTGAAGATGCCTTTAGCTTCAATGTCATAGAGCATTTTTTCTATGTTTTCTTCTATGTATCTTATAAATTCATGTCTGATGTTGAGATCTCTAATCCATTTTGATCTGATTTTTTGTGCATGTCTTAGAAGGAGGTCTAGGTTCATTTTTTATATGTAGCTGCCCAGTTTCCCCAGCATGATTTGTTGAAGAGTCTTTATTTACTCCACTTAATATTTTTTGTCTGCCTCCGTCGCTATTCCAGAATCAGGGCGCTTCTCGTTTGCCAGGCACGAAAACATGGCTGCATGTTGCGATTTGGAGACAACCGCTGGACTAAGCCGTTACGACTGATCCCGGAGTCAAAGATCACGGGCCGCCACCAAAGATGGTCGACTTCCTTGTTAAGACCCTGAAGGAGCGGTTTGGGCTCTTCTATTCCTGAATCAACCAGTGCCATTGGGCTGCTTGGCACGTGATAGGGTCCAATGGAAATGTTACTGGCGCCGCTCGAGCAAATCGTGAATAACGTTCGTGATCAGTGATCAAGTGAATATTTTTTGATCCTTATTGAAGATTAAGTGATCGTTTATTTGAGAGTGTGTTTCAGGATATTCAGTTCTATTCCATAGGTCTACAGGTTTGTCTCTATACAAGTACTATGCTGTTTTAATTACTACTGCTTTGTAGTAGAGTTTGAGATTGGGTAAAGTGGTATATCCTGTCTTCTTTTTCCCAAAGATTGCTTTAACTATTCGTGGGAGTTTATTATTCCATACAAATTTCATGAGTGTTTGATCAATTTCTTTTGAATAATGTTATGGGTATCCTTATAGGGACTACATTGAATCTGTATAAAGCTGTAGGGAGTATTACCATTTTGATAATGTTAATTCTCCCTATCCATGAGAAGCATCTGTGCAGCATGACTAATGTTTGGTGTTATTAGAATCATGTGATCAGCGAAGTGGAGGTGGTATAGTTGCAGACCATCTATCTTTACTCCCATCCCTTCCCATTCTAATTGTCACATGACATCCTCAAGGGTGGCACTGAAGAGTTTTGGTGAAATGGTATCACCCTGATGAATCTCTCTTTTTACATCAATGAACACTTCCTTGTAGAATGGTGAGATCCTGGTGGTGAATCCATAACACAGCTCACGAAGGATCTTGTTGTATTGGGTTTGAACACCCAGTTTGGCTAGGGCTTTGTTGACCACTTCGGTCTCAACAGAATCAAAGACTTTCTTTAAATCAATGAACATTAGACAGAGCAGCATCTTAAACTCCTCAATGAGCTTGGTTACTGTGTGGATATGGTTCAATTGTGCTGAATCCTTTTCAGAAGCCAGCTTGCTCACATAGTTGTCCTTCATCTAATGTTCTGCCAATCCTGTTCAGGATGACTCGAGTGAACAGCTTGTAGATGACGGACAACAGGCAGATGAGGCGATAATTGCCAATGTCGTGGATGTCTCCCTTCTTGAACAATAGAACTGTCCTGCTGGTTTTCCATTGGGAGGGCACCTTGCATTCAGACAGGTAGCGTGTGAAGAGCCGAGCCAGTGTATTGATGAGTACTGAAGGCAGATTCTTAGAGTGTTTGGTCAGACTTTGTCTGGGCCGGGTGCTGTTCCTTCTTTACTGACGAGATGGCATGTCAGATTTCAGGTGGGAGAATGTTGGGGCTAGCATATCCATTCTGCAGAATTTGGTATGTAGGCAGGTGGATGTGGCTATCAAAGAGATCTGAGTAGAAGTCATGGATAATCTTTTCCATTGCCTTTCTGGAAGATGTGATAGATCCATCAGGACATCAGAGGGCAGTCATCTTGGTCTTATAGTTGATGAAGGACAGAAAGAAAGAAAGAAAGAAAGAAGAAAGAAGGAAGGAAGGAAGGAAGGAAGGAAGGAAGGAAGGAAGGAAGGAAGGAAGGAAGGAAGGAAGGAAGGAAGGAAGGAAGGAAGGAAGGAAGGAAGGAAGGAAGGAAGGAAGGAAGGAAGGAAGGAAGGAAGGAAGGAAGGAAGGAAGGAAGGAAGGAAGGAAGGAAGGAAGGAAGGAAGGAAGGATGCTTTCCTGACTTCTGCTGTATCCACCAGTATTGCCGCTCTTCTCTCTTTGTAGTCTTCCTTTACCGCTTGTCTGCACTGCTTTGTGAGCTTGGACTTTAGCACATGGTTGCCTGAGGCTCACACCTTGCTAAGTTGGTGAATGAGCTCCAGAGTTTTTGAGGACAGGCGTCCTTTTGTAGCCAAGCATCACAAATGCTGGCTTACTTCAACTGAGAATGTGGAAAGAGGTCTACAGCTGAATCTCAACAAAACAATGTTCATGAAAAATGAACTAGTTCCAGATGCTCCATTCACTCTTAAAGGAACAAACATCTCTGAATGCAGCAGTTATGTGTACCTAGGTTGAGAACTTAACATGATGAATGACCTAGCACCTGAGCTGCACACCAGGAAGAGAGCGATGTGGAACGCCTTCAAGAGCATGGAAGAAGTAGCTAAAAGGACAAAGAACCTCCAGCTCTGGGCACATCTCTTCGACTCCACCATTCTCCCTTCATTGACATACGCCTCAGAGACCTGGGTCCTACAAAAGCAGGACAAGAATGCTATTTGTGTTTCCCAAAGAGGACTCGAAAGAGCTGTGCTTGGAATATCACGCCTCACTCAAGTGAGAGAAGGAATCTGGAGTTCCAACCTCCATCAGTGATCGAGAGTCAGGGACACTATCTCATTTGCCAAGGTGTCAAAAATCAGATGGACTGGACATGTAATGTGACTTGGAGATGACCACTTGACTAGAGCTGTTACCGACTGATCCCATGGGACGTCAAAAGATCACATGGCCACCAACCTGCAAGATGGTCAGACTTCTTAGTCAAGACCTTGAACAAACGGTTTGAGGTTCTTTGTATTCCTGGACCAAACAGATGCCATTGGGCTACACTGACACGTGACAGGGACAAATGGAGATGTTACTGGCACCCGCTTGAGCAAATCGATGAATAATAGGATGTCAAGTGATCAAGTGATCAAATGATCATGAACAGGGAATGTGCTCTCCATTTCCTCAGGTTCTCTTTTATTTCTTGAAGCAATGTTTTGTAGTTTTCTTTGTAGAGATCCTTTACATTCTTAGTCAAACTGTGACCTTTAGACAAAACCCCAATTCCCACTTTAATATATCAGGGGCTGCAGGGGGGTCATACAACAGCAGTGTTAGAGGATTAGACTACTTACTCCTGGCTCCGTGAACAGCAGGGCTCAGAGGCGGTAGGAGGACCAGGTGGGATCAAACCCAAGACATGCAAGACAGGTGCCTTAACTCCAAACTCCTCTACCTATCACAGTAGTACTGCTTGCATGATGAAGGCACCTATAAGAGCCAAGCCAGCACAGAGACCATAAAATGGTGCCCAGCTATCACTCCAGCCCCCAATTCAATTTGACCTGACTGCTGAATAAATGTGATTGGCTGGCATAATAAGAAAATGGTGAAGTTGTTGGGCATAGATACACCAGAGCTGGACTCCATTTTCCTGGTCTCTGTGCTGGCTTGATTCTTGCAGCTACCTTCCTTATGCAAGCTGTACCACTGCAGTAGGTAGAGACTGAGCATCTTGAAGGAGCACAGTCTTGCAACAAGTCCTGCAACTCTTTCTGATTGGACCTGCATCGATCACATGCTTCTCTCGTAACTATTACCATAGTCTCTGGAATTAGATGTGGCAATTGAACCAGAGAGGGGACCTGATCTCCAACAGCCACATACCTCTTACCCCACTACCCCCACCTTCCACCTCATCTGGAACCAGAGGCTTTGCTCTGGGAAAGAGTCATACAGCTCCTGGTATAAATAGAAGGAGAAAAGTGCTGATCATTTCTTGGGGCCTGTTATGTGTTCTATTGTGTTAAATAACCTCTAAGGTAAATACCTTGTTTATTCCTAATTTTATTTCCATATAAAAATAGATGAGAGGGACCAGAGATAGAAGACAGTGAATAAGGAGCTGCCTTGAATCTGGCAGACCCTGTTTGATTCCTGGTACTCACATATGATTCTGAGCTCCAGAAGGGTGATCCCTGAGTGCAGGACCAGGAGTTAGCCCTGAGCAAAACTGGTATGACCATAAAACAAAACAGAACAAAACAGAAAGAGAAAGCTTGAATTCTTTACCTAAGTAACAGGACTGGGAAGAGAACAAGGTTTGCTCCTGCCTGCCTGACTTTAATAAATGCTTTCTGGATTTCTGTTTCCTGAAGTGGGAAGTACCCAAAGCGGGTAGGAGGTGGTGCCACTGGCCCAATCTGGGCCATTCTAACAGTCTAGAGTGAAAGTGTGTATATGGGGGCTGGTGTGCTTTCTGTTTATTTGCTTAAAGAAGTAGCTTTCCAGGGAGAGCAGAGTAATTCCTATTTTGTTTTGTTTTGGTCTGAAAAGTTATCAGAGAGCCAAACCAGTTTGCTTTCTGCCCAGATAAAGCTGTGTATTGATCAGGGTCCCCTCAGGAAATGCATGCTTTCCAATGAGTTATTAAAAAACAACGAGGGGCTGGAGCAATAGCCCAGCGGGTAGGGCGTTTGCCTTGCATGTGGCCAGCCCTACGCCGGCCCGGGTTTGATCCCCGGCATCCCATATGGTCCCCGAGCACCGCCAGGAGTGATTCCTGAGTGCAGAGCCAGGAGTGACCCTGAGCATAGCCGGGTGTGACCCAAAAGCAAAAAAAAAAAAAAACATAGGGGCCTGAGAGTACAATGAGCAGGGTGTTTGCCTTGCATGCAGCCAACCCCAACACCAGGAACACTGCCAGGACTAATGTCTGAGTGCTGACCCAAGAATAAGCCCTGAACATCCCTGGGTGTGATCCCAAAACAAAGCAAAACAAAATGTGCAACAGTGCAGGGAGTACCGCTGCACATTTATCTCTAATTTTATTCCCATATAAAAATCCATGGTATGGAAATAACACAGTATCATGTCATGCATATACACTGTAATGCAGCATCATGTGTGTGTATACTGTAAAGCAGGATCAATGGTGAATTCGAAGTGCTGAAGAAAGAGAGTGTGGCCCCATGGGCCCTGTGAAGAGTGTCAAGGTTATCCTACTTCTCTGCCTTTAGAGGTGCCATCTCGGTTCTGCTGGAGGGAGCTGGGGTGAGTGCAAAGCCTGGACTCCCCAGGCCTGCCCAGGTCCTGCTGTCTTTCCACCTGACATGCCCTTGCAGGGACAGTGGGTTCTTGACTGGGATCTGGGAGAGAGATCTGCTTCCTGGGCAGTGGTGAGGGGAGAGAGCAAGGGAGCGAGTGGGGAGGGTAAGCTTAGTGTAGACATAATAAGCCAAATCACAGCATCAGCAGAGGAGTATTCTGAACAGGACTGCTGCCAGGGTTTGGGGCCACTTGCTGACATTAATCAAGATCTGCTTTATTGCCATTTTTACCACAGAATTACACTCGTAAATCAGGGAGAATGTCACAGCGTAGTTGATTGGCTGCCGACTTTACAAGTACTTTGCCTGTGTTATTTCAAATCAGCGCACTAACTCTGGGAAGAAGATGGTGGTGGGGCCTCGTTAGTAAGTGAGGAACTCCAGTGCCCACAGGGCAAAATCTTCTTAGTAGGTTGCCTGGACCAGAACTGGAGGTTGGCAAACTGCTGGAATCAATCCTTCCACCCTCTTAACCTTCTCTCCGTCTATAACCCAGTGCCTGCTCCTTTACCTCTCTGAGCTTCGGCTTCTTCATTTTATAGATTTGATAAGAATGTGACCTGCCACCTAGGGTCATGAGAGTGCATGCTAAATGCGCGAGGATGGCATGTAGATGATGTGACACTCAAGCACCGCAGCTCGGATTCCTCCTTAGGGATTCAGTCAAGACTCATGACTGGGAGGAGCAGAGCTGGGGCTTACCCGAGATCATGACTGGGATAGCAGAGACAGCAAAGCCCATGAGTCCCACCTCATAGTCTGAAGTGTCCCTGGAGCTGGCCACACTAATGAGGAAATGTCACTCACACCTCTCCTGAGCTCCCCCAACAGCCCTGGCCAGAGGCAGTCTATGGAACTTGGACTTGGCACCTCTGTCCCAGATGCCACAAAATTTGGAAGTCAGAGGACTTACAAAGGCTATGGAGACCTGGGTCAGAAATAGCAGATTATTGGGACTTCACGCCACCTTCCTCTCAAGGCACTTCTCATTCCACAGGATGTTCCAAGTTTTGCACAACCCTCTGGACAAGACTATATCACTGGCAGATATTGGAATCTGGTCTCAGTAGTTCTCAAAACTTTGAACTCGCTGTCAGCCACAGCAATGCTCATTCTGAATATCTTCCCACCCCTTTCCCGCCAAGCAGTGGTCCTCAAAAACAGCCACTGGGGCTCTTGAAAATCATCCTTCTACCCTCTCCTGTGTTCAGAGAAGAACCTGCAGGAACTGTCCACATGCCCTGACGTTGCTCATCCACAAAACCCCATTGAATGAATGTTTTCATTCATTGAATGTTTCCTGGAGATGCCTCTTGAAGGAAGAGACAAAAAAGAAAAAAGTACCCTGCCCTTGGGAGCTGCCATTTTGTTTTATTATATTTTTAAATTTTAGGCCCCGTGATTTACAATATTTACAATACTGCTGGTGATAAGGCTCATGAATAAAACATTCCATACCATACCCTCCACAGTTTCTGCTCCCTCCACCATTGTCTCGCTCCTGCTCTCTCCACCAGTGTCCCTGTGTCCCCACCTCCCGCTCCCAACCCCTTTGCTGTAGTAAGCTCCCACTGGGTGCCAAAGGGGCTCTGCAGCCTCGGAGAAGGGTTTTCTCCTCTCTCAGCCCCTCACTCACTTTCTATTTCTCCTCTTTTCTCTCTATGGCCTTCTCTGAGATCCTCTTGGTAAGAACAAAAGGGAACAGACCTGGAGAGAGATGGCTTAAAGAAGGGTCCCTTACATGGAATATCACTACCTTGGACCCACAATGTGCCTGATAACTTGGATGACTAATTCCAGAAAATAATCATTTCGACCCTGACCTAACTGCGTTAATCTCAGTTACAAATGCTTATCAGTCTACCATTGTTAAAAGGTTATGAAAGGGGAACAGTTTCTGCCTTTCCCTGGGATCCTGCTTGAGACTCTTCTGTAGTCCCGGAACTCTCCTGACTTTCCCCTTCCTTCCTGTTCTCACTAATAAAATATTTTCTGACTCCTCCATTCCATCTCTGGTCCCTTATTTTAATTTGACTGCTTGAGGACAAGCACCTGAATGACTGATGCTGCCATCCTGTCCCCATCTTCTTTTTGTCTCTTCTTGAATCCTTGCATAACTGGGTTCCTGGTCCCCATTTCAGACCCTCCTGCCTCTGTGACTGCAGAACAGAACTTAACATGCTCTGAGAAAGTCCTGGCACCAAGTGGAGGGAATGCAGCAAAGGATTCTCAGCACACTGGCTCAAGTTATTGCTTCTGAAGTTGGGATTTGGAATGTGTGTGTGTGTGTGTGTGGTGCAGGGTCTGAGATCCCCGAGCTTTGGCAGAGAGAGGGCCAAGTGTGAGGCCCTGCAGAGAAGCACAGGTCTAGGGACAGGGTATTGGCTTAAATTTTCCCAGAAATGCTCAGCTAAAGGAACCACAGGTCTGTGGTTTTATTGCTCCTGAGGTTGTCAGTGGAAGTTTGTGCTAAATAAGAAACAAGAGCAGAGCAGGTGTGAAAAAATCTTTCAGGAGTGAGACTTCCAGGCCCAGGCTGTAGGAAGCATGAAACCCTGCAGATTCTTGGGCAAGGTGGCTCACAGGGCTGCTCCTTAGCGATGCCCCCACCCCCCCAGTTCCTCCTTCCTTGGGTAGACTAATTGCCCCTTTATGTAGAAGACCCCAGAAGCCCAGCATCTGACTACAGGGGTACAGGAGGAATTAATGCCAGTTCCTGAAAGGAAGCTGGAGCCCAGTGGAGTGCGGAGACAGGAAGAATGCTGGGCTCAATACCTGGGTAGCTTGCAAGTGGGGATTTTAGGACTTAGACAGAGGTCATTGCTGGACCATAGAATGCCAGACTTAATACCTGGCAAGTGGGGTTTTAGGACTTAGATCGGGGTCATTGCTAGACCATGAACAAAGGACAGGAGATGCCTCAGAAGCCAGGTAGGCGTCTCCCAAGGGAAAGGCTCATGGGGCAGCAGAGGCAGCAGAGGTCGCCCAGGTGCACCCCTTTACTTTCTGGCAGGTGTTGGGGGTATCTCCTGAGGAGACAGAAAGTGCTCACTCAAGCGAGGGAGGCCCCCAAGGCCTGCAGCTGCTTCCTGTGCAGGGCTTGGCCCATAATTATAATCCCTTCCCTTTGAGTCTCTATAAAAACTGCAACATTCTGGTTAGGCTTGGAGCAAGCAAGAAGCACCACATAGAGCTTAAAAGATTTATTAAGACAAGAAAAAAATCAAGGGCCTATCTTTCCCCAGCTCTTCATCCCAGGTGAGTGGGGTAAGAGGGCTTGGAGCTGGGGTGGAGCAGGTGAAAGGGAGCAAGGACAAGGCTGGTGTGGGGCATTGAGATGCCCGGCAGGACACTAGGGTGTGCATGGGCCAGAGGCTGAAAGGAAATCAAGACTATGGTTCAGCTGCCAGTACCTCCACCATCTCTAGGCCACACTCAGGGTGCTGCTGCATTGGGGGTATGGAGAGAGGTAGGTGCCCAAGTCCCAGAATGAATGGATGAGGCTAGGCTAGTGTACATGAGAAACTGGACAGGAGGAACTGCTGTCTGTCTGGATGCTGAGCCCACGCTCAGCTGCCTTGTACTCTCAGCCTGGGGCATGTTCAGTCTTGGAAGGAGCCCAGATATGCTGTCTTGTTCATGTACCTGACTGTGTCTGAAGAACATTGTTCTGGAATATCTCAGCCTGTGGAGCTGGCAGTGACTCAGAAAGGTGAGAGACACAGACAGAGACTTGGGGGAAAGGCCTTGGTTCCAAGGCTGGTATCTGAGTAGTCAAATAAAGGGAACCAGGTATCAGCATCCCCCTTCCTAGTACCTGTTCCCTCTACAGTCCTATGTTGGTCTCCAGGCTGTCTTGGTGTAAGGTGACCTGAGTAAAAATGCTAACAGGAAGTAATAGCTTTGGAAGTAATAGCTCCTGTGTGTTTGTAGGGACTTCGTATTGGGATTCCCCCTCCCTGAGCGACTGAAATGGGCTCTGAGTAGACTCACTGAAGACCTCACCCCAGCACCCACCCCCCCCCCCCACCAAGACCCCCCCCCCCCCCCCCCAGCTCCTCTCCATTTTGACTGGGATAAGAAAGTAGGGAAAGGTTGAAAAGGTCTGACTTAGGGGGACAGGCCTACCAAGCAGAGGGGAGTTTCTGCCTCATTTAGAGGCTATCTCATACTCTTAGTCCACCTGGCTCAGCTTAGAGGTGAAGTTATGTGGGACCGTGAAGGACACCCAGGCCGCCTGGGACTGCTACAGGCTGTGGTATGCTGCCAAACCTCTGTGGCCACTGGGCAGTACTCCACAAAGGACTGCCAGCAGCCTCTGGAAGTATCTCCATAGTCGCTGGGTGGCTGCAGAACCACTCACTTGGCCACATCCATGTGAACCCTGGCTGCACCTCTCAGGGCCCAGCACGCCTAGTGGAAGCTTCCAGGGTGCAGCTCCTGCTAAGGCATCCCCAGGGGACAGAAAGCTCAATGCAGAGAGTGGGGCTTCCAAGAAGGGTCCACCTTGCATTGGTTTAGAACCGACCTGAATGCTTCTGCCACAAACACGCAGGCCAAAGCAGCAGGTGCTAGAAATGGTGTGTGTGTGTGTGTGTGTGTGTGTGTGTGTGTGTGTGGTTATGGCGCACCCATGCCCTCCTCTCTGGGTGCTTCATATGCGTGTGTGAGTGCAGGCTGTTTGTATGTGGCATACTGCTGATACTCCACATCTAGAGCTGCACAATCATTTCTGTAGCTGTCATTTGCCTCCCTGAGAGCCATGGAAAGACTGGGGTGAGCACACAGGAAGGCACATCTCCCTTTGCTGGTTCCTATGGCATCTGATGAGACATGTGTTTGTGTGCCATAAGAATCTACTGTGGGTATGAAGCCAACCTTTGGGCTGGGACTATGGAATCTGGAGAGCTGGAACAGGGCAGGCTGTGGGCTTTCTGACTGGGACCCACATTTCTGCAGTCCTGTTCCCCAGCATCTTTTGCCAGAAAGAGCAAGTTCACTTGCTGCCGCTGAGCCTATTGTCTGTGTCCTGTCACATGTACCCTTCAGTGGGACCCTGCGGACTCTGTTCTTTGAATCTTCTCTGTGTCCCAGTCATGTCCTGGGTAGGTGGGAGAAGCTCCTTGGCTTCCCAATCATCAACACTCTGATGTCTTCCCTCTCCACCATATCCCGTCCTGGATCTCAGGCACACACCCTTCCTGCCCCTATGTCCACCTAGTGACCATCACTCTGGGTCCCTCAGTTTGTGGTAAAGAAATATCCCAGAGACCCCAGGAACACCTGCTGCTCCTCATAGCCCTGCCCAGTAGGTGCTCTTGGGAACAGATAATGACTCTTTAGCCAGCAGTGGTCACAGGAGTGGCACTGCCCAGTTGTAGGAAGAGTCTTGGGGCGCAGCCTGTGCAGAGGCATTACTGGCCTTGAGTGAATCTGGTGCATGAGGCAGACCACAGGGACAATCTGCTGCCGCTTCACACTCAGGGCAAGGTGTGGTGTCAGGGGGGCTGCATGGGCCAGCGCTCATGGCGAGATGGCCCTTTCAGCCCCAGTAACCCGAGAGCTGAGAAAAGGCTTTAATTTGCCGAGTGGAGTGTCCCCTTCCATGCTGGAGAAGGAGAGGTGGTCTCTTCAGGCATTCCATACACCTGCTGTGCTGGGGGTCACTGTGTGGGGAGACAGGGCACTCTCTTCTACAGGCAGCCTGAGCCTTCTTCTATGCTGGTAGGAAGAAGAAAACAAGGCCCTCTGCAGACCCGCTGCATCTCTCCCTGCTCTCTTTCATAATGAAAATACCAGCATGTTTGCTGCGCTCAACAATGCACCCCAGAGGCAGCTGGCAGCCCCTGGGGGGTGATGTCTTCCTTCCCAGAACTGCCAGTCACAGCGCAAAGCACGCTCCCGAGCCTCTGCTCATCTCTTCCTCTTGTCTGGGCACCCCAGCAGGAGAGAGAAGAGGAGCCTGAAGACCTGAGGGTTCTCCAGGTGCAAGGCACAGAGAGAAGAAGTCTGGAGCTTTAGCAAAGCTTGCACGCAGGGGGCTGGAGCGATAGTCCAGCATAAGGGTGTTTGTCTTGCATGCGGTCGACCGGGCTCGATCCCTGGCATCCCATATGGTTCCCTGAGCACCGCCAGGTGTAATTCTTGAGTGCAGAGCCAGGAGTAAACCCTGAGCATTGCCATGTGTGACCCAAAAACCAAAAAAAAAAAAAAAAAACTTGGCACCCAGAAAGGAGTCTAGATCAGTCCTGCATCTCATACAGGGAATTTCAGGAGCCCAAAGAGAGCTGGGCCACCCCAAAGCTACTTAAAAACTCACCCCCATGCAGTATTTCTTTCAAAGTGCCAGGCCCTGCATTAGACATTTCATTTGTAGTAACTCTATTAGGTGTTTGGTAGTATTTCCCCACATGATCCATGAGGAAACTGAGGCAGAGCATTTAGAAGACTTTTGCCACCATGGGTAGTCACAGAACAGGGACTGAGACCCTAGCAGGCTCACTGTTCTCACTGTGCTGTTCTCTGGGCTCTGTAGTCACCTCTGGGTCATCACCATGGCTGCTGTGCTGTTCTCTGGGCTTGGTCACCTCTGGGCCACCACCACGACTTTTGCCTATGATGCTTTTCCACTAGAGGTTTGCAGGGTTCTGTCCCCTCCTTGCACTGCCCAGCATCCTGTGGAGGTGGGAGAAGAGGAGGAGAAATGGAGGCTTACCCACCCCAGATCACAGATGGGAAACTGAATCAGGAAGTGCTATAGCCTGATTTGGCATCAAGGACAACGGTTAAGCTCCTAAGTTCCTACCTCACACGCCATTCTAAAATGTTTCAGCCAACACAGAAGTTTCCAGCATCATATAAGACATAGAGATATCTCAA
This sequence comes from Cryptotis parvus, assembly GCA_021461705.1. NCBI lineage: Eukaryota > Metazoa > Chordata > Mammalia > Eulipotyphla > Soricidae > Cryptotis > Cryptotis parvus. The sequence continues at coordinate 83,630 of JAJIBD010001587.1, forward strand.
GCAATTATCCCGCTTGCTAGCATGCAGGCATCCCCAAGCCCTGGCTGGTGAAGGAGTACGTGTATACGTGTGTCCAGGTTTGCAAGAATGGGATTGTGCCTCTTCCCAGTGGAAGTTTCTGGGGCAGAATTTCTGATTGTTTCTAGAACTTGCAGAGTGGGGACTGGAATGGTCCTTATTGAATTGGACACTGAGTTGAAGCCGAAAGCTTCCAAGGCTGCCGAAAGCGTCTGTGTCCTCGTCACTGAGAACTCTGTCTTTATTTATTCCTCTGTTCTCCAAACAGTGCTGGCTTACTCTCAACCCTTGTCAGTAGCTGTCAGAGAAGAGGCATCAAGATGATTAAAGTGGGGGAAATGGCACCTCTGGGGCAGTGTTGACAGGATAGGGGTCAGCGACCCTCACAAAGGGAAGGCAACCTGGAGTGTGTTTAGGAGGGCTTGAAATGTCTGTGCTCCAGCTTTTCATCAGCTCCTGGCCTCTGAGGGCAAAGGGATGTCTCACGGTGGGGGGGAGGGAGGTGGCTTTGGGGGAAAGCACGGTGGTGATGTCTCTGGCTTTCAGCTGCCCTGTGTCATGGGGGATGCAGGTGCCTTGGGACTTTCCCAAACAGGAAGCCACAGGAGGATACCTGGGCACACAGCAGTGGGGGGGAGTGTTCGGGTACAGGTTAGACAGAGGTCCCAAACTGACTTGATGTGTGGCCCTGTTTTCAGAGGTAATAGGTCTCATGGGACTGGCAGCCATACAGGGATCAATCAGGGCACATGCCCAGCATACACCTGACTCAGGTTCTGCTTCCAGGCCCACCTTGCCCCCAAGCAGCCTCCAGAGGTGCAGCGCTGGAGGCTCCATCATCGCCCAGTGACCTGGGTACCCCAGACCACATTGCCCATCAGCATCGCATCCTCAGACCTTTTGGGACCACAGCGCCAGCAGCATCACGTCCTCAGGCCTTTGGAGCCTGCGACATGATTGGTTGAGCATCCCGACCTCCTGGGAGCTGCTTGGCTGGACCACTCTCCCCAAATTTAAAATAATTCAGTGCCTGGGACCGGAGCAGTAGTCCAATGGGTAGGATGTTTGCCTTGCACGAGGCCGACCCTGGTTCGATCCCGGCATCCCATATGGTCCCCTGAGCACTGCCAGGAGTAACCCCTGAGCATTGCTGGGTGTGACCCAAAAAGCAAACAAACAAACGAACAAAAAAAAAAAATTCAGTGCCCTTCTGGAAATGTGCCTTCCTTAAGTGATTAGCCAGTGATCACCTCACCATTGCACCTGAGGCTACTATAATGCCCCACCCCCATGATAATTCCAGTAACCCCCATGCTGTAAAAACTTTCCACTCTGGGAAACACTGATTTAAGGGGTTACCACAGGTAATTGAATGAAATAATCTTTCTGTGCAATATTTTATTTAATAAAATCCATGCAGACATTTGCAATGAACAAAGAAAAGCAGCATAAAGGTGAGCTGTGGTGTGGGGCTGCGTGAAGAGCCAGCTTCCTCCCAGTAGGCTGGCCCTGCTCCTGGGCCAACCCATGACGGGGTGTCTCAGGCTGTGGGGAGGAGCCTGTGCTGTGGGAGCCTGGTCAGACAGCTGTGAGATGCCATGAGGGAGGGCTGGCTTGCGGTTCCCTATGACTAGGAGTTGTGGGCAGGTCAAGAGAGGAACGTAGTGGTCAAATTGCCTGTGATTAGGAGGAGGGCTATGAGTGCAGGTTTTTTTTTAGATCATCCAGTTGGAGCTATATGGGGTGCTGGAACCCTTAGTCGGGGTGGTATGATCTTTTGGGGGGGATGAAGGGAGGGTTATACGGGGGACTACTGGATTCGTGCTTCCTATCATCACACTCAACCTGACCCTTTTTCTTCTCCTTCCCTCGTGGCAGCCTTTAGCTGCCAAGAAGCTCCAGGCTTCCCCTTCTCTCTGGAGTCTGGAGGGCCCAGAACTCAGTTTTTTTTCTCCCTAGAGCTATTTCTCATATAGCAAATGAAAACCAGAAAAGTCGTTCTGCGTCCTGAATCCCTGGCCTCAGAGGGTCACCCTCCCTTTCCATGGAAGGAGTCTCTTGTTCTGAACTGTGCACTGAGACTTCTGGGCTGAAAGGCAGCTAGCCTCAGACCAGGTCCAGGGAGTGTGTAAATCATCCCACAGACAAGAACCAACTCCCTCGATGTGAAGAGGTGAAGACAGTGGGAATAGAAAGAGAATTAGGAAAAAATAAAATGAAACCAAAAATAACCCTTACTTAAAAAAAGAGAGAGGGACAATTGGAGTAGTCAGGGATGCTTCCTGGAGGAGGTAACATTTGAATTGTGGTTTGCTTTCAGTGTTGGTAACAGTCCCCTCAGCACTTCAGGGATTTTCTTGGTTGGTTTCCATTCCTGATGCTCCTTTAAGCCTGCGGCCATGTTCTGGAGTGGCGGACATGCCCGGTGGATGTTCCTATTGAAATGTGTTTGTGACTGGTCATCCACAACTTGTCCTGAAGCCCATGCACCAGGCATAGTTCTCAAGATTCAGGATTCTGCTCTCTCAGACATTTTACCTCTGGGGTATGGAGCTACTGCAGATCCTTCTAGAATGTTCCAGCAGTCAATCTAGCAAGCAATCCCAATCTTTCAGAGTAGTAAATTCCTGGGCTCTGGGAGCAACTAAGCAAACTAAAGAACCATCTTGTAAGACCCAAATTCCTGCTCTATTCTGGATAAACTTTACAATCTCAGGGAAGGGGACAGCCATGCCTCTCTGTGCCTCAGTTCCCTTTATAAGGGAAAAATACATTCTAGCACCAGCTGCCTAGAGGCACATGGTTTCCAGAAGTCTGCCTGCACAAAACTGTGGAACAGTGCCTTTATTTGCACCACAGTGAGAACAGAAACCATTATTTTCTGAAAGTTCTCTGCTAGGAGGTGGGAGAGGTTGTTGAGGGCTCATGGGGGGGTACCATCCCTTTACCCTGGCTTCCGCTGTTCTTCTATGGGAGGATTTCTCCTGGGGTGCCTCCCTCTGAGCTTCTTCAGCTTGAGTGCAGCCCCCTCAGAGCCCTTCCTGGACAGTCTCCTGCTGCTCTGGGTGGGGTGTTCCCTGATGTGCTCTGCTGCCCAGTGGTTTCCCAGCCCCCGGACTGGCTCCTGTTATTCTCCCTTATTCTAGTCATTCTGTTCAGTTCCCAACACTGAAAGGTCAAGGTGACCTTGGGGGAGTAGTTAACATGTATTTGATTTATGCCTTGGGAATCTTTTAGGGGATGGCAGAAATTCTAACTCTTCTCTCTGACTCAGTTCCTGAGGTAAGATAATTTTATTCTTCTTAAACTGGGGCTGCCTGAGGACAGGGCTGTGTCCCCTCAGACTGGGGCTTCCTGAGGACCGGGATGTGTCCCTTCAGACTGGGGCTCCCTGAGGACAGGGCTGTGTCCCCTCAGACTGGGGCTCCCTGAGGACAGGGCTGTGTCCCCTCAGACTGGGGCTCCCTGAGGACAGGGCTGTGTCCCTCAGACTGGGGTTCCCTGAGGACAGGGCTGTGTCCCCTCAGACTGGTGCTCCCTGAGGACAGGGCTGTGTCCCCTCAGACTGGGGCTCCCTGAGGACAGGACTGTGTCCCCTCAGACTGGGTCTCCCTGAGTGTAGGACTGTGTCCCCTCAGAGTAGTTTCCTGAGGACAGAACAGTCCCCTTAGCTGAAAGTCCCTGAAGACCGGACAGAGCGGGGCTCCTTGTGACTGTGTCCCCTCAGACTGGGGATCCCGGAGGCAAGACTCTCTTCTTTCTCAGGCTATTTCCTTTGGAGTTCTGGTGGAAATGATATCGGCTTGTAGAGACAGTCCCGTGACTGCTCTGTGTTGCTGCCCTGGCCCTTAGGTGCCTTCTCCCAGTCGTCTCTCCTGTTCCTCCACCCCTGCAGTCCATCTCCCTGACTTCCACCTTGGGCCAGACCATTCTGCTTCTGCATCGCTGAGCCAGCTGCAAAACCAGGTCACCCTCCTTCTCCTTGTCTTTCTTGCTCCCTTTTCTTAATCGAATTGCAGTCCTCTGTGTGTGTGTGTGTGTGTCAGACATTCACCAGAGTGGTGTGTTGGGAAAGTGGCGGGGTGGGGAATGTGTCTCTACTCACAGGAAACGCAGAGGCCAGTGATGAGCTGGGCAGAATTGAAGCATGGGTCAGCAAAGCACCTGTGCGCCATCCTCCTGCCCCTTTGTTAGCTTCAGGGTGACACACTTGATCACAGACTCCATGAGGTCCCTGGGACAGTGGGGAGCCACTCTCCACTCCTGCCACCTCTTGAGAAGGTGACTGGATTGGGGCAGACAGGTCTGAGTGGTTAATGGACTCCCGTCACGCCTGTGTCTGACAGGTCACAGCAGGGATGCCTCAACCCCAGCAAGTTCCTGTCCTTCTTCGTCCTCTGGCCACAGCAGGGCAAGGGCAGCCTGGGTCCTGGCCTCCCTCCTCCCTTTCTTCCGACCTTTGTATCCAGATCACAAACCGTGCATGCTCCTGTTTCCCTGTACCTCCTGGCCTCTTCTGCCCGTGGGCTGCCCTTATAAGTCACAGTAAGTTGATGATACTAATCGCACAGCCTGCGTGTGATGCCCCTGGGCTACCCGAATAGCAGCCTTTCAAGTGTCAGCTGCTGTGTGTCTAGAGTTTGTTTAGGATCTTGTAGTCAGGCCATGGTCACTTTAGACTGTCCTCACCCATCAGGCTTTCTGGGGCAGCTGGGGGTGACTGAAGAGAGCAAGACTATCAGGGTGAGGAGCCTTTGGAGGGAGACAGGCCTCTGCTCCATCCCAGCTCAGCCATACACTGGACAGGGCCCCAGGTGGGTGCTGAGGATGTGAGTAGCAGCACCCCTAGCCTAGGGTTTAGAATACAAGTTCAGGGAGTTAGTGCCTTGGGAAGCCAAAGATGTTAGGGCATCTTTCTTGGTCCGCCTGAGAAGCCCATTGCCCCTTCCTCTTTTCAAGATGGACCCACCAAAGTGACCTGTGCCCAGTGTCCCAAGATGAGTGGCTACAGATGGTGGATCCAGATAATGAGAAAAACAATTCCAATGTGATGGTCTCTGAGTTAGTGCCGTCACTGTGCCCAGCAGTGAAAACTGAGACACTATAGGGATTAAAGCTCTCACCTTTCACACGCTGACCCAAGTTCAAATACCCCATAGTGTATATGATCCCCAAGCTCCATCAGGAGTAATACATGAGTACCATAGGGTAGAATCAAACCTCCCACCCCCAACAAAAGGAAAAGCACAAGCAATTATCACACACTTTCTCAGGGATTCTCAGGTACCCTTGGAAAGTACAGCACCTTTGCTGTCCTAGACTTCCTGTGAAGAAAGTAATCAGAGACTCTTCCTATCTGGTCTGCTTCAATAGAGGTGTGGGACTGCTGTTGCCATCATGTAGATAGAAATCTTCCTGAGCATTCCAGATTCTCCCTCCCAATCATCTACCAAATAGAAGCCCTCTACTTTCAGTATCAAGGGATACTGATTCTGTCAGTATCAGCTGCTGTGTGTGTAGACACAAGTCACTAAAGTTAGTGCCTTCCCAAGGCACTAACTCCCTGAACTTGTATTCTAAACCCTAGGCTAGAGTTCTGTTTCTTCTAGAAAGCCCATTTCCAGGAGGGAAACTGAGGCAAAAAGAAGAGACACAGTTGACTTCAGAAACTCAGATGTCTTAGAGATGTCTGGGGGTAGAACCCAGGAATAGATGATAGAATAGACATTGGATCTTGGGACTTTCAGCCTCCCGATGCTTAAAGAGTGGGTTCCTGGTTGAGATGCCTGCTCTACCGCTGTGCTGTCACGGGCGAGGACGTGATGGCTCCGTTCTGCCTCAGTCTCATCTTGGAAATGGGGATAATGACTGTCAGAACACTTGCAACATGAGAATCCAAGGAGCTGGTCCAAACAAAGAACCTGAAACAGTGCTGGCAAACTCAAAGCTCTTGCCTAATTTGGTCACTCTGCCTGTTAGTATAGCGACCTTGGTATAATTGGGACTCTCTCAGTGCTGCTTCTACCTGGCCCCTCCCTTTTCTTCCTCTATCCAGGCTGAGTTTTTTCTACACCTTGGCCTCAAGTCCCTTCCTCCACCTCTGCTTTCTGTGACTTAGCAACCCAGATTCTGCAGGTACAGTGCTTGCTGGCCAAGCCCCTCTCCCCTTAGTCTGGACCATGTCTGTCCTTTCCTCTCCTTCCAAAGAAGGAAGGCTCTGCCTTCTGCATCTGGAGCATTTGGCCTAGGCAGCTTATTTCACACAGTGTAGAAAGTTTCACCTCTCTGGGAGGCGGAGTGGGGTGGGTGACCTTGTTTCTGTCAGTAACCCAGTAATGAACAGAAAGACTTACTTGAGGGACCCTGAAGACAGGGAGCCGGGTTTGTCTCTGTCTTGTCTTTGTCTTCATCTCTTTCCCCCTCACTTCTCCCAACCCCCACCCCAGTATGTTTCAATCATGAGAAGAGTAAAGTAGAAAACATCCCACTCACATACTTTTTAGAGCAGAGAACAGATAAAAAAAAATTGTTGGTGCAACAAGTAATAGAAAATGTATTTTGGTCCTGTGTTTTGTCCAATTGAGAGAAAGAGAAAGAAGGGACTAGGAAGATGGAGAGAAGGAGGAAGAAAAGGAATGGGGAGGAGAGGCACACAGCAGAGCTACCCCAGCAGTTTCTCTGCACACAGCAGATCACTTAGTAAGTGGTCACTAATACAGTCCAAGAAGCCCCAAGAAGTATCTGGTGAGGTTTGAGACTGTCGGAAAAGACAGAGCCATCCTGTGTTGCATTTCCATAAACATAGGCACACATCGCCTCTTGGTACCAGGCAGGCTGTCCTGATAATGGAAGCTAAGGGCCTGAATTGCCCCAAAGGCCAAGACCACCCCTGCTGTGCTGCTGGTACTCAAGAAGCACCCATGAAACATTCACTACTAAATGGACTTCATGAGCTCCCAGCCCAGTGAGAGATGCAGACATGTAAATAAAGATTATAATAAAAGTCAGGCTGCTCTAATTACTATCATAAAAGTTCAAATAAAGCCCAAAGAGGAGAGATGAATTCATACTGACTGGAAAATTGAGAATTGCTTTGGAGAAAATATTGAATGAGGCATCTTGGAAGGAAGATTCGTGTCCATGGGGTGGAAGCTAGGGATACGGATGCATTTTTGTATCAGTCAACTTGGATCCCTTCTTTCCCTTTGCAAATTTCTAGCTGTGTACCTTGGATTCACATTGTCTATTCTTTTCATAAAAATGAGATCACAATACATCTTTCAGAGTGCTGTTGCATTCAAAGATAAAGCTTGTCATATAGTCTTATAAGAGATTGACCAAACGTGGGTTCTGGGAACTTAGTACAAGGCTTATGGCATATGCCTTGTATGAGCCTGACCTGAGTTTGAGACTGACACCACATGGCCTGTTGAACACATCTGGGTACAGTGCTGGAGGCCCTTGAATACTGCTGGGGTGGCTCTGCTACAGGGCATCAGCAGCTACATCCTTGGACCCAAACATTGAGTTGCATCCTATAACCCTGGGAGTGACCCCTGGAGCTCCTTGAGCCCTATTTGAGGTCCCTCCACCAGATAAATAATATGGGGCACCTGGTTATTAGAGTATGACTGGTATATTCCATGTGGTATGTAACAGGAGGTGACATTTCTGTAGGACAAAGTTCCCAGCACTCACTGTTTAAGATTGCTGCCCGGAGCTGGAGTCTCCTTCACTCTTAGTGAGTTCAACTCTCGGACCTTTGTGTTTGTTTAGAGAATGTGTGCAGCTCTTCCAGAGACTTTCAAACTCAGAGAAGGTCTGCTCCAGCCTCCAGAAAGCCATCCCTTGGTACCGGTGGAAAGAAGGGCTCCCTCTGCACCAGGGATCCTCTGCTATTTTCAAAGGTGTGTGTCTAGAGCAGTGGCACAATCTGTAAATCAGCCTTGTGGTGAGGCTCCTGTTCCCAATAACAATCCTCAAGACAGACATTCCTGCACTGCCATGAACTGGGGCTTGGTCATCTCTGGAGCCTGTCGGGGAGAAGATCTTGAGATCTACCTCCATAAAGGGAAGAATTCCAAGTGAAGGGCGTGCCTCCTGTAGAGGAACACTGTTGGGGTGGTCATACTTGAGTGACTGGGAAGAGAGGGAGATTATAGATGGTTCTCTGGAGTGGTTCCCTCCAGGAGTCTGGACAGGCAGATGAGGCCAGATACACGGTGGACCATCACACTGTTTCAGGAGCCGATTGGCCACTTGGCACCAGGGACTATAGGATTCTTCAGCTGATAGTAGCCCTGTTGGGTGCATGCTGAAACAAAGACATGAAGGGTTGAGGTGGGTCAATATAAGGTGGTCTGAAGAAGGCTTAGGTGAAAGCTGTGACAGGCTGAGGCTTTTCTGGGCAGACTGGGATATTAGTGGGTATCTTAAAGGGCTGGCAGCCTGCATCCTAACGAGAGGCCTATCCCTGCTGCTGTATCTGTCTTACAGCTCAACTCAATCTAAAGTCACCCTTGTTGAAAATAGGCAGCCTCTAAGCATTCACGCCCAGGTCTCCGTGGAACCTGGGACGCTGGGAATTGGAGTGCGTTAGCAAGCACATGTCCATACTTCCATTTAGATGTCTGTAGTAGGAAACTTGGCAATCAAGAATCAGCAAGAAGCCTTTGAATTAGAGTCAGTGCAATTGCTGGTGGGCTTTGAACCTCACCGTGTGTGACTGGGCTTAGCATGCTCATATTCCTTACATCCGAGGGAACATCCCTGCCACTTAAAGTGGGCATTATGCAATTATTATTCTCACTGTATGTGCCGGGCAATGGAGGCCTAGAAAGGCTCATTAACCCACTCAAAGTCACCGCCTAGTAAGTGACTGAGCCAGACTTTGAACACAGACTGCACATGCTCTCTGTCCCCTTTCAGGAGCTGCAGAGAACTGTTCATGGTCTAAATCTGTAAGCCAGCCTCTGGCCCTGTGTTTTGGGTTGAAAATGTAAAGAGTCATGGGTTGGCAGCAGATTTATTTCCTCTAAATGTTCCATTTACTTTAAACAAATATTATGATGAGTTGTATTTCCCTTAAGCCCACATTGACTGATTACAGGGAACATTGGGGGGGAGAAAGGTAGGTAGCTTGGTCCACACATTCAGGTTGGCAATAAATATCACACTTTCGTTTACTCTACCATAAATCCACCTCTGAAGTCCATGTCACTGATATGTGACTGATAACTTGGGAATTTCTGTCTCTTCCCTGATGGATAATTCCACTCCCACTCAACTCAAGGTGCTGTCAAGGTCCTAGGGTGTTCTGAAGGGCTGCCTCCACCTGTCCCCAGTGGGATACTCTGCTCTTCCAGCTCCCCATCCTGTCACCCCAATCTCCTCATCCTCACCAGACTTAAACCCTTTGCTAAAAAGGACAAAAAATGTTAGTGACCTCAGGCATTTTATTTTCCATCTGGAGAACATTCCTGAAATCTGGAGAAAGGAAGGAATACTCAGCACAAAGGAGAGAGAGAGAGAGAGAGAGAGAGAGGGTTGTGTGTGTGTGTGTGTGTGTGTGTGTGTGTGTGTGTGTGTGTGTGTGTGTCTTGAAAGAACCAGATCTGGTCATTCAGAACCCTCCCCAGATGACAAATAAAGCCCCGAATACTGTATTCTGAGCTAGAGGAAAGGTGACCAGTTGAAGTGATCATTCTAAGAAGTGGTCCCAAGAATCCATGGGGATCTTCAAGGCAGAGCAGACAGCCCAGAAGACTGAGCTTATGGAAAGAGAAAGAAGCAGCCTTAACCTGAGCTGGGGTCCTCCACCCTGGAGTGACCATGACTAGGGCTTCTTGAGACAGATGGGTCACAGCATGGGGCCCCCAGAAAAGCAGCAGTAGGCATATCCCTTGCTGTCAGTGAAAATATAGAAGTCAGAACTGAGCTCCCAGGATGGGGACGGGGGAGACTTGAGGACTTCAGGATGGGGAGTTCTGTTCTCAGCTCGGGCCTTTTGAAAGGCAACCGACCCGGGTTGATTCGCTCATCAGCTAGCCTAGCCACTGCCTCTTGGGAAAGGCCAGGTCTGGGAACAAGAGTGTGGGGCCCACAAGATGTCTGGAGTCTCAGCTGCCCCACATTCCTGCCACCTGGTCTGCTTCAGGTAGCCCACAGAGCTGGGATGGGAAGGCAGGGTTAGGGATGGGGGGTATGTTTGGGAAACACTGTCATCCATGAACAGAACAATTGAATTCAATTGATTCTGCCAAACAGTTGGTTAGATAAAACATGAAGCCTCTATGGGAATTGTACCACCACGCAGTTAGGTTTATAGATTCCCTCTCCACTATACTATGTGGTTCCTGGAGTTTAGAGAGGAGTGAGTGATGAAGTAGCGGAGGCCAGGAGGAGGAACAGCGTCTGCTCACTGGGCTCACAGTGGACAGCAGAGGCCAAGTCAGGAGTGAAAAACGAACACTAGTTGAAAGAGCTGGGTGCTCAGGAGTGGGGCCCTAGCCAGTGTGCAGAACTTGCTGAGCTAAAGTCAGAGACAAGTGCAACACCTTCCGGAAAGACAGGCCAGAGGGAAGTACAGTTTTCTGTTTTCTGTGGTGTGCTTTGTGGCTGTTTTGGGAACCAGTATCAAAGGGATTTTGTTTTGCATCCATGCTCATGAGGCAAGGAACAAGCAGGCCTGCAGTGCTGGGATCAGAACCTGCTGGCTGTTTTGCCCCAGTCTGGCAGATAACCTCTTCAAAAGGCCACTTCATCTCCTGCACCAGGCAGGGGGCTGCAGCTGCAGCTGCACTGCCAAGGGGTGAGGAGGCGGAGGGGCTCAGTGAGCAGAATTTGCTGTTATAAAAACTAGGGCTCTCTTGAGGACTCAGTCCCTTGAACTTCCCTCTTTCTAGCTCTGATCCTTTGTCCTTGCCTGCATGTACCTTGGAGATGGTGACTTATGGTTGAATGAAGAGAGGAGAGGTTCTGACTCTAGAGGGATCTGGAGGCCAAGTGGCAGGGGTAGAGAAAGGCTAAACAGATACAGCCAAGCCTTCAGGCAGAGACCTGACAAAGCAGGAGTGCTGAGGGGCGGTGGGCTTCCTGGAGGGGTGAGAAGCATCACTTGCTGGGAGAAGGAGAGAGGAAGGTCTGGAAAGAGGAATGAGACAGGAAGGAGCCAAAGGGGCAATGGGTGGGCCCAGAGTTAGTGTAAATCGCATCCACGCTGCTCCTAAAGTTCTGCTGACTGTAATTCTGTCAGTTTTATATTAACATTTACATAACAAGGAGATTGAGAGATTGCATTATTTACATATATATGGAGGCCGGCTAGAACACGGGATCCTCCTGCCTGTTTATGACGTTTTATTGATTAATAAATTAGACACTTACAGATCAGGCACAAATCAAACCCATCCATTTCAGACAACCATCAGGTGCAAATGCATGTAAATTGGTGGCTCATTTGCATACCGAAGATGCACTATTTAGTCATCATTTGTCACTGGCACCCTCCAGGCTGCAAATTGCCTGGTCGAGCTGCCCTCTGAGCGTTGCCCCTGTGCACCTGCCTCGCAGTACTGAGATGCCAGAGGGGAACAGCTCTGCTCCAGGCTGTTTGGGAGGCAGAGTGGAGGCAGGGTGCCTCATGGCTGCCTCCCTCAGTGCTCACCTGCTCATTGGTTCAACTGCAAGACTCTGAGGAATGTAGGGAGCTGAGTGCGGACCAACAGGGACAGGACTGCTGCTGAATCAGAGACCAGGTGGTCAGAACTAGGGGAATGGAACTCGCCCTATCAGCTTCTGTCTTGTGAAGAGGCTGAAGTCCAGAGAGGCTGAGTAACTTGCTTCGGGTCACACAGCAGGGGGTTTAGGACCTGAAGTCAGTTCTTACCCAGCACATCACTTTCTATGTGAGAAACAGGCTGTTCAGAGGGCATTCAGAGGGTGCTCAGAGGGTGCTGTCTAAGTGGAAGGAAGGAGCAGTATCAAAGCGTCCAGTGTCTGGGTTCCTACTCTTCTGGGCCATAGAGAGCTGGCAGGCATTCAAGAAAAGGCCCCTGTCCCACCCACCCGGGTCACCCCTGGGGGTCTTTCCTCTAATGTTCTTGTTTTCCAAGCACCTTTATAGGTGAAAAGGACCTCTTGTTACCCAATATGGAGGATGAGAGAGAGCAGGAAGGCCTTGGTCCCTTGGGTGAGCCAGGCCAATAAGGTTGGAAACGAGGCTAGAAAGAAACCAGAGGTCCAGTCTGGAGGGTGTCTGTGTCAGTATGTGTATGGTGTGTGTATGTGTATGTAGCATGTGTGTAACATATGTGTGTGCATGTGTGGGGACTGATTGATGACAAAGAGGCCACTGGCCACAGATGGGCTACCATAAGCAGGACAAGGTGTTGATGAGTACTCACCATGTTTGTCCAACAGGACAATTGAAACAACTGGACCTGATTGAGGCAGTAAATGTAGGCTAGCTGACCTCAATGGATGTGTGTGTTTATTTTTAAAATGCATGTGTTAGGGCAGTCTAAAACATCAGGTGTTGTTTCAGAGTGAATGGTGAAGTTTGCTTTCAGACCACCCCTCGTGGTGCTCAAGGGACTTTGTGGGGTACTAGGATGCAAACCGGCATTTGACTGTGGACTTGCTTTTATTTGTATCATTTTGTGTCTTCTGTCTGCTAAGAAAACATGATAGTGTGCCACTAAAGAAGATTAACTGCATCCTATTCCTGACAATTATGAGCAAAGCAGTGACAGTATCGCAGGATCCATGCATCCTATTCCCAACCATTATGGGACAGCAGTGACAGTATCCCTTGGTTCCGTGTTTTCCCATTGCTGACCATTATGAGCACAGCCGTGACGTATCACAGGATCCCTTCCCTGCATCCTATTCCCAACCATTATGAGCATAGCAGTGACAATATCCCAGCTTACCTGTATCCTATTCCCGACCATTATGAGCACAGCAGTGACAGTACTACAGGTTCCCTGCATCCTAGTTCCAAACATTATGAGCACAAGAGTGACCGTATCACAGGTTCCCTGGATCCCCATTGCTGACCATAATGAGCACATAATGACAGTATCCCAGGTTCCCTGTATCCTATTCCCAACCATTATGAGCACAGCAGTGACAGTCTCCCCAGGTTACCTGCATCCTATTCCCGACCATTATGATCACAGCAGTAACAGTATCCCGGAAACCTGTATCCTCTTCCCAACCACTATGAGCACAGCAGTGACAGTATCCCAGCTTCCCTGTATCCCCATTGCTGACCATTATGAGCACAGCAGTGACATCATCCCAGGTTCCCTGTATCCCCAGTGCTGACCATTTAGCATAGCAGTGACTAGTCGCACAGGTTCCCTGGATCACAATTGCCAACCTTCTGAGGAGAGTAATGACATCATCCCAAGTTCTCTGTATCCCCATTGCTGACCATTTATGAGCACAGCAGTGACACTATCCAGTTCCCTGCATCCTATTCCCAACCATTATGAGCACAGCAATGACAATATCACAGGTTCCCTGTATCCCGATAGCTGACCATTATGGGCACAGCAGTGAAGTATCCCAGGATCCCTGCATCCTATTGCCTACAATTATGAGCACAGCAGTGACAGTATCCCAGGTTACCTGTATCCTATTCCTGACCATTTTGAGCACAGCAGTGACAGTACCCCAGGTTTCCTGTAGCACTATCCCATTAAGAGCACAGCAGTTACAGTATCCCAGGTTCCTTGCATCTTATTCACGACCATTATGGGCAAAGCAGTGATGGTATCCCTGGTTCCCTTTATCCCCATTGCTGACCATTATGAGCACAGCAATGAAGTATTGCCAATTCCTTATACCAAATGCCAAACATTATGAGCACAGCCATGACAGTATCCCAGGTTCCCTGTATCCCCATTGCTGACCATTATGAGCACAGCTGTGACAGTATCCCAGGTTCCCTGTATCCCCATTGCTGACCCTTATGAGCACAGCAGTGACAGTATCCCAGCTTACCTGTATCCTATTCCTGACCATTATGGGCACAGCAGTGGCATCATCCCACATTCCCTGCATCCTATTCCTGATTATTATGAGCTCAGCAGTGACAGTATCCCAGGTTCCCTGTATCCCCATTGCTGACCCTTATAATCACAGCCATGACAGTATCTCAGGTTTCCTGCATATTATTCCTGACCATTATGAGCACAGCAGTAACAGTATCCCAGGTTACCTGTATCCTCAATGCTAACCATTATGAGCACAGCAGTGACAGTATTACAGGTTCCATGTATCCCAATTGTCAACCTTTTGAGCAGAGTAGTGGCATTATCCTAGGTTCCCTGCATCCCCATTGCCAACCTTATGAGCAAAACAGTAACATCCCAGGTTATCCTTATCCCCATTGCCAACCTTAGTAGCACAGCAGTGACACTATTCCAGATTTCCTGCATCATTTTGCTGATATTATGAGCATAACAGTGACATCAAACAAAAAAAAAAAGAGAGAGAGATAGAAAAGAAGCAAACCACAGAATGGCCTCTGAGAAAGCACAGTGGCCTCTCAGCCTTACCCATTTTCCTTCAAAAGCTATGGGCTATTTTTCATCACTTTCTAAGTGTTTTCAGTGGGTGGCACTCATAGCTTCATCACTCTCAGCTCCGCATGTCCTTGGCCATAGAGCTGATGTCCACTCAACCTTCTCAGGTGTTCTCTGGTCCTGACTGACTTGCACTTGGTGTGTACCCTTCTGTCTGGGCAGCTGCATCTGGTCCCATTCTGATTTCCATCTTCTGTATGGAGAGCCAGGTCCAGTCCATGTCCCCCTCCTCCCCACTGTATCTCTACGTCTGCCTTGCAGCACCTCCCATAGTTGGCTCAGTGGTAAGGGTCCCACTTCCCCTCTGAAGCTGCTGCATTTTCCAGCACTCCCAAGGAGGCACAGCACCAACTCCTGCCAAAATGCCCAGCTCCTTTTTGGGTATTGGGCATGTGACCTTGAAACCGAAAACACTCCACAGCCTGCCCATTTCACAGATGGAAACACTAGACCACTGAGGAGGGTGTGCGCCTCTAATCCCGAAGACTACTGTAGTCCTAGCATCATCATCACATTGTGAAGGTTGCTGGGTTGCTCGCAGCCCTCTGGGAGCCCCGTGAGCCTAGGGACGGGGAGGAGACCTGTCAAGAGAAAGTAGCCACAGGCGCACACACACACACCACACACACACACCCACACACACACACATGCACACATGCACACACACATATTAGCTGTGTGGAATCCCATGATCTCTCCTTTTACCCTGACCCCTGACAGCCTACCTTCCTTCAAGTCCCTCAAGGGCAGAGCCCTAGAGCATCTTGTTGCTGTTTTGTGAATCTCAAGTGATAATTATATGTATAAAATTCGACTGCTTAAACCGTTCAGGATTAATCGGCACCAACACACAGAAATGCGCCTTGCCTGTAATTAGCGATTCCCTGACAAATGCGTTTTGCAAAATAGCACTTGATTTTAATAACAGGCTGTTAGTATTAGAACACTGTGCCTGTTTTTTATTTCCAATTGTCGAAGAAGCCCCCTTTCTCCGGGCTGCCCCCAGCCTCCACTTGCAGGTGCCTTGGTCTCTGAGTGCCCAAAAAGGGCCACTGACACCCCCTAGAAAGGACATCTTGTCTTCATCCCTGCCCTTCCAGACGCCTCCCTAGCCCATCCCACGTGGATCACAGCAGAATGTCAGCCGCCACTGGGTGTGCTGGGGTGCTGGGACCCTTCATTCAAGTCGCAGCCCCCTCCTCGCCCTCCCTCTCCCTGCTAGTACTTCTCAGTACAACCCTCTGCTGCAGCAGCTCCAGGGCCCTCCAGGCAGCCCTCCAGGCAGCTTTGAAGGCCTCTGTGTGCTCCTCCTGCTCCCTCCCCAGCAGGCCTTCCCTGCCCCTCCAAGGGTTCAGCCCTGCTCCAGGGTCATTCCCTACAGCACCTTAACCAGAACTGCAGGTTTTGCCTCTCCCACACCCCCCCCGCTCCCCCACCCCACAAGCTCCAACCCTAGGCATGCCTACGGAGTAAAACCATCCCTGAGGATGACAGGAGGAAGTGTGGGGGTGTGGGGCAAGGGGAGGAGGCAGCCTTCGCCCACCAGCATAGCTAGGCATCTGTATAGCGAGGCCCAGGGTGGGCAAAGTCTAGAGGTGGTGGAGGGCTTATTCTACTCTTCCTCTTCCTGCAGACCCCTGCCAGCCACCACTTCCCCAGCTTCTGGGAGCCCCTCTCCATGCTGGCACCACCATGTCAGCTGCGGTGCTTGTCTCCTGTATGAACTGCCATGACCTTTGAGGGACATTGTGTGTGTTGGGGACGTGGCTTTGAGGGGGTTGAACACAGGGTGTCTAGTTCCCAATTCAGGGCAAGGTCTGGGCTCTGGGGAGCTGTTCGGACACCTCCATGGTGTTCTGCTCCAATCTTACCCATTCCTCCTCCAGTCAGTCCACATCCACGCTTCCTCTCCTGTTCCCTACCCCATGAGGCTACTAGATGGTGGAACTAGTTTGCAGGGAACAGACCCTCCTGCTAGAGGAACTTAAAGTCAGGTTTCCATGTTTCTATTCACCCCCCCAGAAATGCCTCTGATCTCCTACACCCTCCTCCCAGTTCTCCTGCTAGAGCAAGAGCTTTCTCCAGATTCTTCCATCCCCCCCGACCTTCCTTCCTCCTCCCCTGCTCCCCTCATACCCCTCCTGTCAACATCCATCCTTCCTCCCCACCCCATCCCATCTATCCTTTCCCCTGCTTCCCTTTCCCACACCCACCCTTCCTCTCCCAGTCCTCTCCACTGACCTCCAGTCCATATCCCACCTGTCCTCTGGGTTACTTCTACAGAAGCTTCTCCCATCTACCCTGCCAACCTCTTGCTAACCAGTTCTCCTTTTTACTGTCAAAAGGTTCTGTCTATGACCCAAACCCAGGAACTGGAGAGAGAGAGTCCACTGGTTAGGGTGTTGCCTTTCAGGTGGTTCACCTGGGTTTGATCCCTATTGTCCCATATTATTCCCCAGAATCCCACCAGAATTGATCCCTGAGTGCAGAGAGAAGTAAGTAATCCCTGATTACAGCAGGGTGTGACCCCAAAATGAATAAAAATAGAACTAAAGTCTGATCTTGCTACCATAGCTGTTTCCAGTGCTTGAAGTTGTCTGCCTTCCCCTTATGAGTCTCTACTATTCTGCCTGGTCCTTTGGGCTCTGCAACCCACCCCCAAACACAAATTCCTTTACACCCAGATCTGACCAACTGTGTTGAATACCATCAGCCATAAGCATATTGCTCTGTCTGTCAGGGTACCCATCCCTTCCCTCCTCCTCCTGTTCAGAACGCATAGTGAACCTGTTTTTGTCCAGAGTGCATAGTGAGCCTGTTCCTGTCCAGAGCACATAATGAGCCTGTTCCTATCCAGAGAACACAGTGCCCAGTGTGAGCCTGATTCCTGTCCAGAGCACATGGTGAGCCTGTTCCTGTCCAGAGCATATAGTGAGCCTGTTCCTGTCCAGAGAACATAGTGAGCCTGTTCCTGTCGCATGGTGAGCCTGTTCCTGTCCAGAGCATATAGTGAGCCTGTTCCTGTCCAGAGCACACAGTGAGCCTGTTCCTGTCCGGAGCATATAGTGAGCCTGTTCCTGTCCGAGCACATGGTGGAGCCTGTTCCTGTCCAGAGCATATAGTGAGTCTGTTCCTGTCCAGAGCATATGGGTGAGTCTGCCCCTGTCCAGAGAATATAGTGAGCCTGTTCCTGTCCAGAGCATACAGTGAGCCTGTTCCTGTCCAGAGCATATAGTGAGCCTGTTCCTGTCCAGAGCATATAGTGAGCCTGTTCCTGTCCAGAGCATATAGTGAGCCTGTTCCTGTCGGAGCACATGGTGGAGCCTGTTCCTGTCCAGAGCATATAGTGAGTCTGTTCCTGTCCAGAGCATATAGTGAGTCTGTCCCTGTCCAGAGAATCATAGTGAGTCTGTCCCTGTCCAGAGAATATAGTGAGCCTGATCCTGTCCAGAGCAGATAGTGAACCTGTTCTTGTCCAGAGAGCATAGTGAACCTGTTCCTGCTAAGAGCACATGATGAGCCTGTTCCTGTCCAGAGCACATGGTGAGCCTGTTCCTGTCCAGAGTTCATGGTGAGCCTGTTCCTGTCCAGAGCTCACGGTGAGCCTGTTCCTGTCCAGAGTTCACAGTGAGTCTGTTTCTATCCAGAACACATGGTGAGCCTGCTACTTACTGGATGAACAGATCTGTTTCGCGTCTTTTAACTGCCTTTCCTTCCTGTCCTCCACTTACCTGTTTCTCTAGTGAGGTATGAGGGCTCTTATAAGGCATGTTCCTGCCTGAAATGAAACAGCTTATCAGGATTGTTGGCACCCAGTGACTCTGAGTAGGTCATAGTGACCTGAGGCTGGAGCACGAAAATTGAGGAAAGAACTTGGCCCTCCTTATTTCTCTGTCGGGGGCCCTTATATCATTAATATGCCTGGTTCACAGCAAAGACTCCTAGTACCTGGTATCCAGGCCTGGGACTGGCATGGACTCACTTTGCCTCATATTGTTGACCAAAGCAAGTTGAATGACCAGCTGTGAGTCTGAGTGGGACAGTGTTGTCTGCCATTTATGGGCCGCTTAAGAGTGAGTTTGCTGATTTCAGATCAGGTGGTTTCCCCTCAACCCCATGAAATGCCACTGAACTTGGTACTTTGTCTGAGTCATGGGGTACCCTGGGGTGTTCAGGACCAATGACCATTTCCCCCACCCCCAAAGGGACAGGGCCATAGATTCATTGGTAATCAGTGACAATTTAATTCAAGTGAACCTGGCTAGTTATAGAGAAATCATGAAGGGTTAGGGGTAGCAAATACAGATAGGTGGTAAGCAATGAACAGACGTAAAGCCCCTTCCTTCTGGGACAGTTTTCTAGAAGATTTCCACAGGGTGGAATTCTATCTAGGGACTTATCCCTAGATAGAATCTGGCAATCTGGTAAACAATCATATTAAATTTACTTCCTAGTAATATTTCTATTCATTTTGTATAAACACACTAAGAGATATAAACTTTTATCTATAGATCTACACCCTCAATGAGCTTCAAATGGTCTCTCTGGACTCGTGGAAGGGGTGGCTTTTACTGGGGATATCTCATTTTGTTTTCCAGACTATGGTCCTCTGGCTAAGGTATTTGTTATTAACTCCAATAGGGTCCTAAATCAGTTGTTAATTTTGTGTCACGGGTGTTCTTAACTTGTTATACTTCTTTTGGTGCTTAGGCTGTCTCATGTTAAAGTCAGGTAGCTTACTCACAGTTTGCCCTGGGTTCATCCAAATCCCTCAGTGGGACCCATGTTTTGGGGTGGAAGGAACTAAGGTCAATCTAAGGGCAGCTGAGGTTTAAGTCAGGTAAATATGACGGATGCCCAGGAGTAAATATTTCAGTCAATTAACTCCCATATTACAAAAGCATAGCATTAACTGCCTTTCTCTGTCTATAGGAAAAGGACATTGCTCTAACATAAAAATATGCAAAGGACGTAAAGGAAAGAGGAAAGCAATGTCTCACATCACTGTATCACTGTCTTCCCGTTCATCGATTTGCTCGAGCAGGCACCAGTAACATCTCCATATGTCCTATCTCATGCAAGTAGAGCCCAAGGGCACCTGCTTGCTCCAGGAACATAAAGAGCCTCAAACCATTCCATCAGGTCATGGGAATGAGGTCTATAATTGTTACTGGTATTTGGCATATCAAATACGGCATGGGTAGCTTGCCAGGCTCTGCCATGCGGGTAGCATACTCTTGTAGTCATCTTTAAATCCAGCATTTATTGATAAACCATGTGGCTGCAAGCAGCCGCATGAGCCTGGCAGTGATAGGCTGGTCTGCTGGGTGGAGTTCTTATGAGGGGGAAGTCCGGATGTGGAAAATGGAGGCCCCTCATGGAGTGGGGGGTCGTCTGGCTTGTTGCGAGGCTATGCTGGGGTGGCGGGCCAGGGCTAGAACTCACCATCCCTCCCAGGCGCCTCGTGAGCGGCTGGGCACAGGGAGAGCCAGTAGCAGCTCTGCCCCATGTCTGTGAGTCTCTGATAATCTAATGTCTCACCCATATATACAAAACCCAAATCCATCAAAAAAGTTAAACTTTTAAGTTACTGTGCCTGATTAGGAGATAATGTGACTAACAGGGAGGGAAATAAGGACCAAAGGAGAGGTTAAAGTTAAACACAGAGGATTGGGTGTGCCCGGTGGGATAGGGTGTGCTCCCAGGAGCACAGGAATGGGGTTATTTATTTATTTATGTATTTATTTATTTATTTATTTATTTATTTATTTATTTATTTGTTTATTTAATCATTTACTTTTTGGGTCACACCTGGCAATGCTCAGGGCTTACTCCTGGCTCTGCACTCAGGAATTACTCCTGGTGGTGCTTGGGGGGACCATATGGGATGCCGGGGATTGAAGGCAAACATCCTACTGCTGGGCTATTGCTCTGGTCCCTGGGTTTATTTTTTTAAGTATTTTTATACCACCACAAGATATGCAATTACAAAGGTGTTCATAAGATGTTCATATTTGGGTTTCGGTCATACAGTGTTCCAGCACCCATCCCTCCATCAGCCCTCCCAACGCCACGTCCCGATTCCATCCCCCTCCCTAGCCTGCCTCCATGGCAGGTTCTTTATTTCTTTCCCTTTCTCTCTATCTCTTTCTCTTTTCCTTCTCTTCCACATTGTGGATTATAGTACATAACATTAAAATGTTGTTATGTGTATCTTTTGCCTGTATTTACTGTTAATGCTCAGTTCTAGGTTGGTATTAGCACTTTTGACAATTGTTCACACACTGTTCCATTTTCTGCCTTACCTAGCCTCTGACTCCCACACATTTGTGATAATCTCCACCTTTGACAAGACCTCCTGATCCATGTTTCACTTGATTTTGGATATTGGTATCATAATATGTACATATATATTTATGTCATGCAAATAAATGAAGTCATTCTATATCTGTCTCTCTCCTTCTGGCTAATTTCACTCAACATGATCCTCTCCATGTCCATCCATTTATAGGCAAATTTCATAACTTCATTTTTCCTAACAGCTGCATAGTATTCTATTGCATAGATGTACCAAAGCTTCTTTAACAGTCATCGATTCTTGGACACTCTGGTTGTTTCAAGATTCTGGCTATTGTGAATAATGCTGCTATGAATATAAAAGTAGAGATGGTGTTTCTGCTGTGTATTTTTTGGCTTCCCAGGGTATATTCCCAGGAATAGTATGGCTGGGTCTAATGGGAGTTCAATTTCTAGTGGAATGGGTTTAATCTAACAGTGATTTGTTTGTTCTGCCTCCAATTCTCCTCTGGAAAGGTTGATGCTGCTAGCACTGGCTTCATGGGGCTTCTGGGAGATTTTATTGAACAAATATTTGTTGGACCCTCACTGTAGGCAATAGAGAGAGAACATAGCACAAATAACTTCCACTAGGATGGGAGGAGCTGCTGTAGGAAAAGCAGTGTGAGGTGGGCTTTCTTGAACACAGTTGGTGTGTGGCCACTGTGGACTTTTCTGTCATCTGGCTCAAGCCTGTCGCTGGGGGCAGGAAAGAAAATGAGACCCCATGACTGTTGATCTCCACCCACCGTCATGTATTCAGGACCAATTAAGACTAGAAATCAGGTGACTTGGCACCTAGGCAAAGCTCATTGTCATGGGTAGAAGACTTCAGACAGAAAAGGTCTGAAGTACTGGATGGGAGTTGGGGGAGACAGAAAGAGGGGCCTGCTACTGCTCCATCTCAGCTCATCTCAACATTGATCTAGTGAGTGAATTTCTGTTGCAATCACTTTATTTTTTTTCTTTATTTGTTTTTGTTTTTTGGGCCACACCTTAGCATTACTCTGTGCTTACTCCTGGCTCTGTGCTCAGGATCACTCCTGGTGGGGCTTGGGAGATATATAGGATGCCAGAAATAGAACCCAAGTCAGCCACATGCAAAAGAAATGCTCAACCCACTGTACTGTTTCTCCAGCCCCCATTGCCCTATTTTCTCTGGTGGTAGTGGTGATGAGAGCAGGACAGGGATCAGACTCACTCAGGGATCCTCCTTTTCTGTGCTCAGGGGTCACTCCTGGCCTAACTCAGGGACCACATGTAGTGCTGGGCATCAGGCCAGGGTAAGCCACATGCAAGGTAAATGTTGGCTCTGTGCACCATCTCTGTGGCCCTGACTGCCCTATTCTCTGCTAAAATGGAGCAAAAATCATTCTAAAAGGCAGCTAATCTCAGAGCCTGATTCTCCACCACACACACAGGGACGGCACACTGTGCCATGGAGGTGCCGCTGGCAGGAGGATTGTGAAGGAGGCTGCTCAGTCACCCCAAGACAAGTGGATGTATAGGGGAGGTTGCTCAGGCACCCCAAGGTGAGGGGGTTTTATAAGGAAGACTGCTCAGGCACCCCAAGGCAGGAGCACTTGATAGTGAGCAATGCACCTGTCTTCACACTTGGTTGGGTGGAAGGTGGCTTAGATGTGCAGCAAATCTCGTCCCGCACCTGGAGTGTCACTCCACAGGTGTCATGGAAGTCCCTTCTCTACCTGTGACCAGGGTGCAGATCAGTGAGCCCTGGTCAGTGTGAAAGACAAGGAAAGCCACAAGACTGAGGTGTGACTTGGGGAGGGGCCATATCAGGAGGGGTTTTAACTTCTTGAGGCCTATATGCTGAGGGTCTCCCTTCCTGACTCCCTCTCAAGGTTGAGGTGAGTAGGGATCTTACTCCCTGGTGACATGTGGGATGGGGAGAGAGGAAGGATGCCATCCTGACAGGAGAATGAGGGCACGGGGAGGAGGGCGAGCTCTGAGAGGAAGAGGGTCTTCCCAAGGGAACACAGCAGAGTGGTCTTTGATGAGGGTATTCTCAGCCCCAGCGACTCTGATTGACTGTTCCTCTCCATCCCTCCCGTCGGATCATGGATCCTTGAGTTGACTTGTGAGTGGCAGATTGAGACACCCTGGGAGGAAGAAGTCTGGGAGGGCTTGACCCAGGGCAGAGACCAGGGGTGAAAGCCTTGGGCAGGCAGTTTCTGAAAACAGGAGACATTCACTGGCGATTCTTCCAGAATCAAGCAGGTGCTCCCTCTCTGTCCTCCCAAGTGGCCTGTGTCCAGCTTCCCTGACCCCTCCACATGGCAACACTGTACCTTTTCTGCCCTCTCCCCCAGAATCCCTGTTGCTGGGAGCTGACGGTGTGCTGGTCCCTGTCAAGTTAGCCTGGTGACCGTCTGAGGTCTGCTAGATAGAAGAGCTTTGAGTGCAGAAACTTACAAGGAGCTGAGCATGTGAGGGGATCTCAAGAGCTTTAGAGCAGCATATAGATAAACTGAGGTTCATCCTGTAAATGGGGTTCCCAGCCCAGGAAGCACCTGAGTGAACCTTCTGTCGGAAGCAACCCTGGGGCAGGGGTTTGAGCCTATGCAGCTGATTTGGGGAAGCAAGTCCAGAAACTCCAGTGGAGGAAAGAGAGTGAGAGGGCAGGGAAGGCAGGAACAAAGGATGAATTTGCAAGTCACCCTGAATCAACTCACGTATGACTCCAGATTCATCTGGGAACCTGGAGTCCAGAGTAGACACAAGAGTCCGACTGCCCTCTGGGAAGGAGGGGCCTGGGGCATTTGCACCCCATTTGCAGACAACATTGGAAATAGGGAGTGCCAGTTCCCTGGTATTTGGGGCTGACCTGTGGGCAGGAGACTGGCTGAGATAGAGATGCAGGTGTGGTAGCTGGAGGTGGGCACTGTCATGGAGTAGACAAGAGCAGAGCTGTTAGCATATTTGTGTGCCCAGCCCCACCCAAGGTGACTTTGAACTAATGCCTCATGGCCCGAATTCACTGCTCTACAGAGTCCTATCTTTCATTTTATTTTTATTAATGTTTTACTTTTTTTTTTATTTTCTGGCCACACCTCTCAGGGCTTAATTCTGACTCTGTGATCAAAGCTCTTTCTTGGAAAAGTTTCAGGGATCAAACCCATCCATGGGTTGGCTGAATGCAAGGTAAGTGACCTACCAGCTATATTATTGCTCCAGTCCACCTATTGTTTTGTTTTCTTTCGGGAGGCGGGACATTATTTTCAAGGACCAGCTCAGCCCATGGTTTCCAAACTGAGAGGTTGTTTGCAGGCTGTTGAGGAAGGAGCCCAGCTATCACAGGAAGGGAGCAGATGCATTTGTAGCCAGCCTCCCCAGGTGCTTCCCCAGGAGTGGCTCCAGGTCCCCTCCCCCTTCACTCAGAGTGTTCAAAAAAAGCAAAGCCTCTTTTAGCATGTGTCTCAGTGAGGCCAAACCAGGAAGGTAAGGCTGAAGTAAAAATAAATGCACTTAAGTGTGCTCAGAATAAATGGGTTTTGGATTATGTGCTCTTCGGATGTGGGATCCCTGTGAAGACTGGCTGTAGCTTCAGGTATGGAGTGGGGAGTGTTGGGAGGGCAAACGAGGAATGTTGGACTGTACCCGTAGCTGGCCAGTGTGAGTGTGAAGCCACTGCCCAGGAACCTGGAAATAGGGCATGTGCTCAGCCCAGGCAGGGGAGGGGCATAGCTGCATCAAAAATGGAGAGTGTGGGGCCCAGATACCCTGTGGCGACTATCCACCCAATTGGGTACTTCTCCAGCACATAGGTGTTATTGAGTGGAGTAGGTGAGGAATAGCATATTGTGGTCTAGCTGGGGTGAAATATTTGAATTTTACAAAGTGGAAAGTTTCTTTACTACAGGGTTTGTGAAATTATAATCCAGGCCAATAAGGTTTCTGAACTTTCAGAAGGAAATACCATAAATAGGATAGATAGGATAGACAATACAGATACCAGATACTTGTGCTTATGTCTATATGTACATGTGTAAGTGGTGATAAATGCATGTGTTGTGTGTAGTCTCTCTCTCTCTCTCTCTCTCTCTCTCTCTCCTCCTCTCTCTCTTCTCTCTCTCTTCCTCTTCCTTCCCCCATAGGCCAAGTCACCTCTCAGCTTTAGCTTCTTCCATGGTCCCATGACTGCTGGGCTGCACATGTGTGCTGGCCTGAGACACAGCAGTCCTGGCTGTGCTCCTGCGTTAGGCAGCTCTGGAGTCCCAAGTACTCCCAGTTCCTGAGCATACCCAGAGTGCACCCAATCTCTGCCCTGCTGCATCTCTTGCAGCCCAGCTTTCCCCTCAGCACTTCCTGGTCTTGGCTGCGCTCCCATTTCTGTTTCAAGATTCAGCCAAGGCATCCCCTTTACAAAGTTTTTCTAGATCTTGTCACCCAGCGAATTAGGAGGTCTTCCTGATCCTCTGAAAATCGAAACCCTGCCTGCCCCCCACCTGCTCCTGTCCCCTTCTCCTTGGCATTTAGCCCTGAGCAAGACTCTGCCATCACTGTCTCTGCTTTGCTTGTTGTGTGTCATCTTCCTCCATCCTCTGGAATGTGCACTCACATGGGGTGGAGGCACAGACTGGCAAGGGTCATATGACTTGGGGCCGTAGTGCCCAGCCCATTGTGGGTGCTCAAAGGCATATTAAATCAGTGGACTGGATAAGCCTGAGGTGCACTGGCCTAATCCTCTTTTTCTGGTGGGTGGGGGACAGGCAGTGGGACACACCTGGGCATTAGTTCAGGGGGCTATTTATGGGCTCAGTGCTCAAGGACTACATGAGTGTCAGGGCTGGAACCCATGTGATATGTTGTCAAGGCCAGTGCCTTAACCCCTATACTCTCTCTGGCCCTGAGCCTTAAATATACCATCATTTATGATCTAGTACTGGGCTTGCAAATCACTGCTAAAGAGTTCTGCATTCAGAGCAGCACACTGGTCTCACTAGGGACCCTGTTCGGAGCCCACCTCTGTGTAAGAACAGTGCACAAGTGCTGTACTCAGGACCTGCTCAACAAAGGCCTGTGTCAAGCAGCTCCTGAAGATGGAGCCAGGAAACAGGACAAGTCTGTGCACCTGATCTCACGCAGCCCAGAGACTTCTCTTACTGTTTCTCACTTGTGTCCTTGGCTTGCTGCTGCCCCATGTATGGAGATGCTGATCGTGACTTCTCCCTACTCAGAAACAGGCAAAGTGCTTTCTTTCTTTGGGGGCTCTGAAGAAAGGTGGAGTCTGCCAACCTCCTGATGGGTCTTTTTGTGCCACCATGATTTAAAAATCTGGGTGAGTCAATGTGAGGTATCAGGAGGAATCTGGAGTCTCTAAGCTTACATCTGCCAACGGGGAGTCTTGCTAAGGGGGCCTCAGCGTGTGCCTCCTGGTCAGAGTTGGTAAAATTAGTGGGACAGAACCTGGCCAGGGGCCCTGAGAGTCTCTGCGGTTCTATCCAACAATACAAAGGCAAGATATGGCAGAGACAGTATCTTCCAGAATCCCAGCCTCCTTTATTAGAAGATGGGATGTACACGTTTTGTGTCCCTAAGGAGAAAATGTTTCTGCTGATTAAACTTTAGCCAATGCTTACATTGACTAATATGCATTCCACTTTACTGAGATGGGAAAACAAACGTCCTCGGATTGATGGAAGGTAGCAGCGTTTGCCACAGAGAATGGGGAAGCAGCAGGTTAAGTAGCCACTTGTGCATGTGAGGGATTGTCCAGGGTTTTGCAGGGCAGCACACAGATAAGTTCTGCTCCTCAGTAAGTGAAGTGTGAAGGAACACTCAGGTCTCCTGTACAGGAACGCTCAGGTGTTCTGTGAAAGAACGCTTGGGTTTCCTGTGCAGGAACGCTCGGGTCTCCTGTGGAGAAACGTTTGGGTCTCCTCTCCTGTGCAGGAATGCTTGGGCCATCTGTACAGGAACGCTCAGGTGTTCTGTGAAGGAACGCTTGGGTCTTCTGTGCAGGAACACTTGGGTCTCCTGAGCAGGAGTGCTCAGGTCTCCTGTGAAGGACTAGAGAGGAAACAGAGAACTGTCCCAGAGTCAGCTTCATCCAAGACTCCCTACCCTCTGGGGCCTTATCGCCCCAACAAAATAGCTTTGGTTGCTTATTTTTTGGGGTGTATTACACCTGGCAATAGGTACTCAGGGCTTACTCCTGGCTCTGTATTCAGGAATCACTCCTGGTAATGCTCCTGGGACCTCATGTAAGGCAGGTGCCTTACCTTCTGTATTGTCTCTCTGGCCTCCAAAATGATTAATAAATGCTTCTCACCTAGCCTGTTTGCCTTTCTCTGTGTGGCCACCCTCTTGTCCCTGCCTTTCCCTTCTCTCTCTCAATATTGTCAATGGTAGTAGCATTGAAACAACCCCTGTTTTTTATAAAATGCTGCCTCTGAATGGAAAGGGTCTTCCTACGGAAACCTCCCTACTGGGCATCTCATCCCCCATCCCTGCTTCTCACTGTTTCCGTCCCGCCCACCTCAGCGCTGCACCCCTGTCCCCACCACTTCTTCCTCTCCAATCTGTTCCCATATATTGCAGCCTGGCAGAATGTGAGGTAACACTGTGGGCCCAAGTACCCTCACCTATCACTATGGGCTGGGGGCAAATTCCTAAGTCTCCTGCTATACCCACTTCAGTGTTAAGTGATCCCACATTCCATCACTCCTATTTTCTGAAATTGAAACTACCTACAATCTTTGATATGTCTAAGCCATGACATGTCTTTTAGGGGGTATCAGAGTCCAATCCTCCTGGTAACCCCAACATGATGAACTGTGGTAGCATAAGATTGAGAGATTTTGAGGATTCATTGGTACACCATGCCACATGCAATCTGTAACATGCATGTCACACATACCAGCACAGTCTCAGGTAAGTATTGGACATCCATAACACCATTATTATTATCAACAGAGAATAAATGCCCTCACAACTTCCCATTTTCCCCAAGGGCTCCCCCATCGTCGCCACCTGTTCCATTATCCCCCACCTCTTCAGGGCTCTGTGCCCTCCTCAGGCCTGATTGGGACCTGCTCCTGAAACAGCTGCCTCCTTTTCATCAGTACTTGCCCTCCCCTTCGATTTCCCTTCCATTCTGACCACACTCCTGCTGGACTGCAGCTAACCCCTCCCCTAGAGCCACCTCAGTGCTTGCTCCCCTTCCTGTCTCTGATTGGTGCTTCTCTCTCCCCAACTTCTTGAGCACTGTCATTTTCTGTACTTACTCCTTGACCTCTACCTGTCACCAGACCAGGCGTGTTCCGGCCATCAGAATCGCTTCCCAGCTGGGCTCTCCTTTAATCCCTCCAGCACCATGACCCCATGTTGGTGCTCTGCATATGCCTTGAGGGATTATTCTCGGCTTCCCGAATGGCCAGTGGTTCTGATGGCCTCACACATTGCTATGCTCTGTCACTCAACTGGTGTGATCGGGTTCCCTACACCTATTTGTTGGCTACCATCACATATTTTTACTCATTGGTGAATGATTACTCCAGAAGAGTCTATTGGTTGCATACCCAAGCTCTTGCTCACTGGTGGCCTTCTTAGCTCTATGAGGAAGAGAATTTGTGGGGTGATGGGTTCAGTATTAGGGAAGAGACAGGGGCTCTGTACAATCTTCCTACATTGGAGGTCTCTAACTTCACTTTGACTTAAAACTATTCTCTGTTTGTTTTCACAACATCCCTTCTTAGCTGGTAAAATTATGTGCTCTAGGCATGTGTCTTTGTTTTTTGCTTGGTTTGGGGGCCACATCAAAGAAAGAAAGAAAACATTTATTTTGTTTGGGGGCAGTGCTTAGGGGTTAATCATATCTAACTTCTCAGGGATCACTCCAGACTGTAGTTGGGGGGACCACCTGCAATACCAGGATTCTAACATAGGCCAATCACATGAAAGACAAGCACCTGACCCACTTTACATGTCTCAGACCCTGAGTTACATAACTTTGAAACTTTCTGAGCAGAGTGCCAAACAACAACCAATAATAATGCATTATTACTATGTCAGAAGCTGCTGTGCACTCCAGTCCCAGCCCCCCATTGAGTACACTCATCCCTGCACAATGTGTATCAACATCTCAGCTATAGTATGCTCCGCTCTGCTCTTGCACTGCTTTTGCTTCAGTCACCACCCACAACATCGAGTTCATGATCAACATGTGGGTCACAACCTGTATTCTGGGATTTCAGGCTGGTGAATGTGGAAGGTGCTGGACATACAGCTTGTGCTCTGTCCTGTACACCATCCCACTGGGAGAACGGGGCCAGCAGCTCACTGGCATTAACGAGGAAAGGTTATTCTTAGAAAGCAAGTGGGAAGTTTGCTCCACAGGCGCCCCGGAAGGGAATTCTGTGGGGGCGCTCTCCCAGCCAAGTCTTTCAGAGGAAACAATCCGCCCTATTCAGGAGAGCTCCAAAATATTTTTTGACTGAGTGAGCCAGTAGGCAAGTGAATGAACCTACCTCTCTTCTGCCTTCCTTCCTTCAGCCTGGAGGTGAATAAGGAAATAAGGTCCTCAAAAGGGAGGGACTGCAAGTAATGGGGGAATCTCTGGAGATCCTCTTGCCCACCATGTTCTTGCACAGTTGTGGGAACTGAAACCTGGAAGGCTGTAGCATGTCCAAAGTGAGCGAGAGCTGGAGTCTGCTGTGCTGCTTCCTGAGCCAGAGCTGAGCACGTGGGATGAGGGGTAAGAATCCAGATTGGGGACTGGAAACGCAGTGCTTTCATCATGACTAGCATTCTCAGAATAACATCTTCTTGCATGTGGTTTTAATTTATGTTTTATAATTATAATTTAGGCTGCCTGGTTACAATAGAGTTAGCATTTATGGATTTGTGGTATGGTAACTATATCAAAGTTCCCAAGATCCTCCACCACTGTTCCTATGCTATTTCTTATCCTCTCATTCCTTTCAACCCTCTCTCTTTCCCCTTGGTGATTTCAGTTTTGGGTAACCCCAGATTCTTTAGTTATTTGATAATCCCAATTTTCAGAGAGGACACAGTCACAGATGGGTCGAAGTGACCCACAGCAGGCAGAATATGCAGGACTTGAAGCAGGCTCTACAGCTGTGCTGCTGGAGGTCGGGGTGAGGGGCTGGGGCAGGGGAGACCCTCTCTGGACACAAAAAATATACTTGAGGCTCTTGGTAGGATCTCCCGGAATCTGTGTAGGTTCAGTCCCCTAAAGTCCTCAGCATGCCAGTATCCACTAAGAGGGGCGGGGGAAGAGATTAATAAAGTGCAGCTGAAAGTGGGAAGCTGGGGTGGGTGAGGACAGAGATGGGGCCTTGAGTAGGCAGGCCAGGAGGTCGGCAGGTTGAGAGCAGTCTGACTCTCCGTTCCCCCAGACTTGGACTTGGGGGAAGGACAAGTGCTGGTCTGTGTCCAGCAGGCTGCTTGTCATCAGCATGGTGGGTCAAACACCCTAAGTGTGGGAGAAACTGGGGCCTCACAGGGTGGGTAACTGGATTAAGTTGACACTTGGGGAAGGGACAAAGTCAAGTTTAGTGGCTAACATCAGCCTTTCCCCGGACTCCTCTGGCTGTACTGCTGGTGAATGGCTCTCTGTGCCTCAGTTTCCTATTCTTTCCAGTGTGGGAGAGGCTCCAACTCAAGGACTAGTGCAGTTGGGGATCCAGAGAGGTTGTATGGGGAGAGGGCATGTGCTTTGCATGCAGCTGGCCCCATTCTGATCCTCTGACCCCATATGGTCCCCTAAGCACTCCCAACACCCCAGCCCCCCCCCCCCGCACTGTCCTAATGTATTTGAGCCAGGGGAAGCCTTTGAAATGTACAGGGTTTTGAGATGGATGTCACTGTACAAGACCAACACCCCAGTAAACACCTCAAGTCCAACGCAATAAAAGACAGTCTCTGACACTTAACCATCTTTCACCTTGCTGAAGGCCTGCAGCAGAATCCCAGAGTATGGCTCATGGCTTGAGGGTGATGCAAATTCAGGTAAGATGAGATACTTCGCAAGGTCTGAGCATTTTGAGAGGAGATAACGTGAACAGAGTCCTAGAAACAGACAGTCCAGTCCAAACAAGACATGAGGGCTTTCCTTGGCATAGCCACCCCCTCTTCTCCCCATTGACCCTGAAATTTGAGGACTTCAGGAGTCAGTGGGAAGCATCGGTCGGCCTGAATATCACATGAGGTCTCCAGAGCTGCCCGAATTTCAAAGATGGACACCAGGGAGCTGAGGTGCTCAGGACTCTGCCCTTCACTAGCCAAGCCCTTCACTTGACTGGTCCTGCCTCTCAGTTACCCACACCCCTTAGGTGGGCCACGCCCCTAGAGGACCACAAGTCAGCCTTGCCATGCCCCCCATACTGGCCATGCCATGCCCCCTGAACTGGCCACACCCTCGCCTGGTAGCAGCAAGGCAGAGTGTTGAGATGAAAAGAATACCTTGTGTTAGGGACTTTGCAATACCTTGTCCAGAACAAGGATTCAAAGGCAGTGAGCAAAAATCCCCTCTGAGTTTTGTAACAGAAAACGGGGGAAATCCCTCTTCCGGTCTTGGCCTCAGTAGCGCAATAGGATTCTGACTCAGAGGACTGAGCATGTGCTAAGAGCCCTTTCTGTGTAGCAGTGGTGCTGATCCTGAACAGAGTCACAGGCCCAGGACATCAGGGCCTAACTCCACATCCTGAGTTCAAGGCATTCCCCACGAGTTGGGGCAGACTTTCCCCCACCAATCTACAACCACCTATCTCCCTCGTGCCACACATTCTAAATGAATAAATAATTGCACTTTGTTTAAGGCTTTACAATCTGAAGAAAATGTTCCCTTTTACAAGTATAAGACTGGAAAATTCTAGTCTTTTTCTCCCTATGTTCCACCTCCATCAGGCAAGTTAGAGACAGTTGGTGCTCTGGCATCTGAGAAAACTGGCATGTAGGGGATAGAGGCGAACTTACTCAGAGGACGGCTTCTGGAAGTGGGGGGGAAGGGGTGTAAAGCTTGTTCTCCTGGTATAGGAATTTTCTTCATCCAAAGTGTCATTTGCACAGCTGTTACCATCTTAGTTGGGGCATCATGGATTAGCACTGGGCCACAAGCAGCGAGGCACCACAGGTGGGGGAAGCTGCCTGATTTGGTAGGCACATGACCGACACCTTCCTAGAGAGCCAAGCAGAGATTCATTGAGCATTTGGGCTAGCGCTGCCTTTACGGAAAAAACAATCATTCCATGCCCCTGGAAATGTACCTAAGTGAGCAAAATAAAGTGCCCCAAGTTGCACCAGAGTCTGCTACTATCCCCTTCTGGATCATTCCAGTGTACCCCAGAGAACATTGTCCATTCTGGGAAACAGTGGCCTAGACGAATAGCAATACCAATTAAGCTTGGAGAATTGTTCTGGGTGCCATTTTACTCACTATTCACAATATTAGAATAGAGAACCACAGAGCAGGCTCCAGTGCATGCTGTTTTGGGGGGAAGCCTTTTTAAAAATGTCTATATCATACATTCTTCATCAAGCTAGTCAGCCATCTCATCTGGCCAGCATGCTGACTCCTGTGTGTTCAAGTCCTGCATGCTTCACTGCATGGAAGAAGAATACAACGCAATCTGGTTGGCTTTTCTTCTAGTTGATCATTGATTGAGGAATATAGGGGTGGACTGCCAGGTTCCATGGTGACATGTTCAGAAGGAGGAGGCGGATCTACCCTCATCTTGCTATGTCATCAGCTATGTAGTTCATCTTGTAACTGTGTGGGGACAGTGCTCCCCAAAGCATCACACAAATAGATCTAGACCCTTGCAGGGACCAGGCCCCCTTAAAAGACCTGAGATCCTCACTTGGGACTCCTTAGAAGCTAGATCAGCCTGTAGGATGTTGGATCTTGAAACTGGAGGCCCTTTGCTCTGCTGGACAAATGATCACACCTTGGTCAGTTGGACTCAGCACTTCCCCCTGCCCCCACTCCACACACATATATAGCTCAGTGATTTGTGGATTTATTCGTAGCTGGCAGAAATGACTATACTGAGGGTATATGAGATTCTCCTACAACCTCCTGGAGTCTCTATTAAAAAGTATGAAATTACATATGATGGGATTTGTCTTCCTTGGCTCGGTGGCGTCCCATGTCCAGCCCCACTGAATACTGGAGTGGGGCCACCAGGCTGCTGCCTGTCAGTCAGGAGCTCGGGGGTGGTAGATACTTTTCCATCTTCCCACCCAGGCAAGAGGAGGCTTTTGTGTGGTAACTTCCTGATTTCACATTTTAATTTTCAAAAAGGAAATAAATTCTCTCCAGCCTATAGCTGTAATTGACTTTGGAGTTGTGACTTTATCATGCAAATGGTTATTTGTGGACTTTTAGAAACCTGCGCCATGGAGCGAAATTACATACTTAAAGACTTCCGAAGCCATGGATTATGGTCCCAACAGATCCTAATGATTCTCTGGGTGCCATTAGGGTATAACGTGAAAATGCATATTTAGAGGATGATTAAAAAGCAAACGAGCATGCATGGTGAAATTCCTCTGGAAGTGGTGATTAGACTCATGGCAAAGCTCTTTTCTAATGATAGGGTGCTCACACCACCCGTGGCTGCCCCCCCACCCCCGGCTAACCCCAGGGAAGCCCTGCTTGCAGTATAAACAGAGGTTGACTCAAACCTGAACCGGGAGGAAATATCTGCCGTGCTCACAAGTCTCGGGAGTGCCTCCGCTGACCTCTGCCGTGGGACATCCAGGTCCCATCTCTGCAGTCCCACCCAGATGCTAGCTCTTGGCCTCTGTTGAACACTATTCACTGTGGCCTTGATTTGGTTATAAGTGAAAGGATCCCACACCGGAAGGAGAAGGAAGTTTGTAAGGAGGGGACTTTGGGGATGGTTTGAGACCTCCCTTTCCTGCTCAATATCTCTGCTGGACTCCTTCTCATGTGCCTTTGGTCATTGGAACTTACAGTTGTGGGGAATGAAGACACTGTGTGATGCTGTTCCTGAGAGTTCTGAGAATAGGGAGGGCTGGCAGGGTGCTCACTGGGTTCCTGTTCCTTCTGTCTTGGGGAAAGCAGATGCTTCTGGCTGGACTCTGGTCCAACCCACAAGGGCCCTGTCCCTGAACATTTCTTTTCTTTTTAAAAAAATTATTATACCACCGTGAGATATACAGTTACAAAGCTGTTCATGATTGGGTTTCAGTCACAGTGTTCTAGCACCCATCCCTCCACCAGTGCACATTTCCCACCACCAATGTCCCCAGTTTCCCTTCCCCACCCCCAGCCTGCCTCTATAGCAGAAACTTTTCCCTCTTCTCTCTCTCTCTCTCTCTCTCTCTCTCTCTCTCTCTCTGTCTCTCTCCTTTTTCACATTGTTGTCTTGAAATACATTTAGGTGTTATCATGTATATTCCTTTGCTTACATTCAGTGTTCAGTTCTAGTCTGGTGTTACTGGTCTAGCCTTTTTTGAAAACTAAAAACATTCCTCCAAAAGCTAAAAATTAAACTCCCATTTGAACCAGCATATCACTCCTAGGAGCT
This sequence comes from Cryptotis parvus, assembly GCA_021461705.1. Taxonomy (NCBI): domain Eukaryota; kingdom Metazoa; phylum Chordata; class Mammalia; order Eulipotyphla; family Soricidae; genus Cryptotis; species Cryptotis parvus. The sequence continues at coordinate 118,116 of JAJIBD010001587.1, forward strand.
AAAAAACACACAGCAGAAACACCATCTGCAGTTCTATGTTCATAGCAGCACTATTCACAATGAACAGAATACTGAAACAATCTGAGTGCCCGAGAACTGGTGACTGGATAAAGAAATTATGATACATCTACACAATGGAGTACTATGACCCTGAACATTTCTGCTGGTTTCCTTGCTGATTACATGGAAGCAGGCAGCAAGGTCTCAGCACTTGTGGGTGAGTGCAGGAAGGCAGCTTTCACTTAGTCCCAGCTCCAGCAGTGGCTTCTTTGTGGATTCTGTTCCCACTCTCATCATGGCGCATCACCACCCTGGTTTCCTCCAAACCTACTGTTCCAGCATCGTGGCACTCTATCTGTACTGGGAATTGGTGAGAGACCCCCACTACTCCATGGGGGCCGCCATTTTCCACATCCGAACTTCCTCTCATCACAGCTCCACCCAGCAGACCAGACTATCACAGCCCGGATAATCGACACCCACCCTGCAGCAGTTTTTTTTTCAAATCTGGCCCAGGTATGCTGAACCAGAGACTCTCAGACATGGGGCAGAGCTGCTACTTGCTCTCCCTGTGCTCAGTCGCTCATGAGGCACCCGGGAGGCATGGCGGGTTCTGGCCCTGGCGTGCCACCCCAGCAGAGCCAGATGCCCCCCCTACTCCATGGGGGCCCCCATTTTCCACATCCGGACTTCCCTCTGCGTCACAACTCCTCCAACCAGCAGACCAGACTATCACAGCCCGGCTCGTGCGGCCTCTAGCAGCCGCACAGTTCATCAATAATTGCTTTATTTAGAGGTGACTGCAAGAGTATGCCACCCGCACGGCAAGCCTGGCAAGCTGCTCGTGTTGTATTTGATATGCCAAATACCAGTAACATTTATATTAGGTCATTCCCATGACCTAATATAATGGTTTGAGGCTCTTTATGCTTCTGGAGCAGGCGGATGCCTTTGGGTTCTACTAGCATGAGGCAGGACATATGAAGATATTACTGGTCCCGCTCTAGCAAATAGATGATGAACGGGAAGGTAGTGATAGTGACTTAACATGTCACAGGCACTTACTAGGTCTTGGATCTCATTTATTATTTTTTTAAGAAACTATTTTTTGTTTTCTTTGGAGGCTATACCCAGGCAGTACTCACGACCTGTTCCTGGTTCTGTGCTTAGGAACCTCACTCCAAGAGGTGCTGTAGTGCCAGAGACTGAACGGGAGTGGGCCAAGGCAAGGCAAGCATGTGACTACCTGGAATGTCTCACTGACCCGATATCTCATACAATATTTATCATTGCCCTATGATTAGTCCTATTGATAGAGGCAGTCACTAAGTTCCAGAGAAATTGAGTAACTTGACTAAAGTCAACAGCTGCTGAGAGATGCATCCAGGACATAGCTCAAGTGGGGTCCAGGAGCTGCTATGGGCCACACCCAATGTTAGTCAGCCACATCAAATGTTTCCATGTTGGGGTCCTGTGGTGTCAGCGACCACAAGGTCATACCCAGGGTTGCTTGAAGTGCTGTGTGGTGTTAGGGATCAAACCAGATTCCTGCACATGGAAAGCAGGAATTCTTAACCCCCTGTGCCCTCTCTCTCTCTCTCTTTCTCTCTCTCTCTGACTGTATTTGTTTGTTTATTTGGAGGAGGGCCTCTCCAGTGGCCACTTGGGGGATGGTTCAGTGCTGAGACCTTGTGGTGCTAAGGGCCACCAGGGTCATTCTCTGTGATGCTACTTTTGACATCTGCAGTGTCAGGGATTGAACTGGAGGTCTTGAGCATGCTGGGCATGTGTTCCCCCTCTTTGAACTAGTTTTCAGCCCTGGCCTTTTTGTCTTGATAGCAATAGACCCCTCTCAAGTGTGTCAGTGACAGGCAGATTTGGATATGGGCAGATTTGTGGGTGTGCCTCCAGTGTGGGGCTCGACTCTTTTCTGGGGAGATATACTCATTCTTGCTCCTTAACTCCCTTGCTCCCTTATCTCCACCCATACCCCCACTGTTGTTTCTTCAGCTCTGAGGGGACATGATGCTCCCTCACTCCCTGAACCCTACTGTCCACCCCTCCCAGCATGTCTCCAATGTTCAGGCACTACCCTGATGGCTCCCACACCTGGACACTTAGTGGGCATTAGAAAGTTCTCTTTAGGGGCTGGAGCAATAGCACAGTGAATAGGTATTTGCCTTGCATGCAGCAGACCTGGGTTTGATGCCCGACATCCCATATGGTCCCCCAAGCATTGCCAGGAGTAATTCCTGAGTGCAGAGCCAGGAGTAACCCCTGAGTATTGCTGGTGTGACCCTAAAAGAAAAAAATAGTTCTCTTTACATCTAACTTCACACTCTGCAGCCTTTCTGTGTACCCCTTCCTTTATCCAGCTGGTCTGGCCTCCTGGATCTCTGGCACCTCCTTTACAGTCTTCTTGGTGTTCAGGTTCCACAGAGCCAGCTCCTTGTTCCTTTAAACACTGTCTCATGGATGCTGTCTTCATTATCCACCCATTGTGAGTTCCTAGTTGGGTGCATCTCTAAGGCGCCCACTCCTGGATGCTCGACTTCCTCTAGGGCATCTCAGACTGTCCACAGAAGCACCCGTTCTCTTTACAGTGCTCTTTCCTTGCCAATGACACCACGGTCATTCCAAACACACATGCTAGAAAGTGTGTGATTAGGGGATATGTCCTTCCATGCCTGCTCCCCAGTGCATCTGTCACTGTAATGGGGTGATGCCCCTCCTACTTGGTAATAAACTCCCTGCTTCACTCTTGCTCCTCCAAGTCAGTCTCCCAACATTTTTCAGTACCAGGTTGGTCCTGCTCAATCCTTTCCCACCCCATCCCTCTATCATCTCACATACCATCCACACGATACCCTCCACTGGGTGCCATGTTTTTAAGTGTTCCCTAAATTCATGCCATAGACCTCGAGGTCTGCAGGGCCAACCATGCTGCACTTCTCTCTCTGCCTCGACTCCCACCCTCCTTTTCTTTCATCCCTGATCACAGGGCCCAAAGCCCCTCAGTTTCCTGGGCTCGCTCCTCTCCCCCCTATGAGCTGCTCTCTACCCAGAACATTCTCTCTCTCTGCTTACATGTGGACCTCCTTGCACCTCCTACCTCAATTCTTTCATGACAAGTACACCAATAGCTTGTGACTTAGTTTCCAGTTTCTTCCATCGCCATTCCTTCAGAGTGGTCAGGAGTCAGAGCCAACACTGCTGGGAGCCTCTAGCATGCGTGAGGAAGGAATCTGCAGTGACTTGTCCTGCATTTTCCAAGGACTTATAACTGTAGCCCTTCCCCCGGAGGCCACCGTTGCCTCAAGGACTCCATTCTACCTTGAAATTCTTCCCCTCTTTATGTCTTTCCTAAAGTTCTGAAATGGTCCACACCCCATGTCCCTTGGTGCTGTGTGTGCTCACCCTGCCTGAATGTACTGGACTTTTTATGCCCTTCCCTGATGTTTTGTGCCTCAGTTTCTCAGGAATAGAAGGATGATGGCACTTTTTTGAGGCTTACAGGGAACATTTAAAGGAATTATACTCAGGGGTCAGAGAGAGAGAGGACAGCAGGCAGTGTGTTTACCTCATGTGCAACCCACTTGTGTTCAATCCCTGGCACCCATGTGGCCCCTCAGCTCCACCATGGTGAAGCACCAAGGAGTGTGGTCCCAAAATAAAATAATAAGTCACACACTCACAAGGTGCTCTCAGAACCGGATGTCCTCCCACAGGAGCTGGTTGATACTTTTCCTACACTTTATCTCATCCACTGGTCATTTGCTGTTGCAAGTGATTCATACAGCCTGTCTTCCAAGTGGGTGAGCACAATTCAGATCTGTGTGGGGGCTCAGCATGAGATCAGGGGTGTGGGATAAGCAGATACTTTCTAAGACAAACATGCAGACAGGAGGGTCCCAATGCCTGGAGGTGGGGACCTCTCTCTCCCCACTTGGGCCTGGCCGCTTGATTCTGCTAGGCCTTTTGCTCTCACCTGCCTCATCCTCCATGGCCTGAAGGTAGGGGCTATTGAGTGCCAAGAGTTGCATCTTAGTTAAGGACTGAGTATTGGGGAGTTTTTCAGGGTAAAGAGTCTAAGAATCGGGCTGGAGTGATAGCACAGTGGGTAGGGCATTTGCCTTGCATGCGGCCAACCCAGGTTCGATCCCCAGCATCCCATATGGTTCCCAGAGCAACGCCAGGAGTAATTCCTGAGCAAAGAGCCAGGAGTAACCGCTGAGCATTGCTAGGTGTGACCCAAAAGAAAAAAAAGTCCAAAAATTCTCCCAATTTTCAAATTAAAGAAAGTATTTACTTATTTTGGTCCACATCAGGACCCATGGCCTAGAATGGAATGAACAAGGTGAGAGACTATCTGGGTTTAACATGTCGACCAATACCATTCATGGTAACTCACTGTTCCAGAAGGCTGAATCTAAACATTGGACATGGAAATCTCCTGGTGGACAGTTCTACAATTAAATTGACCACATACTATTCAACCAACAGTTTTGCCTGACCGATGTCACTGTTGTCCCAAAATTCCAAACAGGATTGGACCACTGTCTCCTTCATGCAAAATTCTACTTCATGGAATGGGGAGAAAAGACTGAAAAGTTTAAGATTGAATTCCCAAAATGACCACCAACTGGGAACTCTTTGGCACCATTGTGGCAACATGGGAAGATGCCATCATTGACGACATCGATGAAGAATACAACTGACTGGTTCAGTACCTCCATGATTGTGTGAAGAACACTGAGAGAGAAAGACGCAGAAGGATGCCTGTCTTCAAAAAACACTTGAGCTCATTCGCCAATGTGGCAAGGCACAAGCTTCAGGCAACAATATGCTAACATCCAAGCTCATAAAGCAGTGCAAGAAGAAATAAAGGAATACCTCAAAGAGAGAAGAGCAGCAATACTGGACAATATAGCAGAAGCCGGGAAAAGCATTCACAATGCATTCGCTTTGCCAACTATAAGACCAAGAAGACTGCCCTCCAATGTCCTGATGGATCTATCACATCTTCCAGAAAGGCAATGGAAAAGATTATCCATGACTTCTACTCATATCTCTTTGATAGCCACGTCCACCTGCCCACATACCAAATTCCGCAGAATGGATATGTCATTCCCAACATTCTCCCTTCTGAAATCCGACATGCCATTTCGTCGGTAAAGAAAGGAAAAGCACCAGGCCCAGACAAAGTCAGACCCGAACACCTGAAGAATCTGCCTTCAGTACTCATCAATACACTGGCTTGGCTCTTCACATGCTACCTGTCTGAATGCAAGGTGCCTTCCCAATGGAAAACCAGCAGGACAGTTCTACTATTCAATAAGGGAGACATCCATGACATTGGCAACTATCGCCCCATCTGCCTGTTGTCCATAATCTATAAGCTGTTCACCTCGAGTCATCCTGAACAAGATTGACAGTACATTAGATGAAGGATAACCATACAAGCAAGCTGGCTTCTGAAAAGGATTCAGCACAATCGACCATATCCACAAGGTAACCAAGCTCATTGAGGTTTGTAGGGAGTTCAAGATGCTGCTCTGTCTCTTGTTCATTGATTTAAAGAAAGCCTTTGATTCTGTTGATGTGAAGCGGTCATTGAAGCCCTAGTCAAACAGTGCGTTCAAACCCAATACATCAAGATCCTTCATGAGCTGTATTATGGATTCACCACCAGGATCTCACCATTCTACAAAGAAGTGATCATTGATATCAAAAAGAGGGGTTTCGGCAGGGTGATACCATTTCACCGAAACTCTTCAGTGCCACCCTCAAGAACATTATGTGACAACTGGAATGGAAGGGAATGGGAGTGAAGATAGATGGTCAGCAACTACACCACCTCCGGCTTCTCTGATGGCATCGTTCTAATAACACCAAACATTAGCCAAGTGGCACAAATGCTGACTAACTTCTACCAAGAATGTGGAAAGATAGGTCTGCAGCTGAATCTCAACAAAACTATGTTCATGAAAAACGAACAAGTTCCAGGTGCTCCATTCACTTTCAATGTAACAAACCTCTCTGAATGCAGCAGTTATGTGTACCTAGATCGACTACTCAACATGATGAATGACCTAAATCCTGAGCTGAGCAGGAAGAAGAGAGCAGCATGGAATGCCTTCAAGAACATCAAAGAAATAAATGGACAAAGAACCTCTGGCTCTAGGCATATCTCTTTGACTCCACCATTCTCCCTGCATTAACATATGCCTCAGAGACCTGGGTCCTACAAAAGCAGGATGAGAACGGTATTGGGGACTCCCAAAGAGGAATCGAAAGAACTATGCTTGGAATATCATGCCTCACTCAAATTAGAGAAGGAATCTGGAGTTCCAACCTCCATTGATGATGGAGAGTCAGGGATGCTGTCTCATTTGCCAGGGCATCAAAAATTAGATGGGCTGGACATGTAATGCAATTTGGAGACGACCACTGGTCTAGAGCCGTTACCGACTGGATCTCATGGGATGTCAAAAGATCACGTGGCTGCCCACCTACAAGATGATCAGACTTCTTAATCAAGACCCTGAATGAGCTATTTGAGGCTCTTTATATTCCTGAAGCAAGCAGATGCCATTGGGCTACACTGGCACATTACAGGGTCAAATGGAAACGTTACTGGTGCCCACCCGAGCAAATCGACAAATAACGGGATGTCAAGTGATCAAGTGATTTTTGTTTTGGGAACACACTCAACTGTGCCCAGGGCTTACTCCTGGCTCTGTACTCAGGGAGCACTTTTGGCAGTGCACAGGGAACCATGTTCAGTGTTCAGTGAGGGCTGAACCTGTCAAGTGCAGTACCCACTCTTTTATCTCCCTGGTCCCCAAGTTTAATATTACTTTAGTTCTAACATTTATTGTTGAAGATTTAGAAAAATGTAAGTATAAATATTATCTATAATCTCATCATTCTTCCTAAACTTCATTAACATTATGGACATTTTCCTATCTTCCTTAATGAAAATACTATATATAATAGTAACAATAGACTCGCAGACATGGGGCAGAGCTGCTACTGACTCTCCCTATGACCAGCTGCTCCACGAGGCGCCCGGGAGGGATGGTGGGTTCTAGTCCTGGCCCACCACCCCAGCAGAGCCTTGCAACAAGCCAGTCGACCCCCCACTCCATGAGGGCCTCCATTTTCCACATCCGGACTTCTCTCTCGTCAGACCTCCACCCAGCAGACCAGCCTATCAGCGCCTGGCTCATAGAGTTCCACCCTGCAGCAGTCTTTCTTAAATCCGGCTCAGGTATGCTGGTCCAGAGACTCGCAGACATGGGGCAGAGCTGCTACTGACTCTCCCTGTGACCAGCTGCTCATGAGGCGCCCGGGAGGGATGGTGGGTTCTAGTCCTGGCCCACCACCCCAGCAGAGCCTCACAACAAGCCAGACGACCCCCACTCCATGAGGGCCTCCATTTTCCACATCCGGACTTCTCTCTCGTCAGACCTCCACCCAGCAGACCAGCCTATCAGTGTCCGGCTTGCGGTGGCCGCTTGCGGCCACGCAGTTCATCAATAAATGCTGGACTTAGAGATGCCTACAAGAGTATGCTACCTGCACGGCAGAGCCTGGCAAGCTACCCGTGTTGTATTTGATATATATGCCAAATACCAGTAACAATTATAGACTCATTCTGGTATGGATTGAGGCTCTTTATGTTCCTGGAGCAAGCAGATGCCTTGGGCTCTACTAGAATGAGACAGGACATATGGAGATGTTACTGGGGCCCGCTCGAGCAAATCGATGATGAACGGGAAGACAGTGATACAGTGATACAGTGAATAGTAACAATATTTGTGTTTTGTGTGTATACATATATATGCGTGTTATCTAATATACATCTCTGCATAAAACCAATAGTTTGCTTTTATCAGAAGAGATTTTTCTTTTTTCACTTGTCATTTTCTGGTATTTATTTCTCATGATATTAAATGTTCTTTAAAAGCACTATTTTTTAGTCGTTGACCTGAATTATCAACATTTCTTCCAATCAATTATTGCTTAATGCAGGAATGCAGGAAATACATTGTTTTTGGCCTTTTGGGTCACACCGGGCAATGCTCAGGGTTTCTCCTGGCTCTGCACTCAGGAATTACTCCTGGAGGTGCTCGGGGACCATATAGGATGTCGGGGATCAAACCCGGGCTGGCATGGGCTGGCCATGTGCAAGGCAAACGCCCTACCCACTGGACTATTGCTCCAGCTCAGGAAATACATTTTAAACAATAGGTCTATAGAACTGCACAAAGATCTATAGAACTGCACCCACTTCACCCAGAGCCCAGGCACAAACTGAGTCTCCCCATGTGCTTGCCCCCACCTTCTCCCCACTGGGGGTGCTATGTGTGATGGCATCAGACCACCCCCCCCACCCAGAGGTACGCTGTGCCCCAGCCAGGAGCTAGAGAAGCTTCAGCATGGGCCGCTGCTGTTGAGGCTGCAGTTTTCTTTGGAGGTGATGGTGGTTGGGTGGGGAGGGTGCACTTCATTTTGGCTTGGGGAGGAAGCAGAGTGGACAATATCTAAATTATATATAAACTATAACTTTGGCTAGTTTTGTCTTTCCCACAGTCCCATATGGTTTCTGCTGCTACCCTCCCCCCCCATTAAGATGAGGAAACTGAGGCCCAGAGAGGCCCTAGAAATCTTAACTCTGCAGCAGGCCTTAACAGGCCTCTGTGAGTGTGGGGCTCCCCCGGGCTGCTCAACTCCCGTGGAGACTAGTCATCTGCCCAGTGTACATGGCGCCCTAACTTCCCACCACCCCTCATGTGGAGACCAGTCACCTGCCCAGTGTACACGGCACCCTAACTTCTCTCATCCCTCGTGTGGAGACCAGTCACCTGCCCAGTGTACACCTGGCACCCTAACTTCTCTCATCCCTCGTGTGGAGACCAGTCACCTGCCCAGTGTACACGGCACCCCTAACTCTCTCTCATCCCTCGTGTGGAGACCAGTCACCTGCCCAGTGTACACGGCACCCTAACTTCTCTCATCCCTCGTGTGGAGACCAGTCACCTGCCCAGTGTACACGGCACCCTAACTTCTCTCATCCCTCGTGTGGAGACCAGTCACCTGCCCAGTGTACACGGCACCCCTAACTTCTCTCATCCCTCGTGTGGAGACCAGTCACCTGCCCAGTGTACTTGCCACTCTGACTTCTGCCACCCCTTCTGTCAGTCAGGGAGGGAAAGAAAACACACTGCACAGGCAAAGACAGCCCAGCCCACAGACTGAAGAGGAGTCCCGCAAAGCCCTAAATCCACTCTAATTGTATTTTCTCTACATCCCTTGGAAAATAAAAATTGCTGAGCGCCTGCTATTTTCCCTGAAACGGTGCAGCAGAAATCTTCTCCTGGGCTCTGACCCCAGGAGTCAGCTTTCCGCCCAAAGCACATTTTTACAGCCAAGTTATTTCTGATTCTTTAAAAGCAGAAGCAAAAAAAAAATGTCTTGAAGAAGGCTCTGTTGTAATGTAATGTCTCAGCAAAAACTGCAGAAACCGCTGGGCCAAGCCTGGCCCCTGTTCTGACGGCAGGAGCTGGGAGGTGCTTGTACTTTAATTATTCCATGGGTATAAGTGAGAGGAGGGGGGCGAGGGCATGCTGAGAGGAGAGGAACCATCACTAGGGAGAGCAATAGTCCACTGACAGAACAGACTTGGTTCTGGGAAGAGCCCCCAAGTCATGTTAAGTGAGTGCATTCTGGAGCCTCAAAAAAGACCTTTACTTGGGTGTTTGCGATCACCTGGGACCTGGGTCAGGAGATGGCTGAGGGGGGCACAGAGAGATTATGTCTCCCGGGTTCCTTGAGTATTTCCAGGAGGACCTATGGTTCCTAGCACTGCAGGGTCTCCCTGAGCAGCACCTGTCCGACCCCCACTATTCGGCTCAGTATCACAAGATGTGGTCCTGAGGTCTGGGAAGCACCCCCTAATCAAATAAAATATAGCCACTAAGATCTATGTGTGTGTTGGGTTAGAGAGAGACAGACAGACAGATGGAAGGAGGGAGGACAGGAGGGAGAGAGAGAGGGAGAGGGAGAGAGAGAGAGAGGGAGAGAGAGAGAACATGTGTGGTATGTCTTTGGACCTGTTTTTGTGAGCCTGTCTTTATGTTGGATCAGGAGGCAGCCATATTGGCCTATTCACCTGTGTGTCTCTGGCACCTACCAGGTTTCTGGAATGAAGCGGTTGGCCTATAAATGTTTGTTCAGGGTACAGGGGTGAATGTGTGCAGTTGTGTGGATGACTCAGAACATTCCTTCATTGATGTGGGGGTGCCTGTGTCCATGGCTACTTGTCCATGCAGGGATGTAGAGCAGGTGATTAGTGCAGGGTGTGGAATAAAAGCATGTGTGGGAAAAGTGTCTGGGAATATTAGTGTTCCTCAATATATTTTCTTCAATTGGGTGAAGGCCTATATCCTTGTTAAGATTTGGGGAGAAACACATAAGCAGAGTCAGGATGAATGGCTGTACATCAGAGAAATATCTGGAAATATCTCCCCTAATTGTGTGAGGGTCTCCCCTGCAGGTTCATATCTCTCTCTGCTCCTGGCCCAGCAGGTCTGGGTTTAGGTCTTTGCTTACACATTTCTACCCAAAAAGCAGCTTTGGCACAATTATTAGAAGGACCTGTGAATAGGAGATTGTACTTTTTGGCCTAAATCTTCAGTACCTACTTTAGCTGTGACCCACCTTCAAGGTGCCTCCCATTTTCACTTCCCCAGACACACTCTCAGTATCCACAAGTTTCTGATGGTTGTAGAACGCTTTGTGGGTGCATAGGTCCTTAGACACACTGTCCTTAGGCCACTATACTCGCCAACATCACGTGACCCCTTTGCACAATTTCCCTATCTCTTCAGTATATTCCCTGATCCCTCAGCACCCCAGAAGGTGCCCCCCCAAAAGTAATTCTCTCCTTGCTCAATGTTAGAGGTATCTCAGGATTGCTCCCCAACAGCAAACATGATAAATGACTGTCGTGGCCAAGACTGAGGAGGTGACATTTCTGCAGCCTTCTGAGAATCCCCAGGCACCCATTGTTGTGGTCCTGATCTTGTTTTCTTTCTGATCATCCTCACTTCCCAGGGCACCTCAGGCCCGCTCTGCAAAGGCTTTGCATCAATCGTGAGCCCGACAGGAAGGCAGGGCCCAGGAGAGGAAGTTTGGCTGGGGAGACTTTATGGAAAATGAAGACATTCCTGCCACAGAGCTGCGTCTCACTCCGTCTCCATCCCTGTGTTGTCTGGCTATAAGTGTCTTCTTTTCTCTTCCTGTAGACATTATGTCACTGCACACTGTATGCTGTGGGGCGGGGGGGGGGGGGGGGGTGGGGCTGATCAGTTGCTAAAGAAGAGGATGAAGCCTTTATACAATTTCCTCTTACCTATAGAACCAAGAGAGGCATCCTCGGAGACAAATGTCTGGGTGGGGACAGAGATGGGGGAATCTGAGAAACAGGGATGAAGAGAAGATCTGAAATCTCTGGAAAGACACCCAGACACACAGGATTAACTGGGGCAATGGATGGTCCCACCTAACCTAGAGGAGGTTTTATAGGAGCAGGTTCCTGGGGTCCCTCCGAGAATAGGACATGAAGTGGTGTTCACTGGGTTGAATCAGTTTGGGACATCCTGAGGAGCTGCCCAAAGGGACAAGGTATAGGAGTGAAAATAAAGGCAAGCAGATTTCTGAGTGGACAGGAAGGTGGGAGTGGTGGGGATAGGGTCTCACTTTGGGGTACTCTCCAATCTCTGCTGCAGCATGGCCCTTTCTGCAGATCTAGATTAGGGTCCCTGCAATCATCTGGCTGCAGAGCTTAATTACCACACCCTGGAGGTGTGTCAGGGGTGGATTCCACCGAGGATGGCAAGCAGTGACCAGCTGAGCAGCTCTGCAGGATCAATGGCAAGGAGTCAGGTTCAACAGCTGCAGTCAGCACTGCTCGTAAGCACAGACTGTGTGGGTGCTTTCAAGTGCTAGGATAAGAGTTAGAGAGCACCATGGTAGAATCCTCACCCTCACTCATTTTATAATCTAGCCGAGGAAGCAGGTGATAACTCAGTGCCAGGAAAATGTTTGTAGGTATCTGCAAAGATGATAAATGAGATAAATGGTCTGTGGAAGACCTGGGAACCCTTTGACACAGGAAGTGGATGGCGGAATCTCAGAAGGTAACACAGGACAGCTGATGTGAATGGTGAGGGACTGTCAAGAGGACACTGAGGAAGGAAGAAAGCGAAAGAGTCAGACTGGAGCAGAATGTCAGTTGAATGGAAAGACCCCAGGTCTGGAAGGCTGGGCCACAGAGGAGGTGAGCTTGTGGGCTTGGGCATTGTCATAGGGGCTGAATCATGCGGTGCCTTACAGGCAGCAGAAAGAACTGTGGCTTTTCCTCCCAGTGTAGCTGATCCTCTGAAAGTTTATAAAACAGCTGCTGAGCTGACCTGATTCCGGTTGTGGTCGATGTCTCTGCTGGCTCTGGAAAGAGCAGGCTGGAGGTGGGCCAGAATCGGAAGTAGATAAATTAGGGGGTATGCAATGGTTTTGAGGAGAGAAGGATTGTAACTTGGGCCAGACAGGAATGGTTATGGAAGTGAGAAAGGGATCAGATTTTGCATATATTTCAGGGCTTAATGATGAAGGGAACACTGGGTACAAGGAAGGAGAGGAAACCAAAAAACCAGGTGTGTGAGGAATGGAAGGTGGGTGTGGAGTGAGAGATGGAATTTATTGGTTTGTTTTAGTTCAGATGCCCAGTCTGAGTAGGCAAGTTGGGGAGCAGGATATAGATTTCTGGTGGAGATCTGCGTTGGAAATGAAATCTCAGGAGTTTTCAACCTGTAGAAGGTTATGGAAGTTGTTACAGAGCTGGCCATCTGGGAAGAGAGCCTGTGAAATCTGGGATGAGTAATGATGGACAGGAAAGCAGAGTTGTGTCAATAGTGTGAGGAGAATGTGCGAACCACTACACTATGGAAACTGCCAGAATGTTAGTGGTGAATAGGGTGGATGGATGGGAGGTCAGGAGGGGCAGGAGAACCAGCTGCATAGGAGGGTACCCCGCCACAGTGCTTTAGGGCAGGCAGGTCCAACAAGGGATCCTGAAGCCAGCAGTCTGAAAGTGACCAGCTGATAGTGGTAATAAGGTCTGGGGTGTAACCATGTGCTTGGTAAGTTAGTAGGGCAGAAAGTGATCATTGATACAAAGGGGAAAGATCAATGGACTGAGAAGCCAAGCATTAACGGACCTTAGAGGTTGCTAATGGAGGCAGGACAGTGAGCCAAGGACCCAGGTGTCGACACTTCCATTCTTGGGATTTCAGAGCCAATTAGTGAAGTTGTTTTAAACCCATTTGTATATATCTCAATTCTTCTTTACAGAAAGTGTGTTGCAGTAGCTTGAATAAATGTCAGATACTGCCATACACTCCAGGGCTGAAGGTTAGTCAGGAATTGTGCAGAGTCCCCTTAGGCACATCTGGCAGCCACCCGACTCTGGCCTTTTCCAAACAGCTCTGTCCTGTGGGATCCAGACTCAGGTGGACCAAGCCAGGAGGCCAACAGCTTAATCACACACCCAGCATACGGCTACCCTGAGCGAGAGGTGCTCAGCACATGAGACAGAGACCTGGCGCTGGGGCCTCAGGTCTGGCCATTAGAACCAGGCTTGACATGGGCAGTGCAGATTGTTACACCGGATGAAGTAATGGAGCCATGCCTGGGGCAAGGTGAGCATCTGACTCAGTGGATAGTGGAGACAAGATGGAACAGTGACCAAAAGCAGAAATGACCAGCACGGGAGAGAGGGGGTGGGGGGATAAAAACCAGTTCAAGAGAAAAAGGTGAAACAGATTCAGGGGTGCTGGAGAGCTCCTATGGGATCACCAGTGATGATGGATGGACTCTGTGGAAGCATGTCCAGTCACATTCCTCAAAGCCCACCAGCATCCCTTACTGATCTGGGAGCCACTGTTCTCTGACCCCATGAGCCAGGGTTGTTGGGCCATGGACAGGTGTGACAGACTCAGTGAAATGCATTAGTACTCATGTGAGGGTGCCGAGTGCAGCACTGTGCCGTGGGGGCTGTGAGGGGACACATGTCCTCTCCCTGACTCCCCACTCCCAGTTCCCAGAGGACTGTGGGGTGTCCCTGTGCCTTGAGTCCTCCCTGACCCCAACTCAGTTTGATCACTGCCCTTCCTCAGCGAGTCTCCTCAGGTCAGACACAAGGGCCTCTTCGCCTCATCCCTATTCCTCTCCATGCCTGTGCCTGCTGTGTTTCCTTGAAACACTTATTACACCTGACATCCCAGAATATATCTGTTTCCTGGCTGGCTGTCAGCCTCCTACACCCTCTCTGGACCAGGTGCTATCAAGGCTAAACCTTCTATGTTCCATTGACCCAAGTGCTTGGTTCCTCTCTCCCTCCATCCTCTCCTTCAAGGTCAAGGCTGAGGTAGTGGCACCCCTGAGCTGAATCGGTAGAAGAATCAGTAGAAGAGTCACAGCTCTTCTACTGCCCAGGCCTGGTGCTCCTGTTCCCCACAGTTGGGATTCCCAGCAGAGAAGGAGGCCTGGCACCCAGGACTGCATCGGTGCTATATGATCTGTACCACACCATAATGGGGTCACTGTGAATTTGGGGGTGGGGAGCATGCAGCATGGGGGCCCTAGAAACCTCAGGTTTCTGTGTCCAGGCGGATATGCCTTAGTAAGTGACTCTAAAGATAATCAATTGTTTTCTTTCTGAGTGAAACAACTGACTCCAAGGAACTCTATTTAAAAGCCACACACATCCATCAGATCCATCTTTTTGTTAAATTGTCGCACACGCTGATCTGATTTGATCTGGCGTGTTCAATGTGCTTCCTGCTCAGTGCCTGGAGGGGAGGGGTGGGACCAGGCAGGCAGGAGAGGACATCCGGAGCCCGGAGGAGTGAATGTCGTCTCCTGGCTTTACCCACTTCAGGGAATCGGGCCTGAGGGTCCTGTCCCATGTGACAAATCCTGCCTTAATCCTCCTCTTCCCTGCTGGTCAGAGGGAATTGGTAGCCTGGATGGAAGGGACCTTATGGTACAGGTTCAAAGCCTTGATTTTCCAGAGAGGATTACAGATTGTTCTAGGAAGGGTTAGCTGCTGACCCATACCACAAAGCAGAGCAGTGACAGGATGGAGCCAGCGCTGGGTCCCATGGGTATTCCCTACCTTTCCTGCACTAGAAGAGGGAACGGAAGGGCCAGGGCTTGTTCTCCCTCCCTGCTAGGGGGACAGCAGAGCAGTTTGGGGAGACAAGGCCCCAGGCATAAGTAAGCACCATCTTTGCAAATCTAAGCTGCACTTTTCTGCTCCAGGTCCTGTTCTTGTTCAACAGAGCACCCAAGCTGAGAGCCAAGGGCAGACTCAAGGTCTGTAGTGGAGCACCGGAAATGGCAGGTGTCCAGGGAGTGGGTGCACCAGGCAGGAGAAGGTGGGAGTCAGGGAAGCCGCCAGGTCGGCAGCATGCCTGGGCCCCCACACCACCAGCAGCTGGGAAAGGAGCCTTTTGCCTCTGCTCTCCAGCCTAAGGAGCATGAGCCTGTTAGTGGGGTCCTCTGGCAGCCCAGGCCCAGCAGGCAGAGACATGGACTGGGTCATCTTGCAGCCTCACCAGTCATGGGGACTTCTAGAAGGAGGAATAGCAGAAATAAGAATGAGGAAAGGGCCAGAGGCTAAGGAGGACTGTCATTGCAGCTTTCTACACACAGCATTGGGGGCACCCCAAGAGGGCACGTCCACAGATCAGCTGCCTGTGGCCTGTCTGGGCTGTTTGTGATAGAGCCATGAGAGCTGACTGGGAGCCCTCAGCCCTATCCCCTCTCCCCGGGGCAGCCACACTTCCGGCCCTGCTACTCACTCTGCAATCCCCATGTAGCCCAAGGCCAGGATGTAGCCATAAATAAGAGTAATAATGAGAAAGTCTGGTTTCAAGTGAGATGATTTTATGAAATTACATTTTTGAAAAGGTTAATTCTCCCATCTCCCCACTTGTACTCCAATCTGGAGAGGCAAATGTGGATTAATTGGGCCTGCTGCTCCCGACCTCCAAGAGGCCTGACCAGACAGACGGCAGCTGCCCCGGGTCTCAGAAGGAACAGCAGTGCAGGTCCCCTCCTCCCCCCAGTGCGGATGGACCCCACCTGGCTCAGCTATGATGAAGGGGCCTCAAAGACCAGCAGGAGGACTTCCTGCTCACCTGTTCATATGGGACGTCCAGGAATAGGAGAGGAGATCTGGGGGTGGGGGTTGGGGGTGAGGCAGATGGGATGAGGCTGAAGGAGTGGGGGATACGCTGGAGCAGGGTGTGGAGTGAGCAGGCTGTGAATGGGACGGGGTGTGGGGAGCCAGGAGTCAGGTGACCCTGTCTCTGAGGTCTCTACTTTCCATCTTTGCATTTGGAATTTTATAGAGCAGGCATGGTGTGTGGAGGGAAGCAGACCTTGGCAGTGGGGCCCTGAGCCTCTTAGTTCTCCTCTCCTCACCGTCTCCCCCCCCATGGCAGTCCTCTCTGCCCCTCACCACATCACGTGACCTCCTCTCCTCCCCAGGCTCAGCCTCAACCCTGCAGGCCCAGCAGTAGTTGCACAGGTTCCCCTTACTGACGCTACAAGCTCTGAGTTGCCCCTAGGCCACCCCCCCCCACAACCACTGCCTACTCTGGGCCTCAGTTTCTTCAGCTGTGTCTAACAAGCACAAGGAGATGAGCACTTGTTCTGCCTCCCCACCCCCCAACACACACACACACACGCCTCTGCTTGCATGAGTGCAATCACACTGCGGCGAGGAGTGTTCTAGGGTGGTTTGGGGTATGTCATAGTTTTGTTGGGGTGAGAGGCCTTGGTCGTTTCTAATATGAAATAGTGGATATGGGTGTGGGGTACCACAAGGGTACACACAGGGCAGGGTGTGTGTGTCTGTCACACTCTGACTCAGTGTGTGTGTCAGTTGCACAGTGGGCAACAGTGCCTGTGTGTATTGCAGGGTGTGATATATTTGGCCAATACCTATGGGAAGAATGATGTTCCTATATGGTATAGACTTGGCCAATACCTATGGGAAGAATGACGTTTTTGTCTGGGATAGGCTTGGACAATATCTATGATGTTCCTGCCTGCACTTGTGCTTGATGCCATGTGAAATCTCGTTCTAGCACCTTAAGAACAAGGTAACAAGGATGAGTCAGTTCCACCCTCCTCAGCAGGTCTTCTGAGGGACAGCTCTGCTCTCGGGTTTGATTCCAGTGAGTGACGTTTCCCCCTTCTCCCTAATCTCTGGTCTGCTACCCCACACTTGGAAGCCTGGGGATGGTGCATATGAACCCACCACCTAGGGATGGAGGAGATGGGACACCATCATACCAGGAGTGAGTCACCCTTAGACAGGCCAAGGAGCTTGTAGAATCACCCCTAATCCCCTAGTCTGCAAAGAGTATATAGGAAACATGTTTCCACCTCATGGGCTATAATTATCAGGAAGAGCTTCCTGAAGGGAGACACTGAGATATAGACAGAGCCATGAGTGACTGGCGTCAGCTATCAGAGGGCTGACGGCAAATACGTGCCCAGGGAAAGGTAGAGCCTGGCCTATTGCGGAGCTGTAATTCTGTCAGGTTCTAAGAAGGAAGAAGTGCAGGAAGCCTTCCTGGAGGAAGTGAGGCTTTGCTTCTGTGGAAGACTGGATAGTTCTGCAGAGCTGCTGGAGTGCAATGATGAGGG
This sequence comes from Cryptotis parvus, assembly GCA_021461705.1. NCBI lineage: Eukaryota > Metazoa > Chordata > Mammalia > Eulipotyphla > Soricidae > Cryptotis > Cryptotis parvus. Next base: position 135,903 of record JAJIBD010001587.1, read on the forward strand.
ACCAAATGAATTGGGAAGAGACAAGCCAGAGGCCAGTGATGGGCCCTGTTGCCTGTAAGTATCAAAGGCCTGGGCTGGTGAGATATTTGGGGACCCCGGGCCCTTCCCAGGCTGTTCCCTGGCATCAGTTCCCTGCTGTCAGGCACTCTCCTTGTTTACTCCTGTTCGATGAGCACGGAAGACCTATTTCCCTCCTGAGAGCATATTTATTGCACTTTCTCATTTTCCAATCCAGTGACTTTACAGCTTTTTTTTTTTGCTTCATCCTACCAACACCAAGAGGAACTATTTCCTCTCCTCTCTTCTACCTTGGGTAGAACTGGAGAGTGCGCTTAGGCTGGGAACCTGGGTCCCAGCTATGCCAATGCCCCAGCCTCAGAAGTCTAAGGATTCCCCTCTCCATGCTGCTGGCTTCAGACTGGCCTTGCAGCTCACTGCTTACGCCCCTCACTGCCTTGAAGCCCTGTGTCCTAAGGAAGGAGTGGATGCAGGGAAGAGTGGAGAGGGACTAAGCAGGAGAAGCAGGGAGCTGGGGAGGGTGGGCTGGGGCTTCCTGTGGTGATGGACAGTGAACTGGAGGCTCCTTTACTTTGCACCCATCATGTACCTGAACACTGCTGGGGAGGGAGCTCCCTAATCCCAGCCATGCCCTGGGATTAGGGAGGACCATTGATGAGGTCAATGGTCTTGATTAGGTCAAGGCCCTAATAGTGACCTTGCCATGAAGCTTTGACCAAGGTCAAGCCCCAAGCCTTGACCTTGCCTATAAAGCTCCCTGACTCTTTCTTCCTTGGAGCTCTGTGGCCTTCTTCCAATCCCATCTTGCCTTCATCTGTCTGGAAATAATGTCCTGTTAGTCACACCCCTGGCTGCCTCACTGCCTCCTTGCATTTGTGTCTGTCCTCAGCCCAGGTCTCTGTTTCTGGTGATGAGGAGTACTGTAGTAGTAGCAGGTGCCAGTCTGGTAACAGGAGCTAGTTCACAGTTGAGTTCAAGCTGTGAACCCCTGAGAGACACTTGCCAGACACTGGGCAAGTGTCTCTAAAGTATTGTGGGTCTGAGGAGGTACGGAACCCTCAAGATGAAGCAGGTTAAATCTGACTTAAGCCCATCCCTTTCTCCCTCCAGGGCATTGGACACCTGGTTGAGCCTTTCAGAACCTCATGTCTTCTTTCTGCCCATAGAAATCGTAACAAAGCCAGTGAAACCCAGGCCCCTAGTAGCCCCTCCATAAATGTCAGCTCCCCTCCCCTCCTTCCTCTCCCCAAAATAAAGATGCCGTGGCATGCATCATCTCAGAAGGAAGTCCTTAGAGCTGGCGATGCTGGTCTTTAAATACACCATCTTCCCCTTGCCCACACCACGCTCATCTGTCACTTTCCTGCCCACTCACACACACCCTGTGGGATGCGCTACTGTATCCCCACTGGCTTGACATTTCACTTCCCCCAAAAAACTTGGTGTCATTTGCAGATCCAGGCTCTTGCCGTGGGCTCCCTCTTCCCGAGAATTCAGTAGCATTTCCAGTGGGATGGCCCCTCAAACCCCAGAGGACCGCCTCTGTCCTTTGTCCACCTGAAATGTGCCAGCAGGTCTTCCCCTCCCCCACTCCCAGCTTCCCTGGGCTGTGCCACCTCAGGTGTCCTGCTGCTGTTGGTAAACCCTGACGGATACTATGTGAGGCTTTGCTGCCCATTGAATCCTCTAGGAGTCCTTGAACTTTGGGGTTCAGGGGTCTTACCCTTTTATTTGTTTTCTGGAGGAGAGAGGTCTCCCAATGTCTTGGGGGTCCCTGATGATGCTTTTTCTGTGTGGGCTGGGCAATATACTCGGCCTATGAAGTTCAATGCTTGGGCCTGGTACTTGGTGCTGCTCAGGTCTAGCTGTGCTGGGGGGCCACCACGGCTACACCCAGTTAGGGGGCTGCAGTGCTGAAGCTGTTGCTCAGGGTCTTATGCTTACCTTGTGCCAGAGTTCTGAGCTATCTCCCAGGCTAGTCTTACCTTTCATGTAGATGAGTCTGGTTCTTCTGGAGGGCCAGAAAGGAAAAGATGTTAACCTGTGGGTTCTAAGTTTCTTTGAAGTTGTCAGCGATGGTAGGTGTGGAGCAGAAGGGTGTTGGGTTCTGACTGGCCACAGAGAGGCGGACCCTGCGTCCCTTCCCATGACCCCCACAGTGTGTACGCCCACTGCCTTAACCTCCTTTCTGCCTGAGCGTCTTCTCTGGCTGCTTGAGCTCAGCCTGAATCCTGAGACACACAGAGGCTGGAAGTTATGGGTCATTTTGTCCTGGAGCAGCCCTCAAACTGTCTGATCCCTTACCCCTGCAGGTCCAACACCAACACAGTTGCCCTGAGGTCCAGTGGGTTGAGCTGCAGTGCCTAACTGGAAACAAACTTTCCTTGACTGCCTTCTCTGTGGCTTCAGAGACCACCCCCAGACTAACTGTGCGCCTTAGCCATTACGCCAGAGCCACTACCTGGGAGAACCAGATGTGGGCATACCAGCCTGGTCCCCTCAACCTGTAATGAGGCGCCACTGTCTGATTTATCCTATGTTCCTTGTGGGGCTTCAGGTCCAAACCCCAGGGCTTCCTCTATATCTGGGGTTCCCCAGAGCCTGACCACACTCAGGATTTCAGGGAATGCTGACCTAGACACTGCCCACTGGGCCAAAGTCTTGGGAGTAGAACAGCATGTTAGGGCGTTTATCTGGGCCATAGCTGTGCTGACTGCTGATCTGTTGCTATACATGGGGTTGGGGCCCAGCTGCAGACAGCAAAGAGACTGAGTCCGTTTCTAATGAACTGATTACTCAGCTTAGCATTTTAACTCCAGCATTAAGAAACCTCTCACCCTCATAAACATGTTGAACTACTGAAGGGATTATGGCCTCCAGACCAGCCACTCTGTCACAGGGAAAAATTAATCTTGAGATTTAATCAAAGCCAAGACTGACCACAGACTACAATAGGGCGGGGGCATTTTCTCTGCCTGATACCAGGAGATACTGGGGAGTCCATGGCTTCCTCTGCCTTGCCAGTGACCTTGAGATGCCTTAGGTGCACGTTCCTGTGTCCAGGTGCTCACAGATAAGCGAACCTGATGGTTGCAACCTTTCTGAGACAGGACCTGGGGAATAAACTGAAGTTTCTTCTCCAGTTCCTATTAGGTTTACCAGAAGAGATCCAAAATGGTAAATACGACAGGGAGTATGTGACTGACCTTTTCCACACAAGATTGGAGTGTGATGACTGAAGCAAAACAGGGCCCTTATTTATTCTAAGCCTGTTTGGCTTGTGATTCACTGGGGCCCTGGATCTTTGTGTGGGTCCCTTTAAAGTGGCCAGAACAGTGTTTGACTCTCCTGAACTGCATCTGGTGACCAGGCAGAGACCTGAGTGTGGGTGTTTCCACTACCAGCTGGTCAGCATTCACCTGACTCATGTTGTTGGTGTATAAAGCCCAGAGGGGCCCATTCCTCCAGGGCAGGGACCAGATGTCCTGTTTTGAAGCTGAGAACTGTGTATGTCAATTGGGCATGTTCACAGGCAGGCCTGGAAGAGCAATCAGGATCACCAATATCTTTATTAGTTCCTGAGACATTCCTAGGATGAAGAAGACAGGCTATGTTTGGTTCCAGGGAGCTCTAGAAACTTTTGTTTTTGTAGCACTTTTTGAAATAATATTTGTATTTTGTTGAATGCATTTACAGATACAATTGTATAAATTTAATGTGGGCAGTATATTACTTTACTACATTTAAATATTCCAAATATGATTGTGTTGTACCAATATTTATCATATTACACCATTATAATGTATAGTATTATGCTCCATACTCATTACTCCATGCATTAAACTGCCCTAGCTTATTTATTGTCTATTAACAAGTGCAGTTTCTTAAACACCATCAATACCATCAGTCTTGTTCCCCAGCCACCCTTTTACTCTCTGTTTTTTATTCATTTGACCTTTTTTTAATTCGATTTCACTGCTATTTTTCTTAGTCTGACTTTCTCCCTAAGAAGTCACACCCAGTGACGCTCAGGGGTTACATCTGGCTCTGCATTCAGGAATGCTCAGGAGATGGGATGCCATATGGGATGCTGGGGATCGAACCTGGGTCAGCTGCATGCAAGGCAAACACCTTACCCGCTGTGCTATCACTCTGGCCCCTCTCCCTAAGAATTCTGTGCAATAAGATATGGCTGTATTTTATAGCTGTCAGGGCAGCTTTCTTTATCAGAGCTGAGTAGTACTCCCACACGAATGTGTGTGTTGGGGGGTGTATGTGCACCACCCCTTCCATTCTCAGGCCTCCACACATCTAGGCTGCACTGTTTCCTGGCTGTCATAAGCTGGGCCAGTGAGGGAGTTTACTCTTGAAGTTTCTGTCTGTATTCTCTTGGAGGACAGATCTGGAAGAAGGATCACCACAGCATATGGGAGCCCTGACAAGCCAGGGTTTTGGGAGATGGCTCAGATGCCTCTAGTCCCAGGTAATGCTTTCATAGAGGGAAATAAATCAGGCTCTGCTCACCTCCTGAGTCCTTCTCTCTCTGTGTGTGTGTGTGTGTGTGTGTGTGTGTGTGTGTGTGTTTGACCCAGCCCCAATGGGAGAAACCATTTCAGATCTTAGAAGATGACGGGCAGGACCCAGGCAGGGGAGTCTTGCCTCCTCAGTCACTAACAAGGAGTCAAGAACTAAAATCTAACCAACAGTCAGGGAGTGGGGAAAACGCTGGTGAGGGTCCTCAGGAAGTGAGAGCTGTTAGCTAGCAGTGCCCCCTGCTCCCACCCACAGGCCTGTCTGTGTCTTGTCAGGCCAGGGGCTGCTAACCTGGTAACTGCTTACCCTTGGTGCCATGTTCTCTTGATTATGGATGCAGCATGTGCAGTCTTATGCTGAGAGTAGGAGGTCCAGGATGCTGCCCCCTCAGGATTTGACTTCGAGGAAAGTCCGGGGCGGCGAGCAGCGGCGGGCCGCGAACCCGCCCATAGGCCCCCGGCACCGCCGAGATTCCTGATGCGAGCCGAGTACCCCTGAGCACCGGGGTGACCCAAAAAAAAAAAAAAAAAAGAAGTGAAAAGTCTCTTAGTTAATTCCTGGGTAGAAGTTTTGCTGAAGGAGATGAATTTCTACCCATTGAACTGCCGGAAGAACAGCTGCCCTGGATGAGCTAGGCACACCTACAGATTGTGGCAGCGGCAGGACCCATTTGGTGGTGACCTTGAACTTGGACTTTGCAGGATGCAGACCACTAGTAGTATCTGGCTGTAATGGAAGAACCTGTGTCAATGTGAGAAAGGGAGGGAGACTGAGGGCCTCTGGACTGCCAGCTCTCCTTGGGCGTCCTCTGCCCCAGCCCACTTCCTGGGATTGCTGATCCTCATTTCGCACTCTTCTCTTTAGGGTCTGGTTTTCTGTAGATATGAATATGACAGTGACGCAGACCCATCCCATAGAGGGGTGATGGGATGATGAAATGAACAGATTGCTGAAAAACAACACCAGCACCGAACAAGAACATAGCCAGGATCCATGCCTTTTTTCAGGGCGCCCTGAAGCTTCCTCATCCGAGGGCAAGGCATCCCCAAGCATCTCCAAGCCCAGTGTCCTGTGAAAGCCAGTGGACCCACAAAGAGTATGAGAAATCAGGGGTGGAGGCAGGAGAAAGTCAGTGCCTTCATTTGGCCAAGAAACCTCAGGAGGAAGGGGGAGATGGACGGAAAGTCAATAGAAGGCACATAGGCAGCAAAGTGAGAGATGACCCTAGCTTCTTGCATGTCCGCAGCAAATGCTCAGCATATATCTCCTCCAAAGCATACATCTCCTCCTCAGCATTCATCTCCTCCTCAGCATCCATTTCCCCCTCAGTACACATATGCTCCTCAGCATACATCTCTTCGTCAGCATACAATCTCCTCCTCAGTACACGTCTCCTCAGCATCCATCTCCTCCTCAGCATCCATATCCTCCTCAGCAGACATCTCCTCCTCAGCATATAATCTACTCCTCAGCATCTATCTCCTCCTCAGCCTACATCTCCTCCTCAGCATACATCCCCTCCTCAGCATACATCCCCTCCTCAGCATCCATCTCCTCCTCAGCATACATCTCCTCCTTAGCATACATCTCCTCTTCAGCATACATCCCCCCCTCAGCATACATCGCCTCCTTAGCGTACATCTCCTCAACATACATCTCAGCATACATCTCCTCAGCATACATCTCTTCCTCATCACACATCTCCTCCTTGGCATACATCTCCTCCTAAGAAAACATATTCTCATCACACATCTCCTCCTGTTGGAAAGCCACTAGGGTCCCCAACAATGGCAGGAAATGAGTTCCCTTATACCTCCGAAGTCAGCAGGGAATGGATGAAAACTCAGGAATCCAGTGCAGTTTTAAAAGGCTTTACTATCACTGGTTCTGATATACAATCCAAGACAGGAAAAACTCTGGACTCTGAGTTCCTGGCTGGACCCCCCGCAATGTGTAGGCCAAGATGACTACCACCACGTGCTGAAGCCCAACAGAAAACAGAGAGGACAGAGAGAGGAAAATGCCAAGGAAAGCCAAAATGGCAAAAAAGGGTCTTCTCTCTTCTCCCAGCATATTTTATAGATAGAAATTCGCCAAAACTTCCCAGGCTGGCCCATCCTGGGATAGGCTATCTAGAGATGAATACAAGTAAACAAATCTATTGAAATACAGCACTTCCGGTGGGCCTTTTGGCTTTACAAGTGCCAGAGCTGATTCAAAGCCTCCCTAGCAGAGCTGGGAGGGGCTGCAAGCTAAGTGTAGCTGGGGCTTAAAGTAGGACGTGTCACCCAACATCCTCCTTGGCATACATCACTTCCTAGTTTACATTTCCTCTTCATCACACATCTCCTCCTTGGCATACATCTCCTAGGTATATATCTCCTTAGCATACATTTGCTCCCTCAGCATAATCTCCTCTACAATATACATCTCCTCCTCAGCATACATCTCCTCCTCAGCATATATCGCCTCCTCAGCATATATCTCCTCAGCATACATCTCTTCCTCAGTATACATCTCCCTCCTCAGCATCCATCTCCTACTCAGCATACATCTCCTCAGCATACATCTCCTCCTCAGCATCCATCTCCTCCTCAGCATTCATCTCCTCCTCAGCATCCATCTCCTCCTCAGCATACATCTCCTCCTCAGCATTCATCTCCTCCTCAGCATCCATCTCCTCCTCAGCATTCATCTCCTCCTCAGCATACATCTCCTCCTCATCACACATCTCGGCTTACATCTCCTCAGCATACATCTCTTCCTCATCACACATCTCCTCCTCAGCATATATCTCCTCATCACACATTTCTTCCTTGGCATACATCTACTCCTAAGTAAACATCTCCTCTTCATCACACATCTTCTCCTTGGCATACATCACCTCCTAAGTATACATCTCCTCCTCATCACACATCTCCTCAGCATACATCTGCTAAGTATATATCTCCTTAGCATACATTTGCTCCTCAGCATAATCTCCTCTACAATATACATCTCCTCCTTGGCATACATCTCTCTCCTCAGCATATATTCTCCTCAGCATACATCTCCTCCTCAGCATACATCTTAGCCATCCATTGTTTGCAGGGGGAAAGTTAGGGTCAGAAAATTAGGGTTTATGGGGCCGGAGCGATAGCCCAGCGGGTAGGGGCGTTTGCCTTACATGCGGCCGGCCTGTGCCGCCCCAGGTTCAATCCCCGGCATCCCATATGGTCCCCCGAGCACCGCCAGGAGTAATTCCTGAGTGCAGAGCCAGGAGAACCCCTGAGCATCGCCGGGTGTGACCCAAAAAAAAAAAAAAAGAAAATTAGGGTTTCTAAGGTAAAATAACTTGCCAAAGGTCAACTGAGCAAGACTCTCAACTGCTCTGGAATCTTCTGGCCTTTGTTAGAAAGAGGCAAGAGGCAAGAGCACAAGAGCAGAGGGACAGAAGTGGCAGCAAAGACAAAGGAACCCACAGGGGCTCTGAGGCAATGTCATGCCAAGAAGTCCTTGGCCGGCCTGTTATGCTCTTCCCCGCTTCCCCAGCTCAGCTGTTCCCCTGTAGTCACCCTCCTCTCCCTGCCTGGGGCTCCTCCCAGGTGTGGAGCCAGCCCTGCCAGCTGCTGAGTGCAGGGACAGGGAGGGCAGGAAGCACAAGGCAATGGAGATTGTGTGGGGAGGGAGTTGGGGTGCCAAGTTCCTGGGAGGAATGGAGCGCTGACTTCAGACCCGGCAGCAGCATCTCCATGGCAACCACACACTTGCTGCATGTCTTTAAAAAGAAAAGGCCCCAAATTTGGAGGCTTCACTAGCTGTCCTTGTGCCCTTTGCCAGGATTTGGGTAGTGCAGGAGGCAGCTGAGCTGGTGGGTGAGAGTCAGAGAGGCAGAGGCAAGGATATGGTTTGGCTTCCAGGGAGGGCTCTAAAGCCCCTCCGTGTGGCTCTGAGGGTTCCCAGGCCATGGCATGGGGCCCCAACACCAGTCACTACACCATCCAAATCCTGTCTACGGAGCTACAACTCCTTGGAATGTGCTGTCCAGGTTGGGTTCCATGCAACCTGCCAGGTGACCCCCTAAAAAGCCCTCTTTTAGGCCTGAGAAACCCAAGAGAATGACAGTTCAAAGACCAAGACTGTCCCTGTCCTTATCTCCCCTGCCCTGCCTGGAAGTGCCCCTCATCTCTCTGGCACTTGTCGCATATCCAGGACACACAGGGAATAAAGACTCTGAGCCCAGAGTCCATCTCCATAGTCCAATGCTTTGCACAAGCTACCTAGTGCCTGTGTTGGTGAGGTGGGGTCCACGAACTCTATCTCCCAAGCCATCAGAGGCACTGTGGAGCTGGTGTTGGTCAACCCTAAGTCAAGGTCCTGCTTGCTCTGTTTGGCCCTGCAGGTCTCTGTGGCTTCAGTTTTGGGATGTGGTGAGAGCTCTGGGTGACAGGGTTGCAGGACTGAGTATCCAGCACCTCTCTCCTGCCTCCTGGAGTACAGCCAGAGTATCACCAGTTGCAACCAGAGAGCCCCAGCAGAGGCAATGGGGATAGGGCAGTGCCCTCACCCCCTCCTGTGGCCCTAACTCTAAGTTTCTCCATTCTCCTTTCTGGCCATGGCATTTCTAGGATTCTGGGCAAGCAAACTAGGCAAATGCAGGGCAACATGATGTCATGAAGCTTGAGAGGATGAGCGTGTGAGGCTGCTCCCTCCCCACCAACCCCAGCCCTGAGAGGCGCTGCCTACCCATAGGACTGCCAGGCTTATCAGGAGCGCATCAGAAAGGGTGGCTCTGAAATCAGCAGAGCAGTGTCAAATAATACTCAGAAAGGTTCTCTGCGGATGTGTCCCCCTAAATTGTCTCTTGTCCTCTTCTCCCAGTGTATAGGTGACATGATTTTAGGCTGCTGCTTAGCGTTGAATTTCAGAGTAATTAAACCTTGCAGTAAGTGCCCAGTCAGCAGTCATATATTCCTTTGAATCATCTATAATAAGTACCACTTAGGAGCGTTTCTGTCCCACCAGGCCCTGGTGAGGCTCAGTGATGTATAGTGTCGATAATTCCCCTTCACGGCCCTGCAGGATATTTAGCCCATTCCAGGGAGGAATAGGACACCTGTGAACGCCCTTGGGCCCATTCCAGGTCACACAGTGGGGCTGGCAAGGAGTAAAGCTTCAAATATAAGATGACCAGCTCAGGGGCCAGAGTGATAGCCCAGGGGGTAGGGCGTTTGCTTTACACGCGGCCTGTGCCGGCCCGGGTTCGATCCCCGCATCCCATATGGTCCCCCGAGCACCACCAGGAGGAATTCCTGAGTGCAGAGCCAGGAGAAACCCCTGAGCATTGCCGGGTGTGACCCAAAAAAGCAAAAAAAAAAAAAAAAAAAGATGACCAGCTCAGAGTCTTGATCCCAAGTGGGTGAGATGTACAGGGTGGGACTGAGGGAGAGAGAACACCCCTACCAGATGCTCTCGGCTGATCCTAGACACTTGGATCTCCAGCTGGTTATAGAAGCTTCCGGATCTCCTTTCCCTTCTCATAACAGCTAAGCTAGACCATGAGCCCAGTGCTGTGAACAGCGGGAGATGAGTTCATTTGCTCCTCTTAGAGGCTGGTACCCAGCAAGCTTATGTCAGTCTTTGCGTATCTTTTCTTTGGGAGGAGGGAGCACGGAGGAGTGGGGGAAGGTGTTTGCAGCACACATGGTGGTACTCGGGGCTTATTCCTGGCTCTTTACTCAGGGGTCACTCATGTAGGTCTCAGGAGCCCATATACGGTGACAGGATCAAGCCTGGGTTGGCTGTATGCATCACTAGTACCCTAATTGCTGTACATATCCCCAGCCCCTGCTTGTATCTTTTATTTTGCATTTTTTCTTTTGGGGTCACACCCAGTGATGCTTAGGTGGTACTCCTAGCTCTGCTTGGGAGGGCTGAGCCATCTCCCTCTTATGGGATGCTGGGGATCAAACCGGGTCAGCTGCTTGCAAGACAAATACTCTCCCCACTGTACTATCCTTCGGCCCCACCTGCTTCTATCTTTTAAACCTTCTAAATCCTTTTAGCCATGAAGCTTCCATGAACACTGGGAGTAGATTTCCCTATTCAAATTCTAATTCTCAAGATTCTTTGAAATTTTCCTAGAAGCTAGCCCTTAATAAAACAAATAATGATAATGGGGTCAAAGAGATGGCTCAGAAGGTGAGAACTCAGGCTTTGCATGTGGGTGTGGGAGGCTCAGCCTTGATCTCAGTGCCACATGGCTCCCCTGAGTACTGTCAGCCTTCATCCCAGCGGTCCCTGAGCACTGTCAGCATTGATCTCAGTGCCGCATGGCTCCCTGAGCACAGTCAGCCTTGATCTCAGTGCTCCCTGAGCACCATCAGCTTTGGTCCCAGTGCCACATGGCTCCCTGAGTACTGTCAGCCTTCATCCCAGTGGTCCCTGAGCACTGTCAGCATTGATCTCAGTGCCGCATGGCTCCCTGAGCACCGTCAGCCCTGGTCTCAGTGCTGCCTGAGCACCATCACCCTTGATCTCAGTGCTGCATGGCTCCCTGAGCACCGTCATCCCTGGTCTCAGTGCTGCCTGAGCACCATCAGCTTTGGTTCTAGTGCTGCATGACTCCCTGAGTACCATCAGAAGTGACCCCTCTCCCCCAAGCACCAAGCTGGAAATAGGGCTCAAACACCACCAGGTGTGGCCTAAAACCAAAACAAAACAAAACTAAATCTTAGGTTTTAAGCCTTAACTCTTATCTGCAACTCATTTCCTGGCAGCAGGCTCTTAGAACAACCAGGGCCTCTGGTCCCTCAGCAGAGTGCTGGTGACTCCTCCTTGGTCCTGACTCCTGAATATCAAGTTTTCTATGCCCAGTCTGTAGAAGGGAGGGGCTGTGCTCCTTTCAGTTGAAGCCATTAGGCTAGAGGTGAGACCTATGCTGTGAATAGTCGGATAGCCACCAAGAGACTGGATTCCAGGCCACTGGGATTTCAGAATTGGTCTGTCACCCCTATAGGTATTAGCATGCACACAATTGCAAGCACACACAAAGGCAGACACACATGCATCACATGGGCCAAGAGCAGAGACAAGCAGAAGTGAATTTGCCCCACTATGCTCTGGGTGGGCTGTGTATCACCAGTGTGCATCACATAGACCTTTTACACCATAGACCGGAACCTGTCCTGCATATTGGGAAAGGACTGAAAATTACTAGTAAAAAGGTTGTAAGTGGTTTTCAAGCCAAAAACCAGTATTGGTTCATGGACTGGTGGTTGAAGAATCTCACGCCATACCACTTGCCCCTGAATTTCCAAATGTTCTCACTCAGCAAAGCAATGGATTATTTTTTCAGTTTGGTTTTTAGCTGTGTGACCATGGACAAGTTAGTCAATGTCTCTGTTTCTTTGTGTATCATATCTATAAGGTAAGGAAGGATACTAACTGTTCTTACTCCTAGGGCCTTGGCAAGGATGAAATGAGTTTATTTGCATAAAGGACTTAGCGTGGGTGCAGACCGAATACACTAAACATTCTCCATGACAATGATGAGGTTATTATTAGCATCTTTTGGGCTGTGCAATGTGCCAGCAACAGCATGGACACTTAGATTTACTCTGAGGAGCAAATACAGTAAGACCTGATTATCAGCTCCTTTTCCAAATCTGGAATTGGGGACAGAGCAAGAACGGCGTGCAGTCCACCTGATTGCCCTACCCAGAAGGAAGCGTGCGCGCCAGTAAACTGTGGTTGGGAGTGGCTGGGGGCACTTCATCCCCCAGTGTTAGCGTATTATCCCCACAGCTTCCACCCCCAATGCTGCCACTCAGCATGTGTGACCCAAACTGTCTCTTTAATTATCCTGTGGAGGAGGCGAAGCCACATGCAGGTATAGGGTATTCACAGTTCACTGCATCCCTGTTACATCCCTTGTGCATGTAAACATCTTGTGGCATTGTCTGAGAAATTAGACATCTTAATCTCTGAGATTAAGATTGGAAGGCTTGGAAGGGAGCAGAGGGTCCCAAAGAGAGGCACAGGTGAGTCACGGCCTCAGCGACTAAAGAGCTTCCTCGAAGCTCTAAGCACCAAATGCCCTGGAAGAAGCTCTTGGAGCTCACGGAGGGCAGCAGCTGCCAGACTTGCTTAGCTCATGGAGGGCAGCAGCTGCCAGGCCTGCTTACAGGGAGCAACCCAGAGCAGGATTCTTGGAGGAGGCCTGAGGAAGCTGAATGGTTAGAGATGGAGTATACAGACCTCCGCAGCCCTAGATGGAGATGGGCATGGGGCTGGGAATACTTACTGCACTCCACACACCTCATGTGAACCCCTCTGCTCAACCTACCAACACACTTGCCAATTCAGCTCTGCCACAAGCCCTTAGCTGTGCCCCTAGGGGAAGACCCCTGAGTTCTCTGGCTTTGGTTTTCCTCATGGGAGCAGAGACAGAAGACAGCTTGAAGGCAGGTAGGTGGGTCACACTCTCCCTGACCATCCACTATCCCCCTGCAACCCTCCCCAAGAGTCCTGTGTGCCAACAGAGCCAGCCTCTGGGGTTTCTATGAATCTCGAAATGAGCCAAAGCTAAGTCAGAAGAACAGAGGAGGAAAACTCCTTGGAGGGTGGGCAGCTGGTCCCTATTCACCCGGCATTGTTGGTGTGGGAGGGAGGAGATGCCACAGGAGGGCCTGGACCCTCTAAGACATACCATCAAGATTCCAGGAGATCCATAGCTCTGGGATTAGTTGCTTGCCTTGCATGCTGCCAACCCCCTGTTCTATCCCCAGTACCCCACATTGTCCTCTAAGAGCCACCAGGAGCTATCCCTGAGCTCAGAGCCAGGATTGTGCCCTGAGTACCATGAGGTGTGGCCCCAAAACAAACCAAAAATTGTTTATCATCAGGGGCTCAGGGGTAGTCTTTTGCCTCTCATGTGTGAGGAACTAGTCTTGGTCCCCTACACCACACAAAATAAAAGACAGTTAAACTGAACAACCCAAGTTTCAAAAGGGATTTCAGGTTGGTTCTCCCCTGCAAGCCCCAGTTGATTGTTCTTGTGCGTGATAAGAAGCTCTGAGAAGACCAGACAGTGCTGAGTATAGTAGGAGACAGACAACAGCATTCTGCCCAGTGCTCCAGAGCCCTGCCAGCGCCACCCACCCCCCCATCACATTTCTGCAGGAGTTGGGCTGCGCTTTCCAACCCTCCGTGGATGATTAGGGGCTGCATCAGAGCTTCAAAATTTCCTCCAACTGTAACCCCTTTCTGACCTGATTCCTTCAATGCCCCCAGGTACCCCACATTCACCTGTGGAGCTTCTTCCCTGCCCTCTGTGTCCTTGTCCTGCTGACTGTTGGATGCAGATACTCAGCTGCAGTGTTTGCCAGCTTGGCAGCCTCAGTTGGGGTCCACTAGAGGCTGTGCCCTGTGCCCTGTTGTTCTATCAGCACAGTACCTGCCTTCGAGGGCAGTGACAGGACTCCAAATCAAGAACTCATGCCTCCTTACTGCTGAATCATACCCAGATATCTTCGGGGGGGGTAATTTGACCACTGTGAGCCTCCATTTCTTCATTAGTGTAAAACTCTCTCGGAGCCACCATGCCACAGTGGCTGAGCATTGCATGGGGTGACTGTCTTGGTGCTACCATGGTGTGGTGGCTGAGCATTGCCACGTGAGAATCAGCATCTATGCAGTACATGAAGCTTTACAGATGATTTGCATGCCTGCACCTGAGACTATTGGTAGGCAAGGGCCAGCCTCCCCTGCCCTGGTCTAGGTGAGAAAGTGCAGGGGCTTCACAGTCCCAGTAGCAGACAGCCAGCCCGGGCTTCAACCCAGGTTTTCCTGACTTTGAAGCCGAGGAGCTTTCTAGTCTGACACACGCTGTCTCCTTTGCAGGTGCTTCCTGGAGACTTGACATTTAAAGGAGAGGATGCCCCTCCTTCCCCTGGCATACTGTTACCTGAAATGCTTCAAAGGCCTTGCTTGTGGGGGCAAGCTGGGGTTGCCTGTCAGTTTAGAACCATCTCTGGGACTTGACACCTGGCAGAGAAGAGGAACCCTGGAGAATGGAAAGAGATGTGTGGGACTGGGAAGAGGAGATATGAGCTGCCTACAGAGGAGTGCCGGACCTGGTGCATGGTGCTTGTCAGGGACATGGAAAGGACCTCTGCCCCCCACTCTAGCCCTGTGGGACTGTTTTTGGAAGAGACAAGGAAGTACATGCTTGTGGAATTATTGCGGTGCTGCCCAGAGTGAATGGAAGTTGAGTATCTGGACCAGGCAGGTGGAGAGACAAAGCTTCCAGACTGGAGAATTGCAACTATGGAAGCTGGAGAGCCTAGAATAATGGGCTTAGGAAAGAGTGGTCCTGCCAGTCACCGCCCAAGGTTCCTATAGGCAGGAAAGGGGCTGTGGAGAGAGGATCCATCTCGTGTCAAATGATGTTCAGTCATGACCCAGCCAGGCTCCCCATCAGAGCTTCGACCCACAAGAAATAGCAACTGTATGGATTGTGACCCACACCTCAGGAGGCAGGAGGGGCTTCTGTCCCCTAGACTTTGTGGGTGTGAACCTGTGAGTTCATAGCCAGAAAATCTGGAAGTCTTCCTCAGTGACTATAAATGGGCCCCTTGGCTGTCTACCCTCAGGTTCCATTTCCTGTTGAGTTGTTGTGGGAAAAAGGTCAGAGGCTTCAGGCAAGTGAAAGACTAAGGGAGGTACTGGGTAATTCTCTGCATGGCAAGAAAAAGTCCTGGACTTTTGGTTTGCACCTAGAACTTCTTGCTAGGGCTGGAGAGTTAGTACTGGGGTTAAGGCACTTGCCTTGTACACAACCAACCAGCTTCCATTCTTAGTAACATAGCCTGGTCCCTTGAGCCCTGCCAGAAGTGATCTCTCAGCACAGAGCAAGGAGCAAGCCTTGAGCACTGCTGTGTGTGTCCCAAAACCCAAGAACCAAAACAAAAGCAACAGTTGAATTTATGTGCTCTCCAGTGTTCATTGCAACACTGTTTATGTTAACCAAGATATGAAAATAACTCATTCCCAGAAACAGGCGAGTGAATATAAATGTGGTATCTATAATACAAAAGGCTTCCCTGCTAGTTCTCTGAATCAGAGGCACTGACCGGTTAGTTTGCACCTGGAGACAACCCTCCAGCTTTGAGGAGGAAAGCAAGCAGGAGAAACTGAGGGAGGAAGAAAGGAGAAGATGGGGAGCAGAATAAGGGGCAGGTAGAGGCCATGTGGGAGAAGTTATAGGGGTTGGAAAGTTGTTGGGATCTGAGACAGTGAATAAGGCATTTGCTTTCCTAGCATGTAGCCCACCCCAGTTTGATTTCCAAGCACCACCTGGAGAGAGAGCTCAGAGCCAGAAGTGATCCCTGAGCACAGTTGGATGTGTCAACCTCAGCCCCTCCGCACACCCTCCCAAAAGATCCTCCAGCTATATACACAATACACGCACACATATAGATGTTTATCTTCGGTGTGGAATTGGAGCATCTGATTGTATGAGATACTGGGTCTGTGACTAGGTCCACCTTCTAATCAGATGCTTGGTGACAGAGCACGAAGAAATGGACCCTGATGTGTGGACTTGAGATCTTTCTGGAACAGGACTCCTCTATCTACCTGGCAGGAAGAGAGACCTGCTCCCCTCTCACCTGTGGGAAGGTCTGTGCAGAGCGGAGGAACATGCTGCCTGCCCCAGGGCAGTTTTCTCTCAGAACTACAGAAAGAAGCAGGGCGCTCCATTTCACAGCAGGAGCCTCAGTGTGCCACATTATTGTTGGGTCACACTATTCTGATGCAACACTATTCTGTCGGGCCACACTATTCTGTTGGGTCACCTTATTCTGTCGGGCCACAGTATTCTGTTGTCACCCTATTCTGTTGGGTCACATTATTTTGTTGGGCTACACTATTCTGTTGTCACAGTATTCTGTTGCCACACTATTCTGTTATCACAGTGTTCTGTGACAAGATATGAATACTTGACAAGATACTGTGGTCACACTATTTTGTTGCCGCACTATTCTGTTGGGCCACACTATTCTGTTGTGGCACCATTCTATTGGGTTGTCACACTATTTGTTGCCACACTATTCTATTGAGCCACACTATTCTTTTGGGCTACGCTACTCTGTTGCCACAATGTTCTGTTGCCAACTATTCTTCTGGCCACACTATTCTGTTGCCACACTATTCTGTTGGGCCACACTATTCTATTGAATCATGCTACTCTGTTGCCACACTACTCTGTTGACACACTACTCTGTTGCCACACTACTCTGATGGGCCACACTATTCTATTGCCACTATTCTATTGGTGTCAGAGCAGGTTTCACCAGGCCAGCTGGTGTCTCTGCCCAGGGCTGTTATGGACAGAGAGCAGTCAGTGGCATACCCTTGTAACTAAAGCAGCACCCACAGCCGAGCCTATGCCTGACCATTTGCCAAGTCTGGATTTGTTTTCTTTTTTGGTCACAACTGGCTGTGATTAGGGGTGGCTCCTGGCTCTACATGCAGGAATTACTCCTGGTGGTGCTCAGGGGACCATATGGGATTCTGGGGATTGAACCCAGGTGGGCTGGTGCAAGGCAAATGCCCTACATACTATACTATCACTCCAGACCCCTGGTCCGAATTTTTAAAATTTGGAACACTTAACTGTCATCCTTTTATCTCTCCTGTCCTGGGACTCCATCCCTCTTTCTGATGCCCCTTAGGTATTTGCAGCCACAATCTCTGACCTTGGTTTGTACCAGCTTGGGGGTCCCTGGATCCTCCACCCTTCCTGCTTCCTTCTCCTTAGCCATCACTTCCCAAACTTTTACTCACCAGGCCTTATAGACACTCTGTTCCACTAAGTCCACTCTGCTGGGAGAAGTTGCTGCTGATTACCCCTGCCTGGTGCTGAGCCTAGACCTAGAGCTGAATCTGCCAGAGTGAAGAGTAGGCACTGATGATGGACTACCAAGACCAGCGGGTGGTGGGTGGGTGCTAGTGTAGGGGTGCATGGAGGGGCTGAAGGAGCTATTAGACCTTCTAGAGTTCTCTCCCTGCCTCAGTCAGTGTGAGTCCTCTGAAAGCACACAAGAATAGAGCTGCTTCATTCCATGGGAAACTCTTGGCACCATTTCACACTCTCACTTCAAGAGGCCAGCATTTGGGGGTCAGGGCTAAAGCTTATTCCTTGCATCCAGGAGAGATGGGTTCCATCACTGGCAAGGACCAAGCAAGCCACTTTACCTGGGAGGTAAGGCAAGAGCGGCCTTGTCTTTACTTAGATGCTCCTCTACTCCCATGATCACCCCTTTTCAGGATTCTTCGAGAAACTTAGTGGGCAGAGTTGACCTAAAAATAGAATTCTGTGGGGAAGAAGGGGAAGAAGGAAGAAAGAGGTGAGGAAATTGAGGACCAGACACACATTTCTGGTGTCGCAGTGTCTATGATCACCCAGTTTGTTTGTCTAGAAACTAAAGTCCACCTTGGGGATGCACCTTGGGGATATTCTTAATAAGAGCTCCATTGGAGTGGGTGGACCCAGAGTCTCCCTACTCAGACAGGTGAAGGCTATGAACAACCCCAGCATCCAGTGGCTAAGCCTAGGTGAGGAGCAGAGTGACAGTTCATAGACCATGGTTGGGGTGGGCCACATCCAACAGGGCCTGGGGTACCACCAGACCCTAGAAAGCAGGACACATTTACCTTTCCTGGACATGGCAGAGCAAGGCAGCAGTGGGGAGTATCAAGGGAAAACAGCTGCAGCCAGCGAGAAGGTCACCCTCCAACAACCATGAGCACCATGTCCTGAGCACCTCCATGAAGCAGGCAGGAAAGGAATTCCATGTCCTCACAGACCCCCTCCTCCTGTCTTCATGGGCTCCTCCCAGTGACAAGCCAAAGCCCCAAAGATCAGGGAGTCTGAGAAGAGCTGCGGGTAGCCACCCCTCCCTAGTTCCCTCATGTCTGAGCAAGGCCGTGAATGGACAGGAAAGGGATGGCCTGTGGGCGATAACCATCTAGAGTGCTTAGGATGATGAAGGGGCACTTGTTTTCTGTGACTGTTGTAACACATCACCACAGACCTCAAAGAACACAAATGTCTTCTCACAGTCCTGGTGGCCATAATGTGGAATCAAAGGCCCTGAGAGAGACTTTTCTGCCCCTTTGGCCTTTTGTAACTCAGGTGGTCCTTGGCTTATGGCTAGAGCCCCCCTTTCTGCCTCTGTCCTCACAGGCCCTTCTCCTCAGGACTGTGTCTCTCTTTTTTAATAACATCTGGCTCAGGACCCTGGACTCCCACGTGATCCAGAATATAAGCTCATCAGGGCATGCTCAGGGGCTCCAAGGCTTGGAGGTGTACTTCTCCTCTGAAGAGCCACATGCAGCCTCCGTGTTGGCTCAACCAGGTGGGCATGTATTCCCTTCAGAGACTTTCCACATAGCCGAAGAAAAGCCTGAGCTCTGGCCTGACACCATTCCCAAGCGAAGGTGTGCCTGCTGAGACGAGAATATGAGCTGAACCCCACTCATGTCCCAAGTACTGGGGGACCACCTCTTTAAGCCCTCTTCAACACTGCCCACTCTCTCTTGAGGATAGATTGACTTCACTGTACACTTTTTTCCCTCTTTGACCAGACTTGGTTTGATCTCGACAACTTGCTGGTCTCCTATGACCCACTTTTATCTGAAGATTTCATTTTTTGTGGCAGGGCGTGGGGGTGGGGACTCACAAGTAGCATTGAGGAGACCTGGGGGTCAAACCTAGTCATTTTTGACATCTGAGCTGGTGATTCAATACAGGGGTCTAAGGACACAGTGCTGCCTGGGCTCTGTAAGTGCTAGGACCACCAGGGCCACCCAGGACTGCTTGGGGTACCTCCAGATCACCTCAGTGGTGTTCAGTGGCCCTCAGAGCTATACCTTGAGATACTAAGGGAAACAAGTGGGGACTGAACAGATAGTGGAAGGTAAGTATGTGCCTACACCTGTATTAGCTCTCTGGCACCAGATGTCTTATTTCTTTTTGTACACAGATGCCTATTTTCCAATTAAACATCCCCTTTAAAATATAAGGAATGCATTCTAAACCTTCATAAGGATGAATAAAAATTAAACCCCTGCATCATAAGATTTTATATATTTTAAGCAATCGTTATATTATCATTGTATCACTGTATCACTGTCTTCCCATTCATCATCGATTTGCTCGAAGCGGGCCCCAGTAACATCTCCATATGTCCTGTCTCATGCTAGTAGAGCCCAAGGCATCTGCTTGATCCAGGAACATAAAGAGCCTCAATCCATTCCGGAATGAGGTCTATAATTGACATATAGACCTCAATCGTTATATTAATGTATATAAACATATGAATATATTCACAAACTCATTGCCCAAAATGCCCTTTACCATCGCCCATCTGTGCTCTTCCCCATCCCATCTCAAACCCTCTCTCTAAGTTGGAATCCATCACCCTCCACACCTTGACCTGCTTCTTGTGCTTCCCCTGTGTGCTCTCTTGCCCTTCTTTCTTCTGACCTCACCTTCTATAGTTATTTTTATGATTATGAATATTTAAGAAAGGCTAGTAAAGAAAATAGCTTACCGATGCTGCTGAAATCTTTTAATCTAGCAGATTCTTTTGGGGCACCCACACTGAGGCTGATTCTGTGTTGGACATGGGTTGCCTCAGGTGTCTAAGGAAGGAATTTGGAGGCAGGACATTCTAGGGATCTTATTACTTGGCGAGGAAGGGCAGTGGTGAGGGACTGTCTACCCAAGCATACCTAGATATGGATTGGACATTCCAGGAAAGCAGAGACCAGACTTGAGCACCTGCTGCCTGGCACACAGCACATGAACAGGATTAACAGCATGAGCTTTTCTGGGTAGACAGGAAACCACCTTGTATCTCAGTGGGGCCTGTCAGATCCTGACAGACTCCTGAGCACAACCAGTAGGCTCTGCAAGGGAGCCGCCACCTCAGACAATACAGGGTACTTTCCCCGTATTGTCTAGGACAGAGCCTAGTACTCTGTCCTCAAGAGGGCACCATTTGTGAAGGATGGTTCCTGTCAGAGTCTTCCTGGTGACCTTGGCAGTGACTGTCCCTCACAATGTGCCCTCCTAAGGACAGTTACTAAAAGACACAGTTACCATGAAGGACATTTTTAGACTCTGGCCAGATGACCAGGGGAGGTAGAAGGAAGTTCCAGGCTAAAGGAATGGCATGAGCAAACATGCCTGGGCAGACAAGGTGTGGTGGGTGCAGGGAGTGAGCCGGTGTGTTTGTCTGCCTGACGCTCTGGGTGGGCAGAGTGAGGAAAACTAGAGGGTTAGGCCGGGGTGTAGGTATGGGGCCAGTGGAGAAGCTCCTTCAGCTTCTTGTAGCAAATGAGATGTGTTGAGTTGCGGGGAGGTAGTAGAGGAGCCTGCTTGATAGCACCCTCTGTCTCCACGGGTGTGAGACATTGAAACCAGATGACAGGGATCAGTCAGGAGTTGCTATAGTCATAGCCTTTGACTTAGGGTTCTTCTTGTGGAAATGCATCTGTCTATAGTCTAAGTCAGACCCATTTGAGTCATGATGACATTCCTGCTGGACAGCGCCAGCCTGGAGTTCAGGCTTTCTTTTTTTTTTTTTTTTTTTTTTGAGCTCATTCTGAGTTTTATTTATTTTTTTTCCTTTTTTTAAAAGTATTTTATTATACCACCGTGAGATATACAAATAAAAGATATGCAATTAAAAAGTTCATATTTGGGTTTTGGTCATACAGTGTTCTAGCACCCATCCCTCCACCAGTGCCCATCTCCCACCACCAACGTCCCCGGTTCCCTCCCCCCCTTCCCCAGCCCCCTCCATGGCAGGTTCTTTATTTCTTTCCCTTTCTCTCTCTTTCTCTTTTCCTTCCCTTCCAGACTATGGATTACAGAACATACATTAAGAGGTTGGCATGTGTATCCTTTTGCCTCTATTTAATGCTCAGTTCTAGGAGTTCAGGCTTTCTTACTTGGTCGCCTTCTCTCAGCTGTGGCTCCTTCCTCTGTAACAGACGCAGGACTGTGTGAGGACCAATGCAAGATTCAGTACTTGAAATACCTTATAATCTGTGACTTGCTGTCACTTGTAAGGTGTCATTATTGTGATTATGTTCATGGTGGTCTACAGGAAGACTCAGAACTGCTTTACAAGTAGTAAAAAGCACTAGAGATCTAAAGAACCGCAGATGCAAAGAGAGCCCAGGATAAGGAAGCTCAGGGCACCTGTGGGAGGGCCTGGAAGGGGGGTTTGCATGTCTCTGAAGAAGACCTTCACCTAAGCCCGGAAGTCATCCCTGGAATCCTGTAATCAAATATTGAGAACCTTCCAGAAATTCTTTGTTGTCTGGAATTCAAGACACACACCCCACTCCCTCCAAAAGCCCCTCTGTCAGTTCAAGACCACCTGCACCTCTCTCCTTGGACCAAGACAGATTTAAGAAGGCTGCACTAAGACAGCAAGTCCAGATTTGAGGCTGGGCCCTGTTTTTCTCTCCACTAGCAAAATGAAATCATTTCTTGGTTTTAGTGGAGGTGAAAGTTTTGTTCTGTTTAGCAATTATTGCTCTCTCCATAAACGGAAAGGTTTTAATTTCACCAGAGTTTGTGCAAATTGCACATTTTGCATTTGCTCAGCTTTAATCAATATTCTAACAGAATTAAGAGGTCCCAGAAAGACTTGTGATCAAGCTAAGCTAATCAAAAAGGAGCCCATATAACTACAAAAAGGACCTTGGTTAATGGACTTAGAGATAACTAGGGCCACAGTTTTCGCCTGAGATCAAATTTTCTCTAGTTTAGTCTGGTATTGACTCCAGAATGTTTGGGGCTTTTATTTATTTATTATTTTGAGTGGGAATTGTTTCTTATTGCTAGAAGGTTGTAGAGTTTGTGTTTTCCTTCATGTCACCCAAATTGCATTAAATTTTAATCCCTCAGGGCTGTAAGCTCTACCCCCAATTCTGCTTTATTTTTCCCCTCAGAGCTTGTCACCTTCTATTATGCTGTTTATTCTGTTTATCTCATTTGTTCTCTGTCTCCCCAAAACAAAATGTGGGATGTGAGAAGACAGGGTCTCTTTTTTCCCTTCGGTTTATTCACTGATCTGTTCCTCGGGCCTAGAACAGTGCCCGGCAGGGAATAGAACCCAATTTAGTGTTTGCTACAGGAAGGAATGAAATCATTGGCACAATTATTTTACATGCAGTGTGAATCATTTCTAGCGTCACTCTTTTAGTTCTCAAATCCTGTAGTTCCAGATGCAGGCATCTAACGTCTGCTTCCTGAATGCCTGGTGGGTTGATTAAATAAATGTAGGAATCAAATGTTACATTACAATGATGGAAAATAATGTCATTGTTTCATCCAATAACCTCCCACCTCCCCCTTGCTGGTCCACAGACCCAGCTGGCCAGGAGAGGGGCGTGGAGAACAAGCCCTTATCTCTGCAGTACACAGCCAATTTCTAAAATAGCAGTTAATGACCATTGCATAAAGATGTCACTGCATCGCCACTGTCCCAAGCAGCTGGGGGGTTGTGAGGGCCCCCATCTCTCTCTCTATGGCGAATGGACTGCAGAGGGGACTGCTTGGGCTGCCTCACCTCCCTCATTTGTACCTAACTCCCTAGATAGGGTAGTCTGTTAAATATGCCACTCCCCTAGCTCCCCCTCCTACAGTAATGCTCTTGCTACACAAGCCAGACAATTAGAGGTAATTGGGATAATCGGCATTTATTATGGCAATTTGCATTTCTACAGCATTGCAACACGGAACTTACCACAGGCTTGGGAATGTGCTTTTTTGGGTCTGGGCTAGATTCAACTCTCTTCTAAAGCACATTTTAGAGCACCAGCAGAATATGCCCCTCTTTGATTCAGGAGAGGTCCTTAGGGTGGTGTTAGATGTGAGTCTCATCAACCAATCAGAGGGGAGCATGCAAATTAAGGTCTGGGAATTAGAAAAGCAGCTCTCTCTGACCAGGCAGTGGGGGCAAAATCTGCCTGGAAGGAACCCTGGGTCTGTGGCCAGACCCCTGGTGACTGATTTTTCACTACATTGACCAGATGTTTGATTTAATTGTCAGAATTGTGTTGTGGTCTCAGCTGTGTAACACAAAGCTCTAGCCTGCTGTTGGGAGAAACCATAGCAAGCAAGGCCCTGGGATGAGGCTATACATAGGAGTTTTTGCAGAGGCTTCTGAACTGGTCACTGCTTCCACTGGTGAGCATCTGCTCAGCTGCTCATGAAATAGAGCAATGCTGTGTAGTGAGTGATGTCCGTTTACAATGGCCGTCTCCTAGACTGGAGTCTCTTCTCCTTGGTGTTATGAGGGAAGCTTTGCTTCTGTGAAGGCATTTCCTCACATTGGGGAGCAGAACAAGAAAACCTGATTTCTTCAGGAGAGTGAAAATATTTAAGTTTCCCCAGCAGAATACCAGAGATAGTGTTAGATGTTCTCTCTGGAGCCACTCCGCAGCCTGCATTACGCATCTTCACCCCAACAAAGCACAAAGGGTGGAGTGTACCCCCAAAAAAGCCCTATAGAAATGTTCTGTATCACTGTATCACTGTATTCCCATTCATCATCGATTGGCTCGAGTGGGCACCAGTAACATCTCCATATGTCCTGTCCCATGCTAGTAGAGCCCAAGGGCACCTGCCTGCTCCAGGAACATAAAGAGCCTCAGGGCTCCTCATGTCTATATTTACACAAAATGGCAATTTACATGAAAAGTAAAACTTTACTGCAATTTGCAAGGGACATTATGCATTACCCGTGCAAGTCAAGCACCTTACCCCCAGTACTATCCCCAGTACTATACCTAGAACTACCCCTAGTACTACTCCCAGTAGTACTAGTATTACCTCCAGTACTACCCTCAGTCATACCCCCAGCACTACCCCAGACTATACTTACTACTACCCCTAGTACTACCACTAGTACTACCCCCAGTACTATCCCTAGTACTACCCCAAGTACTATCCTGTACTACCCCCCAATACTATCCCTAGTACTACCCCCAGTACTACCCTCAGTCCTACCCCCATCCTACCCCCAAACTATACTTAGTACTACCCCTAGTACTACCCCTAGTACTACCCCAAGTACTATCCCTAGTACTACCCCCAGTACTATCATACTACTCCCAGTACTATACCTAGTACTACCCCCAGTACTATCCCTAGTATCACCCCCAGTACTATTCCTAGTATCACCCCCCAGTACTATGCCTAGTACTACTCAGTACTACTCCCAGTACTATCCTTAGTACTACCCCTAGTACTATCCCCAGTACTATCCCCACTATTACCCCATCACTATCCCCAGTAGTACCCCAGTACTACCCCTAGTACTATCCTCAGTTACCCCACTACTACCCGGTATACTACCCCCAGTACTACCCTTAGTACTACCCCAGATCTACCCTCAGTACTACCCCTAGTGCTACCCTCAGAAATATTGCTTGGTTTCAAGTTTGTGTAGTTGGTTGAGAAGTTGGTAACCAATATTAAAAAAAATGCTTCCTTTAATCACTGAGAGATTGAAAGGAGGCCCACGGTTGCTAGGCCCTTTTGGGTTACCCACCCTGTCCTCCCAGGAGAGATGCCAAGTGAGGATAAATCTTTAGTCAAACTCAAATGCAGGAAAGAGTGCTTGTTTTGCTGTCATTTTTGTGCGTTCTCAGAACATGTATGAAAATGAACCAAAACATTTGTAGCAGCATGAGGATTTTTTAAAAATGTATTTTATTGAATCACTATGCGATATAGTTAGAAGACTGTTCATGATTGGTTTCCAGTCACACAATGTTCCAACACCCATCCCTCAACCAGTGCAAATTTCCCACCACCAATGTGACCCCTTACCTTCCTGCTAGACCCCATCCCCAGGCCCCAACCTGTCTCTATGGCAGACACTTTCCTTCTTTCTCCCTCTTGCTCTCCCCCATTGGACATTACAGTTTGCAATATTGATACTGAGAAGTTACCATGTTTGTTCCTTTACCTACTTTCAGCACGCAGTTCTTATACAGTGTAATCATTTACCACTATCCTTGTCATAGTGGTCCCTTCCTTATCCCAGCTGCCTTTTCCCCAAGCAGCTGAAGCAGGCTTCCAATCATGAACCAAACCTCCTGGCCCTTGTTTCTGTTGTGCTGAGATATTCGTTTCCTGTTATATTTTTTATACCCCACAAATGAGTGAAGTCCTTCTGCCCTTCTCCTTCTGACTTATTTCAGTCAGCATAGTACTCTCCATGTTCATCCATTTATAAGCAAATTTCATGAGTTCATTCTTCCTAACAGCTGCACAATATTCCATTGTGTAGATGAATCATAGTTTCTTTAACCAGTCGTCTGATCTTGGCCACTCAGGTTGTTTCCAGATTCTGGCTATTGTGAATAGTGGAGCATGAGGATTAAGGTGAAGGTACCATGAGAAAGAGTCCCCAGGGATAATGGCTAATTAGTATCTTTTAACTCAGTTGCCTGGGTTGCTGACTTAGGCTGATTGTTCCCCTTAGTGCGGACCCTGGTTCATTTTATCTGTGGCTCTACTCTCCCCTTGATCATTATTACCTTCTCCCCAGCTGGAATTGTGTAGCTACCATGACTGTTTTCAACTCACAGGAACAGGAAAGCTCAGCTACCTTTAAGGACTTACTTTCCAACAAAGAACACAGAAGTTGCGCTTACCTCTCTGATTCATGTCCCAGGCCATCAGAGTCTGTTCGCAGAGGGAAGCAGGGCCCTTTGTGTTCCATCTGTGAGGAAATAGAGTAAGCAGAGTTATTTCTGTTGCCCTGAACCATCACCTGCCAGTGGAGCAGGACTTCGTACCTGTTAGGTTACATCCCATCTAAAAGGGAGATTCTAATGGCTAGCTGAGCTTGAAGGAACATTCTCTGAGACCTCAGGGCCTTTCCCTGCTCCTGAGCACTATCTGTTCACACAAGATGTGCCATGCCCAACCTTCTGTTCCTCCTGCAGGAGCGCTGATTCAGGTTTTACATAACAGTAATACAAGTGAGGCCAGAGAACTACTACGGTGGGTGGGGAATTTACCATACATGACATCAACCCAGGTTGTCACAATATATGGTACCCCCAAGGCCCTTCAGAAGTAATTCCTGAGCACAGAGCATGGAGCAAGCCCTGATCACCACCAGGTGTGACCCTGAAAACCAAACAAACAAACAAGCAGCAATCAGTAGCACAAGTAGCACAAACTTAAAACTCCTGTTGAACTGCCCAGTCTCTACTATCACAGAATGGATGTATTTGTAATTCCTAGGCTGTCATCTGTGGGTTTCTCATTCATCACAGCTACCATAGGAGAGGCCTGGGCCTGTTCCCCCACATGACACAGAAGAGTTTAGTAAAGTGAAGTGGTATTTGGGTTAGAATAAACTAGTTCCGTCCTAGTAACAAGCACCCTCAGCCTCTGTATTTCAACTACCAAAGTTATTTGTTCCCCACAGTTACCCACTGGAAGCCTGAGAGACTAGATCCCTGTCCCCATTTTCACCCATGGTCTACGGCCACTCCATTTTTATCTTCCTCTTTTCTGTCCCTCCTGGGAGGGAGGGAGCCATAGACCCTAAACTGCTTCAGAACTGGAGATTCAGAACTGGAGTGATGGCAGTATTCAGTCTGTGGTTCCTGAAGAATCAGATATGCAAAAAAAAGTAAGCCAGCTTCGATGACTGTAACAGGCAAGAGATTGTCATTTTACTGTGCCGCACTGCACGACCATCACAGTGATTTTTCTCCCTCCATGAAAGCAGCAGATACACAGAGAGGGGCAGCACCCTGCGTCCTCCACCATCCCTGCCAGCCTTCCCCAGCCCTAATGAGGTCTCAGAGGAGCTGCAGAGTCAGGCTCTTTCTTGCTTAGGAAACAAACAGGTTTTGTTTCCAAACAAACCTGTTGTCTCAATCTTGTTGATTTCTGTCTTTATCTTTGGGTCACAACCCAGAGTTGAGGCTCCTTCTCTTTAGAATTTTGGAGCTGGGTTGGTATCTGGAAATTCAGGTGCTGAGTGTCCCATAGCATCCCTCTGAGCACATTTTCTACAGCCACCGAAGTTAGTGTGAGGATACTCTTTGAGGTTCATACGAGAGTATCATCACCTCATGACATCTCAGAACATATCCCTGTCACTAAGATGTGTGACCATATCCATTTATATTGTTGTCTTCCAGATTACCTCAGGGATGACAGTGTAAAGAAGCAAACACATAGTGCCTCCGCCACTGTTTCTGCAGTGAACCCAGTAACTGAAGTAAAGACCCTCTTAGTTGAAGGCTCAGCTAGGGAAATCTCCACTCCCAACCTCTTGCAGATGGTCAGCAGGATTCAATTTCTTGTGGTTGTAGAACAGAGCCTGAACAGTTTCCCCGTCACCAGAATCTACTGTTGCTTGTTAGTTGGGGGCCTTCCCTAGCCCTCTGGGACTGCCCACATCCCTGACCACATATTCTTGTTTGCTTTGACTATTTTGCTTCTTCAAGGCACATACAAGAAATTTCTCACATCTGTGAATCTCTGATTGTATGCTGAGCTGAGCCCCTCTTTGGTGATGGGGGGACAAAACAGCTGTGCTCAGGGTTCATTCCTGGCTCTGTGGTCAGTCGTCACTCTTGTTGATGTTCAGGGACCATGTGGAGTGTCAGGGATCAAATATGGGTTATTCATGTGCAAGAAAAGTGCTTTACATGGTCCTCACTTTCTAGCCATATTGCTGGCCCCTTTTAAGGTCATTCCCGATTAAGCCAGCACCCTGCAAGGTAATCTCTCTCTGGCTGAACTTAAGGTCAAGTGATTAGAGCTCCTCCTAAAGAACATAGGCAAATCCCATTTTCTATATGTCATATGACATTATGACAGTGTGGGTCCTGTCACATTGCCAGTCCCCACATCCTGTTCCTCACCCAAGGCAAGGATACTACTAAGGATGGGATTCATGGAGATCCTTTTAGCTCTACCTTGGTCTTCAAGAATTCCTCCTAGGGGCTAGAGAGACAGTGCATCTGGCGCATGGCCAGCCCCAGTTCTTTCACAACACCATATGTGGTCCTCCTAACCTTGCCAGGAGTGACCTCTTAGCATAACCGGGTGTGCCCCCAAAAAAAAATTAAAGAATTCCCCTACCATAATATTCAATAATTCATTCTACGGTGGCATGCTACCATGGTTATTTCTATTCTTAATTCTTCCTCAGGTCAAGTTGAGACCCAGACCAGAAGGAAGGACCAGCTTTGGTACCCTGAGTTCAGAAGATGCAAATATCTAGAGCAAGTAAGTATCAGAGGGAGTGTCATAATCTGAGGTGTCTGGAATAGCATTAAGTGCTAATAATTACTTGGGAGGTGCAGTCCCCAGACAGTGACATGGAGAAGACTGGCAAGGAGAAATGGGGAGCCTGGCTTCTTCCCTCCAGCCCCACCCTCAAACAGCCACAGGGAGGCAGAGCCAGTCATTTATCAGAGCATGGTCAAGAGATTTTTCTCTGAACTGGTTGGATGGGGAAACTTCGCTTTGGAAAGAGCCAGAGGGGGTCTCCTGTTCTCCAGGAGCCCGCATTAGCCCCTTGAAAGTGGAGATCATTTTCTCACAGCTCTGGGTTGTTTCAGGGATACTTTAGGAGTTTTCTTATAAGCAAATACTCATTCCAAGGGGTATAGGGTCCACTTTCAGGCCATGCCTGTCTTCCTGGAAGAGCCTCCCACCCCAGGTAATTGGTGGCCATGGAGGGAGAGGGATCTGGAGACTAGAAGGGCTATGATAGATAATGCAGGGTGCCACAAACAGAAGTCCACATGGGGGCATGGGAGGGGCCATAGGAGTTCTTGCCACAGGCCAACTGGGGGCATTGACAGGAGCAGTGACAGCGCAGAGAGACGCAGAGAGATGCATTCTTTATTTCAGGCACTTCCTTTATAACTGCTTTATAATGATAAAGATAGTACTCTTAAATAAAAAATGGAAACAGTAAAAAAAGAAGAGATGGGCTATAATGAAATTAAAGTCTTTTATGCCCCAGATTCCCTGTTACTGTTGCAAAGAAATCATAATCTTTGTGTCCTTCCAAGAACTTTGTGGCATATACCATCAGAGACAGAAAATAGCTATTTAAGATAGAACTGATAGAGTTAGAGATAGAGAAGCAGATGTAAATATAGATATTATGTGTGTATGTCCTTTGCAGAGGAACAAATAGAATCTCATGGTAGGTAAATGGACTTTGCAACTCAGTAATTTTCTATGGTTAGGCTGAGGGTGAACATTTGCATCTGCACAGTCTTTGGCTATTTTAAAACAATGCAAGAAAAAGATTTTGAACTTGAAACTTTGTGTTTATGTACATGTATCAGGTTAAAGCATATTCCCCTTACTGGGATAGTGTTATTGGGACTGAACCTAGTCTCCTAGGAAGTATATGCCCTACTGCTGGGTCACAGTCTCGCTCCTAGAATAACTCCTTTGGGTGAGTGTGTTTTGGAGGGGGTAGGGTGCTACACAAAACATCAAAGTGCTTGGGGAAAACTGACAGTGTGTGGGGGACTATACAGTTCTGGGGATCAGTCCCCATGCCACTTACATGCAAAGCATGCACTTCGGGACTTTAAGCTAACACTCCAGCCCCTAGGATAATTTCTTGATGAAAGCTAACAAATGAGTTGAAATTTCTATAAATATTGGAAAATTGTCTTCCAACATTTTTTCTCACAATTTGCACCTCTCTCCCTTCACCCCCAATTTTGTTGGTTAGTCATTTTTTATATTAACATTTTGGCCAGTCTTTCAATGAAAAAAAAAAGGATATTGCATTGTAATCATGTGTGTTTCCTTAATCAAGAATAAAGATGAGCTTGTTAGTCATGGAGGGAGATTTAAAACAGCGTTTCCCCAACCAGAGCCCTGGATCTGGCCATCTGTCCCCGGGTCTGCAGCATTCCCTGCAGGGCCTGGGACCAACTGAGTAAAGCATGACCACTAAGATTGGTTGGAGCAGAGGGATAGTGCAACCCACACCTTACACAGGGGACCCAGTGCCTGGAGAAACTGACATGGCAGGTTCTTTGACCCATGCAGGGTCAAAACTAGACATTGACAGACATACTGGCTTGAATTTGGACCCATAATGAGGAACTCTGGAATTAATTTGTTGCAGAGGTCTGTCAGTATGAGTGATCCTAGGAAATTAAAAACTCGGTAACATCTATAACTAGACATGGGGCGGCTGCACTGGCTCCCCTTGACCAGCCGCCCGGGAGGGGTCTAGCCCGGCCCACCATCCCAGCAGGCCTCGCAACAAGCCAGCGACCCCCACCCTGAGGGCCTCTATTTTCAATCAACTCTCTCTCGAGACCTCCACCCAGAGACCACTACAGCGCCCGGCCGCGCGGCCCGTTCACAATAACTACTTAAAATCTACAAGACTACCTGGCAAGCCTGAGCTACCCGGTTGTATTGAATTAGCAAATACCAGTAAAATTATAGACCATTCGAGGATTGAGGCTCTTTATGTCCTGGAGCAGCGTGCCTTGGGCTCTACAATGAACAGAATATGGAGATATTATGGGCCCGCGCAAATCATGAACGGGACAGTGAACATCTATAAGTGAGACCCCATATCCTCCTGACCACCACCAGGTCCTAATCATGCTTCTCTGGGTGAACTTAAAGTCAAGTGATTAGAGCTCCTCCTAAAGCACATAGGCAAATCCCATTTTCTATATGTCATATGACATCATGACAGTTCCGTCACATTGCCAGTCCTCACATCCTGTTCCTCACCCAAGGCAAGGATACTACTAAGGATGGGATTCATGGAGACCCTTTTAGCTCTACCTTGGTCTTCAAGAATTCCTCCTAGGGGCTAGAGAGACAGTGCAACTGCCTTTGGGAGCAAAAAAAAATGAGGGCTTTAAAAAAACTCAGAGGGAACAAAATTCCTGAGTTAATTCTGGACATCAAAATCAATACAAAGTTGCATGTGTGTGTGTGTGTGTGTGTGTGTGTGTGTGTGTGTGTGGACACGATACACGCACATGCATGGACATGTGTTTGTCTGCGTGAAGGAAGGGTTTTCCCCTATGTTGGATTTAGAATGATTTATGGTGCTCTGGCTTTGCCAAAGGTGTCTATGAATGATATCCCTGTCCCTCTTAGACACTTTAAAAAAACTGATGAGTTATGACCCCATTGTAGGATATAGAGGCGATCAGTGATAGCTTATCTTCCCCCACCCTTCTTGCCACATCTTTACTCTTCATCTCTCCTCTTCCTCTATAGCCTTTTCCTTCCAGCATACTGACACAATCAATGATATTTCCAAGGTGGCAGCTCTTGGTCGGAAACACACCTCAGGCGCACCCAGATTGCTTGCTGTGGTGACCTGGAACCTCCACTGGCAGAGATGTGCTCCCAGTGTTGAAAGGACTGTTCCCTAGAGGGCACAAATAGCCTGGCCCACCTTCAAATCACTCACTCAAATAGCACTCACTGCACAAGTAGCTCAAGGTGACTTGTTGCCTTAGGGAGCAGAATTAAATGCCAGAACTTTAGGTTCTAAAGTTTCCTGAGTTGTCCATTCTTCGTTCATCTTCTCCTTTTCCTCTTCTTTCCCTCTCTCTTCACTTCCATTTCTCTTCTTCTCTTCCCTCCTTCCCTCTTGCTGTGTTCTCCATCCCTTTGCATGTGATACAGCAGTGTTCATGGATAATAATGTCAGTCTGTTCATGTCACAGGGAAATGCCATAATGTCACCAGTCATTCCTATGCTTGTTGTGGGCTGGGAGTGCCACCATGATTTGTTAGACCTGATGGAACAATCAGGTGTGTCTCGTCACTTTATTCTAGTAGAAGTAGGCTGAAAGTAGACATGAGGGTGCACTGAGATAAGAAACTAGTTGAGCTAAACTCACCCATGCAAACATTGACTTTCTTGGTTATGGTATTGGCATTATCAATTTGGCAATGGAAGTGATTAAATCTGATCACTAATTGCTCATCATTTGGGATATCAGTAGTATCACTGGAGTGTACTAGTGACATGATTGGTCCAGGATGTTAGCTAGTCTTAGAAGTCTCAAGCTGACCAGCTCTAACTCTGGCTTTGGGTCACAGAGGCCATGGAGGTAAGCAGGCTTAACTCTGATGTGCATAGTTACCTTATATAGCCAGTCTACCTGACCTTACCCGGTATCTCAGAAAATTCCCACTGTGGAGGAAAGATTGTGCATTTTGAGAACTCTTAATCTTTGACTAATGACCTTGGTCCCTTCCCTGTACCTCTTTCTCGCCATGTAGAGGGTAAATCATAGTGATCTCTATAGCAACTTGCGGTGCTGTATATGTTGATGAAGAGAGAGCACCTTGAGAATCATAATGGAGATGCTTCTGGAAGACTGCCTCATTTCTGACCTGGAAGGGAGCAATGCCGTGTCTTTCTGTCCCTCTGCAGCCGGAGTGGTGCAGATCTGAGGCCACATGCAAACAAGGCTTTCTGCTTTGTGCTTTGGGCTCTCCTCTTCCTGCCCCTCTGTGGTCACGTAGAGTGACAAGTGCATGTCAGGAGTGGAGGAGAGTCTGTTTGTGATGAGCAGGGCAAGTCTTGCCTGAAGCTGTGGCTCATCACCCAGACTTCTAATAATTGCTGAGAAACCAGGATAAACAGTGTCACTGAATCCCCATTAATGAAATGTCTGCTTTCCCTAACACGGCCTTGTGTCCAGGCCAGAGAGATGCTCATTAAGTGAAAGGACTGATAATTTAATCACCAAGAGATCGGGCATAAGCAGAAGATGCTGTTCTTGTGGGGAGCAGCTTCCTCCTCCCCAGTTCTCTATAAGTTGCTGCTCTTTTCCCTACCCTGATCAGTGAATTAGTCTGCCTAGATCTGGAAAATGATGCAAATCTTAGGAATCAAAGTTTGCATCGAAAACTCTAACTTCGAGGCCAGAACGATAGTACAGCAGATAGGGGCAGTGGATAGTACAGCAGGTGTGTCTTGCACACAGCTGACCTGGGTCAAATCTCTGGCATCCCTTCTGAGCCCACCAGAAGTAATTCCTGAGTGTAGAGCCAGGAGTAACCCCTGAGTACCACAGGATGTTGTCCCAAAGCAAAGCAAAACCAAAAAAAAGGAGAAAAGAAAAGAAGTCTAACTTCTCAGTTAGGAAAGATCTAAGTTAGAAAATCTATTTTCTTCATGGAACAGATTCAACAAGACAAGTAATGTCTGAGCACCAGAGAGATCTTCTGGTCATCTTCTAGAACAGAAACTCAGCTTGGGGTGGGGACAAGAGAGGACAACTTTTCCCTTCTTCCCATATAGGATATTTTTGCTGGTCTAGTACTTGAATTAAAATAAAACTGATTAATAAAACAGATTAATAAAAGATAGCCACAAGCATAATAATAATTGGGGTTTCTGAGCTCTCCCTCCCTGAACTCCACTGTGGACTAAAGTAGCATCTGGTGCCTCAAAGCAACTCAGGACAATGGAAAGAGTAGTGGCCCTGCCACATCATGCAGAGCACTTCTGATGCAAGTATCTCTCTGGTAATTGGTCTCTTCTTAGCACAGTACCTCCCTATAAATTCTTTTAGGTACTTAAAAATGTTAAAAAATAAAATCTTTCCCCAGTCTCTTAGGCCTAAGTTTCCTTCAACTAAAAACAATTCATATGCTATAAAGATTGATTTTGGAGATCAATAATCCCTTTCAAAGGATTATCTCTATCTTGAAAACCCAATGAAGGCTGTGACCAGTCTTCCCAAGAAATAAATGTGTGACCACATGGGATTCAGCACAATTTCAGTCCATTTATGGCCCCAGAAATGCTTCCAAGAGCTAAAGAGTAAAGCTAATAGTGATGGTAAAGAGGCCTTGGAGCTCAGGTTGGTAGGAATTGTGCAGCAACCCACAGCTGAGCACATCTGAATGTCTATCCTGCCAGCTTGTAGAAAAGCACTGAGATTAAGCCTGATCTTCCTTCAATCTCCTTCATCTGAGAAACCAAAGAATCTTCATTCCTAATGATGTGGATCACTTTCTTATCTTGACTGTGTACTTCCTGAAAAACCCTTTGGCATGAGGGGTTTATTGTGCATTATGAGTAGTCTCAGCACAGATGACTCTGGTTTTAGCACATAGTCTGTGCTCTGGAACTGTTATCTGGGTGAAGAGAGCCTTCTCACATGAGA
Source organism: Cryptotis parvus (assembly GCA_021461705.1). Lineage (NCBI taxonomy): Eukaryota > Metazoa > Chordata > Mammalia > Eulipotyphla > Soricidae > Cryptotis > Cryptotis parvus. The sequence goes on from JAJIBD010001587.1 coordinate 170,706, forward strand.
GTTTCCAGGCAGGACAGGCCTGCTCACAGCGGGATGAAAGTGGGCATGGGCAAATGCCACCCACTTGGCCTCCCTGCAGGCTCAGCTGCCAGTCCCATGGACACGGAGAAGCTGCCCCTGAGAGAAGATGCCCCTCCCTCCCTCCCTTGCAATCTGCTCAGGGGCCTTTGACATTTAACTCCAGTGCAATTTGTTTGTTTTCACCCGACTTGAAAATACCAACAAATGTCACTCGCCTTCTCTCCTCTCTCCCAACACGAGACTTTGATGGGCCAGGAGCCAGCAACACTAATGAGCATCTCAAGCAAGGAGATGCAAAGCTAGACACAGGTGGTCATGGAGAGAATTCTAGCAAGAGGAGGGTGAGCACAGAGTTACGGATGGGGCAAGGATAGACCAGTTGGGGAGCAGATAGGCGGGGATAGTCCTCTCAGAGCCATCCTTGGGGAAAAAATACTTGTAATATGCCTAGCATTTCCTCCTCTAAAGCATTCTTTAGAGGAGCCCTGAGGTTATTTGGTTATACCAGCATCTGACTGAGACTTTCTGCCTCCTGTGGGCTAGAACTAAGTTGCCATCTTACCCTTTGTGGAGATTATATCAGTTAGAAACACATTTATTGTAAGTGATTATAAGACAGGATAGCACAAGTGAGGCATGTTTTCGTACCTCTTCATGTCTAAAATAGAGTAAGATCTATATTTGCATACATGATAGCATTTTTCTGCTATGACACTGTGCATGAGTATGTAAGAGCTCATTACTGGGTAAGAGGGAATGAATGATCTATAAGAACTCTTAACCTTTTTGCAACTTCTTATGAAAAAGTTTCAAATGAAAAATTTATAATGAAAACAAAAATATGTAGGGAGTGGAGGGCTGTGTGGTGTCCAAATTAACTGCTAGAGCACTGCTATGTATCTCCATTCTAGTCTAGGAAGAGTATGTGGCATAGAAAGAGGTTTCCCTTTCCTAGGCGCAACATGTTCCTTATAGCCTATTGGCTAGAACTTGGTCATATCACCACAATTAGTATGAAGGAGACTGGGAGATGTAGTGTTTATTTGGCAGGGCTGATGGCCAAGTAATTCTTGGGGTGTATGTAATTATTCCCTTCTTAATGGGGAAGATGGGAAGAATAGGTATTAGAGGACTACTAGAAGGTTCTGGCCCCTCGCCCCTTTCTTGGAGGAAGAACACTATTTTGGGTATGAAGGAAGAGCTGGTTGATTTGATCCCCATTCACTTCCAGTCTTAATTCCCATGACTCCCTAATTCTACTGCAGGAAGTTGCCTTTATTTCCTTATTTTAGCAGAATATACTCCTCTTTCCTGTTCTCTGAGCCTCTATACAAGCTTCTCCTTCACATCTTAAGCCAGAGGCATTCATTTTCCCTGTCTCTGTTTTATGTCAAATGGCAGGAGGTGCTTATGTGATATGAATTAGGAGATGCTATTAGACTCTGCCAGTCTTGCAAAACTCACCTCCACAAGTCGGGGTAGTGCCTACAATTACATTAGGCATACATCTCATGGTTAAGGCAGTGCAGAATGCCCCTCTAACATAATCAGCCTTTAATATTTTAACCATTGATTTATTTGACCTTTTAGAATGTTGCAGCAGAGAGAAGCCCCTGAAGGCTGGAAGGGAATTAGCAATCTCCCTGTCCCAACACCCTTCCCCTGCACATCTGAGGCAATGGAGCAACGAGCAAGGGATCAATGTGTTCACCCCAAGACAAGGATCAAAGGCTTAATACTCACTACTGATCCCCAAAGCTGGTGGAGATAAGAGCTGGTGGGAGATGCTTGCTGGAAGAGTATTTATGAAAAAAAACATAAACCTCAGGCCTCATCCTAGCACCATTTACCTATACAGAGCTGTGTATCACTTCTCCAAACCAGCAAGTTGTTCCATGCTGAAGCCAAGGATAGGAGTTGAACACGGCTCTGGGCACATCCCCACTCCCTGTTGTCTCAGCTTTCAGGTGGGGCCTCTATGCCCCAAAACTTAGGTGGCTTCCTCTGCTCTCAGTTCAGTACTTGGTAATGATGTGTCCCCTGTTTGACTTCTGCCTTGTGTTTGTTATGTTGTTTTCCTGTGAGCATGGGTTGTCCTAGGGTTCTCTACTCAAGTCATCCCCAGAGCTCTATCATCACTCAGAAGAGAACTGTTCTGAGCACCCAGAAGAGTGCTAGAAGGACAGAGTATGCCAGACTAGAATAGCAGCTCAACTTTAGTCCAAGTCATTGAGCAAGCAGCATAGCCTTCTGGAGCTTCGTGTCCCCTACTGTAAAATACCAATGTGTTTACAGTGCTTGCAATGAGTTGCTTAAGAAGATGCCAGGCATGGGGGAGATGATTCCTTCCTCTGCTGGACTGCAGCCTTTGAAGGGCACATACAAGTGAGGAGCTGCCACTCCAGTTTTGTCCCACTTCTATCTCCTGGGCAAGCATAAAGCAGTACGCAGCTGCATCCTGATGTGTGTCTTGGCCATTGAGTCAGTCACATCCCAGTTTCTCTGGGAAAGGAGTGTAGGGGAAGAAGAATTCACTGTCATGTTCCGACTCTCTTCAGGCTAGTCTCCAGGGAGGAGGCCAAAGAAGAAAAGAAAGAAATGATGAGGCAGGTAGAAATGAAGATTTTAAAAAATTGTTGGGAAAGAGGTGGTGGAAAGGTCCAGAGAGATAGTATAGTGGGTAGGATTCTTGCTTGCGACTGATCCTGGGAACCACAGAGGTTTGATTCCTGGTGCTCCATCTGGTCTCCAGAGCCCCACCAGGAGTAATCCCAGAAAATCAAGAGACATGCTGCTTTTCTTAATGAAGAGATCTTAATAAAGATTTCTTTATTAAGAATAATAAAAGAAGATTTTTATTAAAATCTTCAATAAAATCTTAATAAAGAAGAAAAAGAAGATGAAAGGAAGGAATAGGGCATTAATGGGTAGGGACAGAATCAAATTCACAAATAAGAAAACATTACAGAGAAAAACCGACGTGCTGTTTTCCTTCACAGAGTAGGAGTCAGCCAACGTCTTTTCTGTTTCAGATTTGAACAGTGGACTGGGGTGCTAGGGAGGTTTGAGCCTTCGTTGTTCCCCACCCAAGTCTCAGCACAGTTGTGATGGAAGTTAGTCCGAAGAGATAAAGGATGCACGCATACATCCGGTCCATTTCTCCAGCTGAGGAAACTGAGGCACAAACTTGAGGCACAAAGTTGGACTCACTGAAGTTCAGAGCACAGTGAGGCTGGAGGCCTACACCAGAACCTCTTTAGCACGTGCGGTAGAAGTCAGGCGCTCCCATTCCAGTATGGAAAGAAGGTTATTAGGAATGCAAAGAGCAAATCCCAGGGTAATGGAGCCTGGTGTTTGCAATAAAAATTTAAATGTGCCGCCTTGGTGGCAACTGCAACTTTGATCTCATCAGCCTGTCAGTGCTTAAGAAGACTGGGTTGTGTAAATGGCAAGACCAAATTGAATTCATATTTACTGCCCTGGAGTCTGTGGGGCTTATTGTTTCCTGTGGATTAATCTCTCTTTCTACTGCCTTTTCCTGTCCACCCCCACCTCTTGCCCTGCTTTCTTTCACTTCCAAGAGAGTTGATAATCCAATACTCAGGGAAGTAGACAAAAGGCAGGGCACCCCATCGCTCTCTGTGAGGATTGTTTTACCTTTGTTCATTTACCTTTACACCTGGGTTTCCACGGCACTGACCTGTCTGGACAGCTTAATGCAGGCTCCCAGGCCTTCTGGCTTCTGTGGTGCTGCTGCTGGAGACCCCAGCAGGTAAAAAGAACAGACACACACACACACACACACACACACACACACACACACACTACCTACCCTCAGAGTACTGAGAACTCCTAGCCACCCCCCTTAGAATTGGTTTGGTTGAAGCACCCGGTGGGACAGCTGTCTCCAACCCCGCAAAGAACTTCATGCCTATTGTGCTTTTCCCTGACAGACTGCTGAGGGGAGAGTGGCAGCTGTAAACAGTAAAGGCAGCTCCAACAAGAAACATCCTCTTGTTCCCGCATCACTTGTAAGGCAAGGACAATCAGCAAGTGATTATTCTGTTCCATGTTCAATAGACGGACCTTGAGGGGAGATGTGAGAGTCTTTGTAACTTCGGTTCCCCTCTAACAGGGAAGATGAAATAAGCAAGTAGTCTCCCATCAAGAAAGCATTTTGATTTTCTCTTTGTGTTAATGGTCAGAGATGTCACTGGGCGACTGTGCCTGAAGTTGTGCCAAATGCAGAAGAACAGGGAAGAGTGAGCATGGCAGGCCTCAGCAGTGAGACAGCGTCTCTCAGAAAGGCCTGTGTGCTTCCCCCTCTCTCTCCTGACAGGCTGCCCTGCAGAGCCTTGCTGCACAGTCCCAGGAAAGGTCAGCATCAGGAAGGCCTGCTCTCACCTGAGCTCGAAATAGGGGCAAGGAGAGCAAAAATGCTGCTACCTGGGGCCAGAGCGATAGCCCAGTGGGTAGGGCGTTTGCCTTGCACACCGGCCCCATGCTGGCCCGGGTTCGATCCCCGGCCATATGGTCCCCGAAGCACCACCAGGAGTGATTCCTGAGTGTAGAGCCAGGAGTAACCCCTGAGCATTGCCGGGTGTGACCCAAAAAAGCAAAAATAAATAAATAAATAAATAAATAAATAAATAAATAAATAAATAAATAAATGCTGCTACCAGCTTCAGATATGGGAGTCACAGCTGTGGGCTGTGCTTAGCAAGGAGTCAAGATATAAATCATGATCCTCAGGGAGCCCCAGTCTGAGGGGACACAGCCCTCTCCTCAGGGAGCCCCAGTCTGAGGGGACACAGCCCTGTTCTCAGGGAGCCCCAGTCTGAGGGGACACAGCCCTGTCCTCAGAGAGCCCCAGTCTGAGGGGACACAGCCCCTGTTCTCAGGGAGCCCCAGTCTGAGGGAAACAGCCCTGTCCTCAGGGAGCCCCCAGTTTGAGAGGACACAGCCCTGTCCTCAGGGAGCCCCAGTCTAAAGGGACACAATTCTGTCCTCAGGGAGTCCCAGCTTGAGGAGACACAGCCCTGTCCTCAGGGAGCCCACGTTTTAGGGAACACAGCCCTGCCTCAGGGAGCCCCAGCTTGAGGAGGGAGATAAAAACTCTATACTTGTTTTTAAGACTTATTTCCTATTTAGATAAAAATCCATGATTGCGTTTTCTAGTCATCGTGAACTTTAACACTACCCAGCCATTGCCTATCCTATAACCTGAATAGCTTGAAGAAAAGCCAATTTTAATTTTCGCTTGAGCCAAACATAATGAAGAGAGTAAATCATAGAGTGAACATTCCCCAGCCAAATGAAAATGAGTCCTGGATAATCTGCTGCCTTGAATTATCCATGCCACTGCTCCCTCCATTAGCCCGGACCTAGAGGAGACCCCACAATGACCTGCTCCCTTAAGTGGCTGTACTGCAGAGAGGCCAGAGGTGCATGAGGGGGTACTAGGGAGTCAGTAAACCTTGGGATGCTCTGAAGGAAGACAGAGGGGTGAAGAGTAGGGCAAAGTTGGGTCCTTGAATATCAGTCTGCTAGGGAAAACCTTGGGTCTGAGCCAAAGGACAGGGAAGGACTCAATGACAAGAAATATATCTTATGTCTACGTTCTCCTTCATTGCTCCAGTATCCATGTAGCTGCTGCTCCAGGCTGTGGACTCTAAAAGGTGATTGAAATGGGAACAAAGGGATTTTGAGAGAATGACTCTGGTAACTCAGGACTGAATCAAAATGTAGAACTTCTCTGCATGAAACCAGAAGCCCCCTGCTCACACCTGAAGCCTGGACAAGAGGTTGACAGGAGGCAAGAGAATGAAAGCTGAGGCCTAAGTGGATGACATGAACTGTGGGCTGACTAAAAAATGGCCAGATTACAGGCAACCATGGAGATGAATGCATTTGTAGTTGACAGTAAGGCAGCGAAACTGCATTTGTTTCCATGAAAGCTGAACCAACAACTCTGCTCCTTTTTCTCCTTTTTTCACACACTCTCCCATTACACACAGTTTATTCACATCCAGGCCTGATCCTCAAAGCAGGCCCTCTCTCACCCACACAACCTTCTATTCAAGCAGACAGTGTTCGCTCACTCACTCACCTCCATTCATGAGACACCCCTCACTCTCACACGGAGGTGCCTCAAGACGCCGAGTCAGACACGCCTGCTCCCTCACACACCTCTCCATTCACACGTGGGCTTCTCTAATCCTGACATACACACTCATTCACACAAGGGCTCTCAATGATGCAGATGAAAGTGGGCTAGCAGCCACTGCTTGGTCATGGGTATTGGGCGGAGCCAGTTTCCATTCAGTGATCACCTTTGGTCATTTTAGAGGGAACTAAGGGCTTCCCTCACTAAGTTGCCAATATTTATGCTATTTCAAATAGCATTACTCTATGTCCACACCATCCTGAGCAACCTTCTCATCTGAAGTTACATAGCACTAATGACAGGAGGTTTCTGATACGTATCATTATAAATCAGTGCCTGCATATACTACATTAAGTTTGCCACTAAAAGTTTAATTCATTTCTTACATAATCGACCCCTCTTACCTGACTGGCCCATCCCTGCCCCCATTCTTTCTGGTCTTCTTTTTGATCTCATAGTCCAAAAGTCTATTTTTATCAGCTCATCCAAAGTATAATTTATAATTTTATTTCTAATATTATAACTCCCAAAATGTTTATATTTTATTTTATAGTCCAAGCACCTATATACCACCTAGGAGTGAAGTCAGTTTCCTTTTGTCGCAAAGTAGAGGTTTTTTTGTTAAGCATCGACAATCATGTGCCTCATTTTTATCATTTTCCAGCATCATTTTCTTTGATTCTGACATTTCTGCAGTGGCCCAGCCTCAGTTGGCCTCTTATTTAAATGAGTTATAATTAAGAGGTCGCCTTGGGCTGAATTCCCTGAAAATGAACCCGAACCAAAGATTTGAGTGTCACTGGATTATTAGGGGAGTTTAGGACGTAGAAGAAGAGGCATCAGGCATGAGAGAGGGAAGACAGCTAATATAAGTAGTGTTTGGGGCAGTAACTGCAAAGAGCTCTGTGTCCCTGAGAATCTCTAGCATACAGCATAGAAAGTTTCCACAGAGTAGAGAACTAAGGGGACTCTTTGCTCCTATATCATCTCACTAGAATTTTTGGTCCAACAGGAGCTACATTCTGTGGCATTGTTTCTCTGGGGTATCCCAGAGAGGGCTGAAAAGCTTCTGAAACAAGTCAGTGTGGACAGAGACAGACCAGGTGTTCCTGTGCTACAGAGTGTGTTTATTCATTCTCTCAGTCACATTCCAAAAGTCAGACAAGACTATTTTCTATTGGGGTTTATAGCTGAACAAAACCGGTCTCTGCCAGGAGGGCATTCCCAGGTGAATGAGGTGGAAGGCAGGGAAACACATAACTAAGCTTCAACACGATGAAGGCCATTACAGGTGCATTAACACGGAGGCACAGTGCTGTTATCGCGAGGACTGAACAGTGGTGCTGCACTTCATGATGATGCTGATCTCATCTGCTTGTCCAGCATAGTAGAGTCTAAGCTGACTAAATGGGCTCATTCCGCCCCTCTGATGTTTCAGACACCCTTTTCCTTTTTCTTCCCTGTAGCCCTGATGCAGGTGAGGCAGAAGCAGCGGCGGCAGGTTTTAAGTCTAAATATTGAATTGAAAAATTCAATATTTTCAAGAATGAAATTATTGAATAATAAAGGTGCTCAGAAAGTAGAAGAGGAAGGAAGGAGCTGCCCCTGAGGGGAGGAATTTAGTATAGGACTATGTTAACTATGGCTCTTTTTGTGGGGTTCTTATAGGAAACCCAGGGCTTTGTGTTACGGGAATGTAGGGAAGTTAAACATAAGGATTTTCCTGCAGACCCTTTTAAATGAAAATTTGGGACATAACAAATATTACAGAGGATGCAAGGATCTAACAGATCCTTGTCTGGCCATTTGTCTTAGATGTTTCCCATCATTTAGCCTCCCAGTGAGGCTAAGCTCTGGGGCAGAATTTCATGATGGGCAATTGTTAACTCCCTGTTTATCTAAAAAAATTCCTGAAATTTGTACAAAGTCAAAAATGTAGAATGGGCCAGTCAAAAACAGGACAACTCACAGCAGCTGGTGAGGGTAAACTGAGGTTTTCTCTTTCAGCCCTAGTTTAGATCATTCTTTTATATGAACTAGTGTGGGATTCTGGGTATGGTCCCTGTCACTTGGCTGTATTTGGGGACAGCATAGCAAATGCTTTTGTTCATTGTTGTGAGGGGCATTTTTCTACAGTCAGAAAAATAGGAAAATTCAGAGGGCAAGGAGATTCCTGGGGGTCTGAGTCTGTCTCTCATCCTCAATCCAAGGTCCCCCTCTTTCTCTCTCTCTCTCTCTCTCTCTCTCTCTCTCTCTCTCTCTCTCTTCTTCTGCCCCCTTTAAGACTGCCACATCAGGATTACCTGACTTTGTCAGAGGCTCCTGAGGAGAGACTGTGCCTTCCTCATCACGCTGGGAAAGTCAGGAGTTGATCTTCGTCATGATCTTCCTCACAGGCATACTTTGGCCATGATGATCCTATGTTCAGATTCTAGAAGAATCCCAATACAATGCAGCATCATGGCCTTGGGAAATCAGGTCTCTAATACTAGTTGGGTTTCCTCATCCTATTCTAAGGATTTCTTCATCCTATTCTTAGATCCTATTCTAAGCCCCTGTGTTATTCTATGCTGAGAGCACCTGGAGTTGGTGGGGGGCTGGGCCATCCTGAGCAATTCCTAGAGCAGACAGAATAGGGACTCTCAGAGGTGTCTAAAAGCCAAGTAACCTCTCCCTGCTCCCTGGCTCCTTCTCCAGTTCACCCCTGGGAGCTCCCAGCAGCTGCTTGCAGGACTGGCCTTGGGTGCTGTGATTTATGGGGTGCAGCCAGTGACCTGCAAGGGCACCTCTGGAAGAAGCCGCAGGAGCTGTCTCTCCTAGTGGATTGCGCCCTCCCACTCTTGTTAATTCTCACTTTCCTGGCCCTGAGCACTCTGGAGGGGCTGATTCTTTTCAACAGAAAGCAGAGACAGGCAGCTCGCTTGATTTACAGGCTCCAGGGGCGGTGGCTCCTCCACTGGTTGCTAAGGTATCTTTTAAATGGAAATCAGGGTGGAGAGATATCACATATATCGTGCCAGCCATCTGCTAAATGTCGCCTTTTCTGTCTGGAAAAGCTCGAGGTGCTCTGATAGGGACAGGGACAGGGGAGGGAAGGGAGGCCTTGGGGCACTCCCCAAGTGAAGGAGGGAACTTGCCTTTCGGACACAGCCTGCCAGCTTGCACTCTAGCCTCATCCCCCACCCTCCACCGCCCCTTTTGTGTTATATATAAAATCCCATCTGGAGAATCTGATTACAAACCCAGCCTCGTTCCACTATTCTATATTTATTACCAGCGTATTTAAAGTGTGTGAGTATGTACATGAGTGACTGTGTATGTGTGTGTGCATGCTTATATGAGTGTGCATATAGGAGTGTGCATGAGAGAGAGAGAGAGAGAAAGAGAGAATCAGTCCACCATGTCTGACAAGCAAGTATTTATAAGCGCAACAGGCTCTGTTATGAGACCACCAGCATCTCTTCCAGACACACACCCTCCTGCTGACATTCAGTGGCGTGACCAGAGACAGGTTAGGAGCCAGCCCCACTGTTGAAACAGCCATATCTCAGCAGAAACCACCCAGGACTACCTCTGCTCCTAGAGCCTAGAGCCAGGCAGACACCACCCAGGACCACCTCGGCTTCTAGGGCCTAGAGGCAGGCAGGCTTCACTCCAGAGTCACATCTTGGATCTTATTGGGAGTAACTGAGCAGAGGCTAACCACTTTCCTCTCCCTCTGGTGAAGCAAATGGGAATAGCAATGCGGCCAGAGCAATAGCCCAGTGGGTAAGGCGTTTGCCTTGCCCAAGCCCGCCCGGGTTTGATCCTGGCATCCCATATGGTCCCCGAGCACCACCAGGAGTAACTCTTGAGTGCAGAGCCAGGAGAACCCCCTGAGCATTGCCGGGTGTGACCCAAAAAGCAAAAAAAAAAAAAAAATGGGGATAGCAAGACTAGAACCGAAAGTATGAGAGAGCAGGTTGCCCACTGCACAAGATTGTTGAATTCAGGGCACCCAGAGGGAAGGCAGGGATTCCCTCCCCCACCCCCATAGCAATGTTCCCTATGGATCAGGGCCCATGTGACAAGCCTGGAAGTAGCAGGGGAGACACCATTCACCCTGCTCAGCTTCTGACACTGTAGCCACAGAAAAGCTGGTTCTTTCCTCCCCAGTGCGCTGCTTATCAGAGAAACACCCCCCCACTCCTGTTGCTGCAGTCCCTCCCCCCACACCTATTCTCAGATGCTTCCCTGTAGACAGACTTCCTGCTAGGCCTAGGTTATGCCTCTGATCCTGGCATTTGATACCAGCCTCCATTTCAGAGCTTCCATCCCAACACTTCTCTCTCTCTCTCTCTCTGTCTCTCTCTCTCTCTCTCTCTCTCTCTCTCTCTCTCTCTCTCTCTCTCTCTCTCTCTCTCTCTCTCTCTCTCTCTCTCTGCCCAGGATACCAGGACAATCCTGTGACCCCTCCTGCTGCCACTTTTCTCTGAGTCTTTGTTCCTATTATCAGTTTCTCCCCCCTTCCAGTCTCTCTCTTCCAGAATCTTTGGGGGAATCCAAGTGACCCCTTTTGTTTGTTCAAAATCCTCTTCAAGAATTCGTCACCCCAGGCTTGCAGTAATTTTGCCTTTCCACCCAGCCTTCCTATCTTCCCCACCTCCTCCCCAACTTGGGGTTTAAGCTGCTTTTTGTTTGCCTGTTAGAGTAATATATTAAGTGACAGTTCTCGGAAGACAATTTTAATTAAGATTCAATAGTCACTTCTCTGTCAGTAATCTTCCATGCTGATTACTTAAAATATATTTACCCGGCTCTATTATGTCACAGATTTGAATTCATTAGACTTTTGTTAATCCTCAACAAACTCCTTTTAAACACACGTGCGAGCACACACACACACACACACACACACACACACACACAGAGACGTGGTTTGTTTCACATAATTTATTACAGTGGATCTTCAGGGTCTTGTCCTCAAGCAGTCAAGACAAAATTCAAGAGACTAGATATCCAGAGGCCAAATTAAAAAAAAAAAAGATTTCATTCAAGGGAAGAGGAAGGGCGAAGGGAGGCAAGAAGAATTCAAGAGAAAGGCAAAACCTTTTCCCTTCTAGCAAGTTTTAACAACTCTGGGGTGAGTGAAAATTCTTTATTGAATTTAAAATAGGTAACTGGTAAAGCAGAATTAGGATGTTGCAATGAATCTCCTCTGGTGTCCAGTCATCTAAGTTATTAGGTACCATCTAGGTCATCCATGAGTCTTTACACAATAATAATTCCTTTTCTAAGGACCTTATTTATTCCTAATCTGACTGTTCTTCTTTCCCCTGTAAACTCACAGTGTAGTAAGGGTGTTTCACAAGACACACCCTTATGTGTGAGTTCAGTGCAGAGGGCTGAATTGGGAGGATTTATTAAAAGCTGGCTACTGTAAGTAGACTAATGCCCCAAAGAATTTGCATCCTGAGGACAGTCAGGGATGAGTTTATTTATGAAAAAAAATACATTCTAGAGGCTGGAGAGATAGTACAGTCAGTTTGGCACTTGCCTTGAGTATGGCTGACCTGGGTTTGATTTCCACATCCCATGTGGTCCCCTGAGAACCAGGAGTAACACCTGAGCATCACTGTGTGTGACCCAGAAACCAAAATAAACAAATAAATATCACATCCTAAAAAGACAATGGATACAGTGGGTGAGGGGCTTCCAGAGCCTGATCGGCAAAACAAGTTACAGAAGCAAAATAAGCTAATTAATTTTTAAGCTGGCTTAAGGTCATAAAGAACAACTGGCTTGTAGTTGTGGGAGATAATCACAATTGCGGGGCGTAGTAAACAGGAGCTGAGCAGTTTGTTTGTGGCTGTTAATGGGTGACACCTGATCCTTGGGACAATGGAAAGAAGTTCCCTTTCTGACAAGTGATGAGAGGAATAACATGGAGTCCCTTATGTCCGGAGCCCTCAACTCAGCAGCATGAAGCTGCTGGAAAACAGTGAGATCCTTCAGCACAGAAATCCTGCACTCCAACCCCCACCCAGGGGCAGATGACAGAGACAGAACAAAAGGGTCTAAGGACAGTATATGCATGTCCCTTAGACATGCATATGGTCATGAGCATATGCAGAGAATGCTGGTAGACTGAGCTGACCATATGGGAACCGTTCCCTTAAAACGCACGCATGTGCGCACGAACACACAGGTTTTGTTGCCATAGGAAAGGTGACTCCCACTTGAGGTGTAGGTTCCCAGGGTGGTTTATGTGAATTGAGAAGAGATATGGCAACCTCAATAAGTGAGGCGATAAAGAATGAAGTAGTTTTATTATAGAGATTATGAGAAAGAAAAGACAGAATTTAGGTTTCTCTAGAAGGGGATACTGAGAGCACATATCTTAAGTGAAGATGTGAGTCACTACCCAGAAGGGAAATGTTGGGGTGAGGGGTATCCCCAACAGATATTCGGGTCGGACGGGTTCCCTGACTGCATTTTGGGCTGGCGACCATCCCCCAACTGGTGGGCAAAGGAACAACCTGCTCTAGAAAATCTAAGGCTTTAATCTATCTGCCCTCAGTACTCACTCCAACTAACTCCATTCACAACACCACCACCAAGTCAAATCAGTTCTGCCAGAGATATATACTTTACAAAGGGTTGGAGGAAGGCAGTCACAAGAGGCAAAGGCCCTATATCCTGAAACAATGAGGTGAGAGCAAACTTTCCCTTACTGGGCAAAACCATGAGGGGACTTCACCCCAGCTCCTGGGGCTATAGGCCCACCCAGGATGAGGATGGAAACTTGGACACGGTATTTTTTCTTTTCCTTGGCTGGTAAATAATTAATTCAGTAACATTTATAGTCATTTTTGTATAAACTAAGTAAGAGAGACAGACATTTATCTATAACCAGAATTAAATTTATAGGGTGCCCTTTCCTGGGGACATCATTATTTTATTCCTAATTCCTCACCAGGATTAAATAAATCCTTTTATATCTACTGTTAATCTTTGAGTCAGAAAAGTTTTTTCCCATGACCTTGATCTAGTTTATAATATTGTTCAGGACGTTTAGTCTGGCCTATGTCGAGGTCAGGATAGTTTATCACAGCTTGTCCTGGGTCCGTTCAGTCCCATAGTGAGTGGTACCCTCATTTTGGGGTATAAGGAATTAGACAATCTAAGGGCAACTGAGGTTTTAAGTTTGGAATATGACTGGTGCCCAGGGAGTCACTAATTCAGAGTTAATTAACTCCAATATTACAAATGAATAGCCTTAACTGTCTTTATATGTCAATGCAAAACAAACCTTTGTACTAGCATAAGCATATGTAAAGAGCATACTGGAAAGAGAGAAGCAAATTTCATTTACTGTACAAAACCCAGGGCTGAAAACAGAGTCCTCCAACAGGAGACACTTATTCCTTGCCTTTGCAGTGAAAGAGTTGGCCACACTATGGGGTGACTGACTGGGAGCCTCAGAATGCCACACCTACCAGGGAAAACTCTGAGAGACCGGGTCCTATGCAAAATCAAGGGTTTTATTAATAAGTGAGTCTACTCGGCCCATAGCATGACCCCAAGCGGTCAGTGGCTAAGAGCCTTCAGCCCTTCCAGGGAGGATCTTTTTAAGAGATAGTTCCCGTCGCTACAGAAAAGCCCGCGCATAACCATCCAATAGATTTAAAATATTACATCAAGGTCTGCACGCAGGCAGCCAATCACTTTGTACCAAGTAACCATTCTCCACCAATCAGATCATTCTTAATACTTCTTTCTATATTTGGTGCGGCTAGATACACGTGTGGGATCATGGGTCAGCAACGGCTATGCGTTCATGCAGGAATGCAATCCAGGCAATTCAGACCAGATAGTAGATTCTGGGCGGGGTCTCATAACCTCTAACAGGAATTTGTTCTGGGCCTTTTGTAGATAACAAAAAGGTTACTTCAAGATGAAAAGAACACTCAGGCCCTAAATTGGTAACTTTCCATGAGTAGGCCTGCCCTGGTTGGGAAAGGGGGTTCTGCCTTCTTTCAGCAGAATTAATTTTTTCCCTCTTTGTTTTTTTTTTTTTTTTGGGCGCACAACTGACTGTGCTCAGGGCTTACTCCAGGCTCTGTGTTCTAGAGTTGCTCCTAATGGGCTTGGGGGAAATATGGGGTGCCAGGGAATTGAATCCTGGACAGCTGCATGCACAGCAAATGCCTTGCCCCTTCTGGTACTATAGTGTCAACCCCAAAAGCAGAGCTGGTTTTATAGGTTTTTCTCCCCAAACTTCCCACACCTGGGCATTCTGCACGAGTGTTCATTGCTATAGCATTGTTAGGGGAAGAGCCTGGGACTCTTGGTGTACATACACCTTCATATCTTTATCACAATCCTTTGTTCCTGCTGGACCATCTCTCCAAAGTAACACCAATTAGGAGTCTTATCAGACCTCAGTGCCGGTGTCCACAATATGGGTCCAGCCATAATGCTTTTGTTATTTTAGGAAGAGTGACTCCTTGTCACTAGTAGCTTCAAATTCCATCTTGTTTTTACTCATTGCTGGTCCCCCACCCCCACACCACTGTTCCAACCTACCTGCCTACTTTAATACAAGTTACTACTGTGGCGGCTCAGGGCCCTGAGAATAGGATTAACTCTGCCTTGATTCTGATGGTGGCCAAAGCTTCTGAAGCAATGACTGAACCAGTTGATCAAATGGTCTTTACTGCTAATTAGCCCAGTACACCCTGGATCATGTGGATACAGCACTCAGTGCCAGTGCAGAAACCTTGTTTTGTTCAGCCTTATTTCATTTATTCCACTCATATTTACTTATCATTTGCATGAAGTTGGGGATGAGGATGGGTACTGTGAATACAGTAAGTCCCATGCATTTTGCAGGTCAGAACAGAGAAGACATACAGGTCAGTCATTCAGGAGACAGAATTAAAAGCAAAGGAACAAAATGTAGAGTGAATATAGGCTGTGACAGTCAGCCTTCTATAAAGTGAAGAAGGGCCTGATTTGATCCCAGATATGGAGACATTCTCTAGAAGAGGCCATATTTCATGGAATAGGAAGGGGTGAAGGTGAGAGATTAGCCAGGAAGAGAACAGTGAGAGTCAGAAGTTGGAGGATAGTAAAGCAGAGTGTGAGAGGCTGTGTGTGTCTAAGGAAAACAGTGCCTGGAGAGGAGCTGGGATGGTTGAATGGGCATGCTCTTGCAAATCCTTGCTCTTTTTTTCTTTTTGGGTCACACCTGGCAATGCTCAGGGGTTACTCCTGGCTCTTTGCTCAGGACTTACTCCTGGCAATGCTCGGGGACCATATGGGATGCTGGACATCGAACCTGGGTTGGCTGCGTGCAAAGCAAATGCCCTACCTGCTGTGCTATCACTCTGGCCCCTGCAAATCCTTGCTCTTATGCTGAAAAACAAAAGGGCAGCTTCAAATAAGGGCCCTACTGATTTCATCAGCGTTCATGAAGGGTGGAGTTGGAAAACCTTGGAGAACAAGTTCTGTTCTAGAACGTGTTGCCAATGGCAGATGTGATCCCCACCAGCTAAGGTGTGGGGTTCCCTGGATGGCTTCTGTGAGGTGGGGAGGAGAAAGAAGCTAGCCTAAAGCTCCCCTCTTTACCCATCTTGGTACAGTGCCTGGGGAAATCTAGGACTGATGTGAGTTTGCTCTGAGCACCTGCATGGTGCAGACCTTACTTTCACCAGCCCCATGAGACTCTTGTCATCTAAACCTGGGTATCGTGTGTTCTGCCCAGCTTTGGAAATGAACTCTGCCACCCAGTTTCTCCAAGGGCTGAGGAACCCGGAATCTTCTCAGGAAAGGAAAGCCAGTCCTAAATTCTTACCCAGGCTTTTCAGGTCTACTGTCTTTACCCTCACAGAACACAATTTCAGGAAGTGATAAGTAGTAAAAATAGTAAAAGATGAAGCAGAACAAGTTTATTTGGGAAAAAAAGAGAAGAGAAAAGAGAGAGAACTTCATGCTCAAGAAAGCGCACCGGCTTCTCCAGAGAGCAAGCACACATCACAGGCAAGGATGTGCAGGTCTTTTCACCAGAATGGGTAAATGCACCTTAAAGTAAGAAAGTGAACATCTCGGCTTGTACAGAGGCAATGCCCCTTTACCTTTGCTAGTTTCATTTATTTAGTTTTCCCAAACGCTCAGCTGCCCAGTGCAGTCCATTGCTTGGCTGTTGCCTAGGGGGAAAATCTAGGAGCTGTTAATGGCCTTTTGAAAGGAGACTGTTACAGAGGCAGAGCTTTTGTTAAGGTCTCCTAGCAGGGAGCCTGCAGTGTACCTGGTCTGGAATTCTGCATCTCAGTGGTTTCCTGGGTCCTGAAATGGATCTTTTGTGTCAAATGCCTTCACACTTTTGTGCTAGTTTTAGGTTTCAGACAATGCTTTTATGTTGTTGTTTTGTTTCTTTGACTTTTGGGGTTACATGCAGAAATGCTCAGGGGTTACTCCTGGCTTTGAACTCAAGAATTACTTTTGGTGGTACTCAGGGGACTATATGTGATATTGGGGATCAAGCTTGTGTTGACCCTGTGGAAGGCAAAGGTCCTCCCCTCTGTACTCTCTGGCCCATCAATGTTTATCTTAATGTTCATTACCAGGGCCCCCTATCTTCCTGCCTCAGACAAGGGGTAGCACTCAAGAAGTCTGCCCAGCCTGTGCCCTCCCACCTCCCCAAGTTGGTACAAAGCACAAGGACAGTTGTGCATTTTTATACATGAGCAATCTCTCCTCCTCTTCCTTTCCTTAATCAGTAACTCGCTCAAAAGTCCTCCACTAACTGTTTATGAGGGGCAAGTGATAATTGATGTGATAATATAATCTTTTCACTGAGACAAAGATTGGACAATGTAAACTTTGGCTTTCCACAAGTCTCTTACTCCCTTTGGGTCATCAGTCTGGTGAAGCTCTCTCCCCATGTTGCCGTACCATGCTCATGGAGAAATCCCCATACATTTTTCTAGGAAAAGAGTCCTGACCTCTTGTAAATTTCTATTTCTCCAGAGCCAAAGAACCTTAGTTCTATACCAGTCTGAGCTTGGAGGAAGGTGGAAGCTAGAAATCTATCTTAGACAGACCACTTTGGAGTAGATATGTTGAGTAGGATCTGGGTCGGGGTGGGTCGGGACCCACAGTCAAGAAGATGAACGGGGCTTTGAGGATCCTGGAGCAGAATAATGTGGAATTTGGCACATCAGTAAAGGCATTTCATGAGGCATCCATAAAAATATGAAAAGAAAAAAAAATCTTCTGGGTCAAGATCAGCTGTTTCTCTAAGGGACAAGTTAGCAAATATGTAAGGTTTTGCTGACTATATTATACCTGCTGCCACAATCACCTCTGCCATTGTAGCATGGAATAAAAGCCATAAATAATAGGTTAATCAGTGAGATAATATGTTTATGAGTGACTGTGATTTAATAAAACTTTATTTACAAAAACAGGTGGCTGGCTGGAGCTGGCCCCTAGGCTTTAGTTCGCCAACACCTGTTCCCCAGCACTGGCCAATATGGTAGCCAACAACCCCATATGGCTAGTGAGCATTGAAATGTGCTGTATGTGTTAAAACACACCAGATTTCAAGATTTAAGTACAGATTTACTTCAGTACAAGTAAGAGAATGTCAAACATCTCATTAATAATTGTATTGGTGACATGTTGCAGTAATATTTTGGGTTAAACAAAATAGATCATCAGCATTCATTTGACCTATTTCCTTCTAGTTCTTTTACTAAGGTCACCAAAATATTTTTAAATTACATTCACACTATTGTTATATGCTAACGGACAGAGATTTTAAGAATAACATTCTCTGGGCTGAAGAGATAGTACAAGTAAAGATCTTATCTGACATGCAGTCATTCTGGGTTTGATCCCTGGTACCACATATGACCCTCTGAGCACCTCAGGAGTGATACCTGAGTGCAAAGCCAGGGTAAGCCAAGAGTAGCACTGGGTATGGCAGTACTGCACACCCCCCCCCCCCACCCATACACACAGAGTTAAAAAACAACATTTTTTAAATCTAGATGGTAAGTGCCTGACCCTGAAGACCCTCAGGCAGGAGATATCCTTGAAGAGGAGCAACTATAGAATTCAAATCTTTGCAATAAAGCAGGCATCTGATTGTAATGAATAGGTTTTAATATTTAAAATGTCTTTCCCCCCATTATCAGAGAGTTGTTTTATCTGCATCTGTGTTCCTTAAATTGGGAACTATGGATCTGTCTGCTTGCTCAAGATGGTAATAAGAGTGCTTTTAGTTTTCTTTAAGTGGGGAGGAAGCAATGCCGAATTAAACATGAATTAAACATTCATCCAGTTTCTTTACTGCAGTAGAATTTCTAAACCTTCTGAACTTGCTACTGTGTAGAAGCCTTTTAACTAGGCAGCATATTGGATGCCTTCCTTACAGAACCCCTAAAAGGCAACTTAAAAACTGCTAGTCTGAGTGATGCTGTATAACCCATGTGCTTTGATTTTCCAAAGTCAAACTCAATTCATGGTCTTGGCATGATATAAATAGCCACTGTTTATACAACATGGAATAGTGTACAATTTGGAGGCATAAAACCTTCAGTCAAAATCTTTTGTTGTTGTTGTTTTGGGGCCACACCCAGCAGTGCACAGGTCTTACTCCTGGCTCTTCATTCAGGGATCACTTCTGTAGGGCTCAGAGAACCATATTGAGTGTGGGAACTGAACCAAGGTTGGCTGTATGCAGGCTGTCACCTTACATTCTGTACTATCTCTCCAGAGCCAAACCTTGCCCTTCTTCCCAGAGATCTTCATTCAGAAACTACAATGAGCTGACCCCTGCTTTCAGTCTTGAGTTCTGAGAATAATCAAGTGCTGATTTTCTGGGTATTTCTTGCTGGTGCATGAGACAAATAGTCAACAAAGTAAATGGGTAAATGATGCAGTAACTTCAATATGATCAGGGCCATAGTGAAGACCCCAACCAGGGAAGAGGGATATGCTTGATGGGACATTGTGCAGTGGTGATTTTGGAGTTAAGACTAGTGAAGGTAATGAGACTGAGAGCCAGATTTCGCTTATATGCATGCATCAGCCTTTCTTTATGAAGGGTGTTCCTGAGGCCCTAAAAGAGACGATGTTTGTAAAGGGCCAGGAGGAGAAGTCAACACATGCCAAAGGCTCAGAGGTTTAAGCCTTTGTGTTCCATTCCACTTGCCATTCCATTTCTTTTAACTCTCAAATAGGCATCCACCTCGTGAATTCTCCATGGCGAAGTTAGCCAAAGCCAATTTCCTCTACCTCTGAATTCTCTTGGGTCAGAGCCTCCTTGTCCATGTCCTTGATCTTAAGGAACTCTGATCTCATTTCATTTCATGCTCAGCCTAAACCAATTAAGGGAAAACTGCTTTAATAACACACTTCTTGGGTCCTGTGATTATTAGTTGAATGACCGGTATGGAGTTAACCATTCATCCATCGATCCATCCATCCTTCCATTAGTCCATCCCCCATCCTATCTTTCTCTCTCTGCTCATCCATCCACCCATCCATCTGTCCAATCATTCACCTAACTAACAAAATTTTTTTAGAATGCTAGCTGTATTTCTTTTAGGCACTGTGCTGTGTTAGATGCTTGAGCTATAGCAATGAACAAAATATCCAAAACATGTGCCCTACTGGAACTCACATTCTAGTGGGAAAAAATAGAAAATATTCCAGAGACCCAGTAAACAAGTGAAATAAATCATCTGTGAGAAGGTGATAAAACTAAGTAAAAGGAAAAAATGGACATGTACAAAGAGATTAGTAGCAGAGAGTCTCAGTTGCTAAGTGGGGACTAACGGGAGGGGAAAGGGCTCAGGTCAGGGCTTTGGACATCGTCTTTTCTCATCATGACCTTGTTGTCTGTCTTTTTCAGGCGCCGTGTCCTGAGTGACCAGATCATGGAGACCCTGCTTGGTGGCCTGCTGGCGTTCGGCATGGCGTTTGCTGTGGTCGATGCCTGCCCCAAGTATTGTGTCTGCCAGAACCTGTCTGAGTCACTGGGGACCTTGTGCCCCTCCAAGGGGCTGTTATTTGTGCCCCCGACATTGACAGGCGGACAGTGGAGCTGCGCCTGGGCGGCAACTTCATCATCCATATTGGCCGCCAGGACTTTGCCAACATGACGGGGCTGGTGGACCTGACACTGTCCAGGAACACCATCAGCCACATCCAGCCCTTCTCCTTCCTGGACCTCGAGAGCCTACGCTCCCTGCACCTTGACAGCAACAGGCTGCCCAGCCTCGGCGAAGACACACTCCGGGGCCTGGTCAACCTGCAGCACCTTATCGTGAACAACAACCAGCTGGGTGGCATCGCCGATGAGGCCTTCGAGGACTTTCTGCTTACCCTAGAGGACCTAGACCTCTCCTACAACAACCTCCATGGCCTGCCCTGGGATTCTGTGCGGCGAATGGTCAACCTCCACCAACTCAGTCTGGACCACAACCTGCTGGATTACATTGCTGAGGGCACTTTTGCTGACCTGCAGAAACTGGCTCGCCTCGACCTCACCTCCAACCGGCTGCAGAAGCTGCCCCCTGACCCTATCTTTGCCCGCTCCCAGGCCTCCTCTGCTCTGGCCGCCACGCCCTTTGCTCCTCCCTTGTCTTTCCAGTTTTGGGGGTAACCCACTGCACTGCAACTGTGAGCTCCTCTGGCTGCGGAGGCTGGAGAGGGAGGATGACCTAGAGACCTGTGGCTCCCCAGGGGCCTCAAGGGTCGCTACTTCTGGCATGTGCGTGAGGAGGAGTTTGTGTGCGAGCCTCCACTCATCACGCAGCACACACAAGCTGCTGG
Organism: Cryptotis parvus; assembly: GCA_021461705.1. Taxonomy (NCBI): domain Eukaryota; kingdom Metazoa; phylum Chordata; class Mammalia; order Eulipotyphla; family Soricidae; genus Cryptotis; species Cryptotis parvus. The sequence continues at coordinate 191,722 of JAJIBD010001587.1, forward strand.
TGCTGGAGGGCCAGGCAGCCACACTCAAGTGCAAGGCCATCGGGGACCCCAGCCCCCTGATCCACTGGGTGGCCCCTGATGACCGCCTGGTGGGAACTCTTCGAGGACAGCTGTGTATGACAATGGGACCCCTAGACATTCTCATCACCACGTCTCAGGACAGCGGGGCCTTCACCTGCATTGCTGCCAACGCTGCAGGGGAGGCCACGGCCACAGTGGAGGTCTCCATTGTGCAGCTACCACACCTCAGCAACAGCACCAGCCGCACAGCCCCCCTAAGTCCCGCCTCTCGGATATCACCGGCTCCAGTAAGACTGGCCGGGGAAGTGGAGGCAGTGGGGGTGCAGAGCCTCCCAAGAGTACCCCAGAACGGGCTGTGCTTGTGTCCGATGTGACTACCACTTCAGCCCTGGTCAAGTGGTCAGTCAGCAAGTCAGCACCCGAGTGAAGATGTACCAGCTGCAGTACAACTGCTCTGATGATGAGGTGCTAGTTTACAGGTGAGTTGGGACCTGTCTGCTTGGGGTAGGGTGAGGTAACCAGGAGAGGTCTGAGCAGGCCTCACCTAGGACACTCCTCTCCAAAGGTGCTGGTCCACTTTCTTGGTCACACACTGCCTTTCATGAAAAGAAGAGAGAGAAAGAACAATAACGGCTAGTTTAAAGAGAGGAGCCCACCTACATGGCACCCTGAAAAGAATGTTCACAGGGAACATGCCACCTGAGAATGGGGTTATGGGAAATGGTCCTGTGGCTATGAGCATGCAAATGGCCATGCTGGACAACAGGCAAGACCCAGAGCAGACTCTTGCTGAAGGAGAAGTCCTGGTAAAAGAGATAAGGTTAGAAATAGCAGAATTCAGATCATAGGTCTGCGACTTGCTGGTCAGTTCAGGTTCCTTGACCTCAGTTTTCCTGCTTTCTCACAGTTCACTTAGTCTGGACTCCTGAGTGCAGGTAGTTGTACTCAACTTAAACTAAAAAAAAATAAGACAGAGGAACTGTGTTGACTTATAAGATTGAAAACCTTGGCTCAGCTTGGTTACTGGCCCCCATATCGCTGTACCCTCACTTGCTTCACTTCCTTAACTCCTGTTTACTTATGGGTTGTCCCCAGGTGGTCTTTCCTCTGCTCACACCTTGAGAGGGAGAGTACATCCTTTTCCAAACTGGAGTCGGGAAGACTATCCCACAGATGTCTAGAGTGAGTTTTGACTGTCCAGAGGAGGCCCTGTCACTTGAGCTCCCTATGTTAAAAGGTCATCTCTACAGACTGCTCTAGGTTCAGTCTTCTCGTCTGGAAAATGGAGGCAATGATGTTGACCTGGTCAATTTCTGAAGCCCAAAAGATCAATTCCTAGGCCTGGTTGAGAGGGAAGGAAAAACAGCAGAAGACTTGTGGAAGTCAAGCAGAGAAAAGGGGAAAGGGGGCCTCAGAGAGGACATGTAGAGATCACACTGACCACAGACGAGATCCTTTCCCTCCCCACGAGACCCTTCTTATTGAGCTCCAGTTTCCTTTAAGCATGAGGGACATAGCCTGGGACCTTAGCAGTCCAAGAGCATATGGTTTCTTCTGAACCCCTGTATTTTATTTTTTTTGCATTTAAAACCAGTATTTTGAGAAGGGATCTTATAGACTTTATCAACAGCTGAAGAGCTCAGGGTGCAAGAAAGGTCAAGACCCAGACCCGTCTCTGAGGTCCCTTCCTGTTCTGACCTAAGTTGAGTCTCTGAAGAGAGCAGTGGAGAGAAGGTACAGGAAGCATCCTCTCCTCTGAATGGCAACCATATGGGTGGCCTACCACAGAGACCCATAGAGCCAGGACATGAACATACCCTTTTCCTACACCAGCTCCCCTTCTACAAATTCAGAGGAAGGAGAACTGAAATTGGCATAGACATAAGTATATATCCACAAGGAGATGGAATAGAAGATATAAAGTCAACCTAACTATCACTTCACTGTACCACTTGTCTTCCCGTTGTTCATTGATTTGCTCAAGCAGGCACCAGTAACATCTTCACACATCCTGTAACATGCTAGTGTAGCCCAAGGCCATCTGCTCGCTCCAGGAACATGAAGAGCCTCAACTTCAGGACATGGGAATGAGGTCTATAATTGTTACTGGTTTTTGTCATATCAAATATGACATGGGTAGCTTGCCAGGCTCTGCCATGCGGGTGGGATACTCTTGTAGTAGCCTCTCATCTCGTATCAATAAATTTCCAGAGTTTGCTAAGACTCCTAGTTTCCTTAGCCATAGATTATTTATTACATTAATTAGCCAGAAGTGTTTTGCCACTTAGAAAGTTCTCTTCGTTTCCACCTATATACCTATATCTATGGTATGTCTAATCATACAGTGATTATAGATCATATAGAAACACTAAAGAAGTATTGTAGTTAATATCTTGTCCAACATTGTGAAAAGTGAATCAGTTTCTTCGGGATTCTGAGTTTGTTCAAGTACTTTTTTCATTATAAAACTAGCAATCTGTGGAATATTTGAAAATAAATGACATAATAAAGAAAGAAAAAAAAATTCCTGTAATCTCATCATCTAAAGTCAATTGGAGGCACTAAGTCATTCTCCTTTTTTTTCCCTTTCAAACAGTTCTTGGAATCAATCTAATGCATGCTTTCGTGTCTCTGTTTCTTCTAGTCAACCTTATAGGAGGCTTAGTTCCTATGACATTAGATTTTTTTTCTCATTTGTTTGCATCATAATATATCTAACCAGACTTCTATTGTTAAACATTAGATCATTTTCCACTTTGCTGTATTAAAAGTACACAACACAGAGCCAGAGTAATATTATAACAGGGAGGGCATTTGCCTTGCTTGCAGCTGACATGGGTACAATCCCGGCAACCCATATGGTCCGTGAGCATCATTAGGAGTAATTCCTGAGTACAGAGCCAGGAATAGCCCCTGAGAATCGCTGGATGTGGACCCCCCCAAAAAAAAAAGTACACGACACTCAGCTCAGAGATAGAGCATATTCCTAGACTGTGTAAAGCCCTGAGTTCAATTCCAGCCACTGCATGTTCCCTAGCAATACAAGATGTTAGTCTGCTGGCTGCCAAGAAGCTCCAGAACATAAAACATTAAAGTTTTAATAGGAGTAGCCTCAGATATCCCCAACACCACTATTCCATACCACTGAATGTGGCCCCTAAAAACATTTTAAAAATCAACAGAGAAAAAAAGACGTAAAATAGCTATGGATTTCTTTGTACATAAACAAATCAGTGCAACTTCGATGATTTTCATAGCATATTTCTAAGAGCCAAATTTCTAGCTTAGCAAGTAGAATAAAATTTTTATACTGTGAATAATAAATATTTATTTATACTTCGGCCTGTGGAGAGAAACAATATTCATTTGATCAAGCCTTGGCCCATTACTGAATATAGCCTGAATTTTATCTTTGCCAATTTCATAAGTGAAAATAGAGCTTGTTATTATTTGCATTTCTGTAATAACTTGTGAAGTTGACCTTTAGAAAATAAGTATATCTAATTTTGGGAATTTATTATGTCATTTTGACTTTGATATGAAGTGGAGGAGTGAAATGCTTCAGTCTACGAGTGGAGCCATCATGGGAACTTGGGGAACGAACGGGGTCAAACGTGACCCTCCCTTGGGTTCACAAAGACCCTGCACAGAATAGAATGTGAACTCAGCTCCTCAGTCCATCTGGGTGGGAATTCATTTTGGCTGTCTTAGAGGCTGGGAAGCTGGACACCCTAGGTTTCTGAATAGGAATAAAATGGAATCATCTTGGATGGATGGGCATGGAGAGTATCATGCTGAGTAAAATGAGTCAGAGGCAGAGGGGCAGACATAGGATAATAACACTCATTTGTGAGATATTTTAATAAACATAGCATGAGATATAATAACAAAGTACACTAAAAATGAGGACCAGGAAACCGGGTCCATGGTAGGACCGTTGTGGGAAGTGCAGTTAGGATAGAGAAAGGATCACTATTACAATGATAACTGGAAATGATCACTATAGACAAGAACTGAGTGCTGAAAGGAGGTAAAGTTATACACACACACACACACACACACACCCTTATATTTATATATATATATATATGTACATGATAACTTTTAAGTAATAGTACTGCAAACCACAGTGCCTAAAATGAGAGAGAGAGAAAAGTGTCTGACATTGAGGCAGGCTGGATTGGGGGTGGGAAACTGGGACATTGGTGGCAGGAAATATACACTGGTGAAGGGATGTTTATTGAAACATTGTATGACTGAGACTCAGTCATGAAAAACTGTGTAACTGTATGATTCAATTAAAAACATTACTAATACTGGCCAAGGAGAGAGCTCAAAGGACTGAGCATATGCTCTGCTTATGGGAGGACTTGAGTTTGATCTCTAGCACTGTGTGGTCCCTTGAGCATCACAGTAAGTGACCCATGAGCACTGCGTCAAGAGTAGCCTCTGAGCACTAGTGGGTGTGGCCCCAGAAGAGCAAAAGTAAAGAAATAAAAATAAAATGCAGATGATAATTTCTGTTCCTTTTAGGCTGACCATGAGAGCTAGAGGAGACAGAAAGTTCTGCAAATAGTGGAACGCGTAGCAGCCATTCAAGGAATACTGCTTTATTTATTTAGTTTTGGTTTGGGGGCCATACCTTTCTGTGCTCAGGACTTGTCATCAGGAAAACTCCTGGCAAACTTGGGGTACCCTAAAGGGTCCTGGGGATTGCACAGGTCAGTCACATGCAAGACAAGTGCTCTGTTCACTGAACTATCACTCTGGCCCCCACAATTTATTTTTATATCTGGTGAGATAAGCAATCCTAGTCGTAACAGGGAGAGTCAGAATCTTATCTTGTCACCATCCTGGGAAAGGAAGCAGGAGAGGAAAGTTAGAAATATGGTTCAGGTATTCAGAAAACACATTTGAAAATCTTTGAAGAAGAAAAAAGGTAGCATGAATATTAGTCAGATAATGACAGCTGCCATGGCTGACTGACAAAGTGGCCAGCTTCCGTGCCTGATACTAAGCTTAATGGACAGCATCTCATTTCATTCTCCCTGACATACCAAGAGGTGCAAACAGGTAAAAAAAATTCAACTACTCTACCTAAGTCAGAACAAAGTTGTACTGATTTGACTTCTGAACCCTAGGGTCAGTGCTCTATGGCCCTAATTCCAAGCATTAGTGGTGAATCCAGCTAGAGAGAAGTTGGAAACTCAAAGAAAGCAGCTGTTATGTTTTAGAAATTGAATTGTTCCTGTAGAAAGAAAGAGCAGCCGCTCTCTGACACACTTGGGCTTTATAGGAGGAAAGGTCTACCACTCCATGTTAAAATGGAGTGCATACTGTAGTTGGAGAGAGAGAGAAGAGAGAAGAGGAACAAGGGAGGGAAGGAAGGAGGAAGAACTCTAGGAGCAGCCAATGGGTGTTGTAATTCATGGTCAGGGCAAGAAGGAAAGTGACAAGGATCTGCCGATGGGGAAAGACATAGCAATGAGCACTGACAGGGCAGCAGGTAAAGCCTAGTCATTTCTAGTTTGCCTCCTTCACCTTCTCCTGCAAGAGGAAGAACAGCAGTGAAGACCTTACCCATCTTCATGGCTCACATACCTGTGAGGGCTGTTGCAAACCCAGAGCCATGAGCTCTCTGACCATGCCTCTCTCTATCTAGAAACTTGCCTAGGATTTTAATCCACCAAAAAAGGTCCACATATATGTTGCCAAGAAAGAAACAAAAGACTCCAAATAGAAACACATCCAGTTGCCACCATCCTCAAAGGTTTTTAATGTCCACTGCCAGTGCTATGTCTTGGGACTACAGGAACACATGTATGATCTTTCCAGATGTGGTTAGTGATTCTGGACATCATGGTTGGGAAATGGTGACCAAGACAGCAAAATGGATATTCTGCTTTTCATAAACTAGAATCTGGAAAGCTTAGTATACTAGCACGGGTTTTCTCTTTTTTCTTCTTTCTTTGTGTCCTTCTTTGTTTCCTTCCTTCTTTCTTTCTTTCTTTCTTTCTTTCTTTCTTTCTTTCTTTCTTTCTTTCTTTCTTTCTTTCTTTCTTTCTTTCTTTCTTTCTTTCTTTCTTTCTTTCTTTCTTTCTTTCTTTCTTTCTTTCTTTCTTTCTTTCTTTCTTTCTTTCTTTCTTTCTTTCTTTCTTTCTTTCTTTCTTTCTTTCTTTCTTTCTTTCTTTCTTTCTTTCTTTCTTTCATTTAAACACCGTAGTTTACAAACTATGAAGTTTTTCACAATACAGTTGTTAGAAATATTCATCATTCAACACCAATCCCACCACCAGTGTGTTTCCACCACCAAAAAACTCATTTCCTACCTACCCTCATCCCCATGCCTGCTCCCTTAGCTGGCACTAATTATTCTGACTACTATAGTCCATATGTCGTATACTAGCATGAGTTTTCTAGAAAGGATTTCTCAGTTGAAAGCCAGAATCCCTGAAAAAGATTCATGATTGTTAAGCTCAACCTGGGTTCACAGGGACAAATGCCACCCAATTATTGAGCTGATTTTAGGAGACACTGTTGTTTTCCTTGTCCTTCAGAGGCAAAATTCCTCAGTGACCTCCTCTCACATGCAACTCTCCACTGACTCACCCACTTGTACCTCCACAGGGAAGTGACCCACACTCTGGAGGAAAAAGCTCCCTTTAGAAAATTCTCTGGGTTTTCCAAGATCCCATGTATTCTTGTGCCCATAGAGTGCCCATGGCATCACTGAACAGGGTATCTGTCTGATGGTCGAAGACAGGCTAATAAATTGAAGTGAATTTGTGAGAAGCCCGAGCCGCACGACTCCCGTGACTCTTTTTAAACACACCAGGCCTCCTAGAAAGGTGCATGCCCCCTTCAGGACTCAAGGAAAGCAGAATCTGACTTGACTAGGATTTTGTTTGGCATGGGCTTGAGTTTGGACTGATCTTTGAGGACATCGGTGTCACAAGGATGTGCCAAAAGACACAGATTTTGTCTAGGAGGACGGTGTTCAAATGGTGGAAGTCTTAGGACTCTACTGAGTCATTCATATTGGTCAGAGAGGACCTATAAGATATTTCATCTGGTTGGCATATTTGAATTAAGTGTCGTCTTTACAACCTGCAATATCCAGAGATCAATTGATGAGTCCAGGGTTCTTGAAGTTTACAGTGGCAAAGTCACCTTGCAATTCATGGCTCCTTGAACTGATTCAAAACAGAGGAAAACACACACACACGGCATTATAAGAAAAAAAATTCCAGGGCAACAACTTTCATCCATCCCTCGTTCTCCATCTGTGTCCGGCTCCTTGCTCCTGTTCCCTCAGCCTGTGCCATGCCTGTGCATGTGTACTCAGTGCTGTGCCCTCAGCCCACAACATGAAAGAGACAACATTTGGTGAACAGAGCAGAATGGAAATGAGCATCAATCCGCCCAGCAGCAGAATGAGTGAGAGCTGGCACCATGTTGGAAGCTCTGCCCAAAGAGAAATGTAGAAATAGAACCTGGTAGACTCAGCATCAGGGACAGTGACTGGAGAGCCTGATTTCTGGAAGTATGGAAACATTGGACTTAAATGATCCTTGCCCTGAAAGTCTCTGGTTGATTAAAAAAGACTTCTAAGGCCTGGAAAGATAGTATACAATTGCCAAAGCACTTGCCTTGCATGCAGCAGACCTGGTTCTATCTGGCATCACATATGGTCCCCAAAACACCACCTGGAGTGATCCCTGAGCAGAGCCTGAAGTAAATCCTGAGCATAGCTGGGTATGCCCCCCCAAGATAATAAAAAATTAGTAATAAAGACTCATAGCCTCATGACCAAGACAATGCGAGTGCTAGACCCACACAGTGACCCCCTTGGAGCATCTTGTTTCCCTTTCCTCTTGTCCCTGGAGCTGAGGTTTCAGAACCTGATGTTACAGGCAGGGTCTTTAGTAGAGCCACTGATGGTCCAACCAGATCTCATCACTGTCATTAGCAGACTACCGATACTAGGAATTCCAAAAGCCCTAGAAATATACAAGCAGGCTCTGAAAAAATAAGATTCTTGTCTACATACCAGGAAAAGGGAAGCAGAGACAAGGATATTCCAAATCACTGCTGACTTTGCCAGGCTTTGGCCTTCCCTATGGACATGAGGCTGAGCGCTGCAGGCAGGTCCCAGGACAGGCTGGTCATACAGAGTTCACAGTGGGGCTCCATTCTGGTGTCTCCTTGTTCCACTAGGGCAGGGCTGCTCTTTCAGAAAGAGGTAAGGGTTATTGGGCTAGATGTCAGAGAGAGTGACAGACAAGGGGAAGAGACAGGGATGGAGAGAGAAGGGAGTCTGAGAGAAGGAGCCTCCCTTCCCCTCAGAAGAAAAGCAGGATTCTATCCTAGCCTGGCTCTTTCCTTGGTGTGACATGGAAAGTGAAGTGCCCTGCATGTCATTATCAGTCCAAGTGACATTCACAAACACTTGTCTCCAAGAATCATCCAGAACATCTGTCACTAGGCGTGATGTGGGGGCCGGGCCTCAGGAGGGCTGGGGGAGCAGCCAGCATGCTTCTAGCACACAGGAAGGAATTAGTAGGATAAAACCCAGCTTCAACTTGCAGCTACGCCTCAGGGATGAAGAGAAGAGACCCCAAGGATGGGGGTAGATATGACTATTCTGTATTGACCCCTGCCCTGTCTGCTGCTCCCAACTCCCTTAGATGAATTGTCTGTTTCTCCTTGGTTGTCAAGTACACCCCACCTTGGGCATCCTTACAGCATCTCTGTGTCCAATCCAGAATAGCAAAGGAAACGGAGTCAGCCATCATCACCTTTTGTGTGGTTTTGGAACAGATTGTTGAATTTAGAGACTCATATATGAAAGACGTGTGCTTTCCCATTGAACCACAATCTCTAGTCTCCATCGGGATCTAACCAATCAGCACTTGAGTGGAGCTCTGCCTGTTCCCCATGAACTTCAGTCATCTACACTGCAGGGCAGAAGACACTTACTACTGAGCTTGGGCCAGAACATGTGGAAAGAAGGAAGTGGGCCAGGCATTCCCTACTGGGAGAGCCCTTGCCAGGCTTAATCTATGAAAGGGCAAGTTCTGCTTTTTTAGGTTTTTGGTTTGGAGCCTCACCTACTAGTGTTCAGGTCATATTTCTATCTCTGTGCTGATATTAATCGTGCTGTGCTCAGAGAATCATGAGTTGTCTGGGATAGATCTAGGATTATTTGCATGTAAAGCAATCTCTCCTGCCCGTGGAGGAGGTTATTTATACATTTATTTATCTATCTATTTATATATTTATTTATTATTTATCTTTTGGGGTCACATCCAGCAATGCTCAGGAGTTACTCCTGGCTCTGCACTCAGAAATTACTCCTGGTACTTGGGGGACCACATGGAATGCTGGGGATGGAACCATAAGTTGGTCGTGTGCAAAACAAACACCCTACTCATTGTGCTATTTCTCTTAACTCAGTTTTTATAGATACCCTTACCTCCTACTGAAAAGGCAGACAGCAAAAAAAGAGTAAGAGACAGTTGGGAGTGCTGGGGAAGGAGTATGGGGGAGTTGCTCTTTCCAATAGAGGGAAACTCAGAATCACCTAGCCTTTAAGTTTTTACCTTTCCCCATTTTCTTTCACACTGCCTGACTCTGGAAATCTGACCTCTCCAAGTAGGGATGGCCAAATATGTCCGCTTTCTAGATGGTGGAAGTGAGTGTCAAACACATTTTTTGGATTTCCCCAAGTTTCACAGAGCAGACTAGAAACACGGCCCCCACACTAAGTGCAAATTTCCAGGCTGTAGGGGACGTGTACCTAATAGATGACCTCTGGGGACCCTGTTGTAACTTCTGTCTGAGCACATGGGTCTCCCCTCGGGAGTCACCTGGGATTTTATCCATCAACTTTAGTTTACTTTTTTGTCTCTAAGGTTTATATTTGAGTAAAGAGAGAATGGTAAGAACTTGGTTTCTCTTCAGAAATATCCCCCTAGGACCAGCTAATAGAACATACTTGCAAGATGAAGGTTTCTGGATTCTAACAGCACCTCTGAACAATTATGACAAGAAAATTGTTTAGACGTATCTCACAGAGTGAAGTGAGTTTCAAGTTAGAAATCTAGAGTCACAATTAGTATGAACATAAATATCAACCTAAAGTGACTTAGGCCTAGAAAACCCTTCAGTGTTTATATGTACATGTACCCTCTCACATAAAAGGCGTTTAGTGAAGTTTCCTGAGGTTCATGGTCATCAGAAACCTAGTTTTCTCCATTGTTCAGTTCTCTCTTCCTCAGCACACACTTTTTGTCCTTAAAATAACTACATGATACTAAAAGTTTGCAGGAGCTCTACCCATAACATCTCTCTTCTGTGTGGCAATAAAGAAGAAAAGCAAAATGTCCATTTACATGTCATTGGCCACTCTTCTCTGGAATGGTGACTGAAAAATGTGTTGTTTTTAGTTGTTTGTATAGATTTGTTTAAATTAGGCAAGTAGAGAGAAATTAGGAAGACAACCTATCTAGAACCCAAGTTTGCACCCCAACTCCACCTAATGGAGGTGATGGGGGTCGAGGGTCCTTGCCCCATGGACAGGTTACTTTGATGTTCTCAGTCTCCATAGTTTTATGTGTACCATGGAAACAGAATTCCCTTCTGCTATTTCATAAGTTATGTGGGCTTAATGAGATCAAATTTTTGTAAGCACCTTTTTCATAGTCACAAGTTCCACATGCATGCATGTATGTAAGTTCTGATTGCTATCAAGAGCCTGCCCACCCCACCTCTCTCCGGGGTCTCTCTCCTTGGCCCTGTTCTTCCAGGCAGTATATTTTACATCCTATTCTTCAAAACCTTACCCAGGAGAACTGAAAACTTACAAAATGATCTGACAGAATTTTAAGAGATCAAGGAGTAAGGTTTAACCTTTTTTTTGAAACCTTTGTTGTTTCACTTAAAAGCTTATAGACTGAAAGGCATTAATCTCTAGCAAGGAATTTCAAACCACACAGTAGGTTTATGTTTAGGGAGACATTCTTTAGAAGTTGTTTCCAAAAGTATCTCTGAATCATATCATTACCTTTTCTTCGCCCCAGCTTGCTCTGTTCAAGAAGATGACGCCACTCAGAATCAAAATCCTTAAAGGCATCTGTTCAGAGCTGACTAATTCCTTTACCTATCATTCTCTCTTTAATCTCAAGAAGTTTCTGGCTGGAGATATTCTCAAACACAGAAATAATTAGCAGGAGTAAAGGGATAATAGTATGTATCTGGCTGCCTTTTTTAGAAATGATAAGGGAGAATCAGAGAACCAGTTCCTTGCTAATTTTTCTCTTTTGGAGGGGGATTCCCAAGTGGAGTACTGGGGGCCCAGGCATCATCCAGTAGATATTTGTGATCTTTCAGTGCGTTTCCTGCCCCCAGTGGGGAAGCTAGCCACAGAGTCGAACCCTGGGGGCGGGGGTGTGTGGAGGATCCCTTTCAATCTTCACAAAGGAGGGCTGGTTCCAGCAGGGAACTTGCATCTGCTTGGTGACTGGGGTGTGAGTGTATGTTGGGGCTGGAGCTAACCCAGATTTGTGGAAGAGTGTTGCAGCTATGGAAAGAAGAGAGAGGCATTTGAGACTGGAACATTGCTAGACTCTAAACACCTCACCTCTGGTTGCTTCCAGGAAGCAAGGGCACTAACTTATAGGACTTTCAGTTTAGTAACTAAACGCTTCAAAGGCTGACACGGAAACAATTGCTTGGTGAGCTGGACCCACCTGGGCTCTGATTTGACCTAAGGGATGTGGATTTAGGGCAAGCTCAGGAGGAGCTGTGGGGCTGGGGGCTTTGGCATGGGGGGCAGGGGTTGTGAAGTAGCAGAGAGAGGAGGATCTAACCTGGGTCCTGGCGGTTAGCTGGGATTAGGAGGACAAAACAACAAAGAGAAGCAAGAGGGAGGAATAAGCATCTGATCAAGAACTCCTGGTGTATTAATGATCCACAGAATCATTATAGTGCTGGAAAACAACCGCAAGTTGGAGGTGGCTAACAACCATTAATATTCCATTTTCTGACGCAGCTCTGGAGCAGGGCCTGGGAATCTGCAGTTCTAATATGCTCTCCTACAATCTTTCTGCTGGCGGCTAACTCTTTGAGAACTGCTGTTCTAGGGAAGCAACAGGAGGTGTATTTGAAGATGATAGGAGTCTCTGGGTGGCCTTGCATGTCACACGTGATACCTACTAGAGATTATTTGAAAGTCTCCTCTGAGGTGTCTCCTTTGTTGTGGAGTCTCCTTTGTGTACCTCTTATCCTATGACTAGTGATAGTGCCATTTGGCAACTGTCATCTAAGCCATCAGTGGGGTGTGTGCATGTGTGTGTGTCTGTGTATGTGAGACCTGCTGTATAAGATCCTCCAGCTCAGAGGTGGTAGTGCTGAAGCCTGTCATCAGAGTTCTGTCATAATGTGGGAGTTTCTCCAGTTGGCAGCAGAGAACCAGGACCCAGCTGGAGGGGAGGAATGAACTGTAATGGAGAAAACTCTGAATTTGGAGCTGAATGATTCTGGCACAAACCACACTTTGATTTCGGGAGCTTGTTTTTTGTTTTTCAGTTAAAAGATACTTATTGTCAGTATGCTCTTGAGGAGTCTCATCAAGACAAGACCACGACTCTAGGAAACAGGCATGCCTTCAAGAAGCCTAGTGGAGAAAAGGGACAGAAACCTTATGTGCTTGTTTGCTAGTGGTAATCTATTATGGTGGTATTTGATGTTGGTGGTTTGTGGTGGGAGTATTTGTTTTTGGCTGTGCTGGATGTTGTTGTTGAGATGGCTGTCATTGTTGGTGGTTGTTTTAAGGGTCAGGAAGTGCCAGAATGGAACCCACAACCTCACATGGGCAAGGCCTGTGCTCTCCTACTCGAGTCACCTCCCTCTGTTCGAAACAAAACAATTTGAATGGTGCACTATGAAAATATAAGTAGAATAAGGAGACAGAGATGGGGAGCTACATTTTGTATGGTGGCTAGGGACATGTTTTCTAAGAAAGGTCACGGGTACAGATGGTCACTGGAGAGTGAGAGGAAGAGCCTGATGAGGAGTACAGCACAAGCAAAGGCCCTGCAGCAGGATGCCTTTGATTTGCTGACAGAGATCCAGAACTGCTGGAGTGTGAATGAAGAATGAAAGTGAGGTGAGATGACAGGGCAGAGCCGGATTGCACAGGACCTCATGGGACAAGGTCGGGCATTTTGGGGTTTCTCTCCCAAGGGAAAGGGTCACTGAAGGGTCACTCTTCAGGATCACTGAAGAGTGGCAGGATGTGAGATGAGAAGGACGGGTCTGGAAACATGAAGACCAGAGAGGTGACAGCCCCAGGGGTCTTCAATCCTTCTGTTCCCTCATGTACACCCCCGAATGAAGGGGAGAAGTCACCTTCCATATTTCTCTCATTATGAAAATGGAAATGGAGCCTTGAGTGGGCAGGAAATGCCCAGGAGGGGACAAAGCTGCATTTTTGATAATTTTTCTGGCAGATTCTTGGGCCCTCATCTGTGTGGCCCAGAGAAACTGTGAGGGTGCTGCCCCAGCCCTGAGTGGAGAGAAGGGCTTTCTCCCCACCTTCCTCTCCATCGCTCCTCCTCTGACCCACGCTCCTCTGACCCGACTCTCTGTGTGTGTGTCCTCTGACTTTGCTGGGGAGTAATTATTTATGTTCCTGGTTAATGAGCTCATTAGGCATGTGCTGCAGGATTTTGGTGATAAATCTCTTCCTCTAGTGGATCTCTAGTGGATTTTTGCTTCTGCTCAGCTGCGGCCATGGAGGTGTGCGGGTGGTCAGAGGTCAGGGGTTGGGGGACCCTGTACTCTGTCTCTGGGTGGCCTGTGGATAGGTGGGGGAGGTTGCCAAGGCCCTTGGAATGGAGACAGAATTGTGGAAGCTGAAATGGTGGCAGAAGCCTGCACTGAACGCCAAAGAGATATTTTTACCGCCCGTCAAAATACCACCGTGTGTGAGCCGGTGCCAAGGGCTGCTTCCCCAGGCTGCATTGCTCTCCTCCCCCAAGCTCCGACTGTCACTCAAACAGTCTGAAGGGAAGAAAGGCTTTGGAATCTCTGGGTCTACCAGACTACCACTTGGGAGTCCTTTCCTATGGGCATGAGGCTGGGGAAAAATATTTTAATGTAAAAATCAGTGGGCAGGGCCACCCCCTCCTGTGGAAGCAGGGGGTGCCCAGGTTTCGACCCTATCCTCACTTACACCTCACCCCCATCTTACCTAGCTTGGACTTAGGAAAGAACCTCCATGTTTTTCCTAAGTCATGGCCCTTTGAAAGGGCCCCCTTCAAAGGTCAAGGCTTGTGAATCTGCCCTGAGATATGCATGTCTTTGTACTTATCCTAAGCAGATGCTCATGGGACTGGATGGAGCATGTTGTGGAAGGCCCAGCAGAAAAGAAAGCGTGGGGCTCGGGAAAGAGTCATGAGGCACCCCAGAATGTCTTCCCTCATGACTTGCATTGCCTCAGTGTCGAGAGAGGTCAGCGATCTTGGGGCCTCTCTAGATGTTATTCATCACAGTGTTCATAGGCTTTGTTTTATCATGGGGCCTGGTTCTTGCTACTGTCATAGTCCAAAAAAAAAAGTACCAGAGCAGAAAAGGGAGTGTTCACGTCTATACAGGCAGGCCCTCTTCTCTCATCATAAATCCTTAACACATTCCCTACTCTTCTCAACCCCCCATTTGGGATGATGACTGGCTTTGAGTAGGAACATCAATGAATATCAAAAGACTCCTCCTCCATACAGACTTAATGGCTCTTGCTAAAAAGGCTGTATTTATTAAAGGATCCTGAATCTATCTTCTTCTACCCCCCTAACCCTAGATTCTATCTTCGTTCTTGCCAGGGATTATATATATATATATATATATATATATATATATATATATATATATATATATATATATATAAGCAAATATATATATTTTGCTTGGGTCATGCCCAAAAAAGCTCAATATATATACATATATATGTATATATATTATTAAAAAACACATATACAGTTGTATGAGCATATATGAGAGAAACTCTTGGGGAGGTCAGGAAAGTCTTTCTTGAGAAGGTAGACTCAGGTCTAGTAGGAGTTCAACCAGGCAAGAGATAAGGAAGGAATCGATGTCTGTCTATGGAGTGGAAAGGACACCAAAGTGCTTTCTGGTTGTCTCTGGGTCCCTTGTCTCCAGGCACAATGGATATGATCTTCTTCACTGCACATCTGGTCCCTCCCAGAAGGGGTGGTACAGTGAATGTTTTCTGGTCAAAATAGACTGAGGTCAAAATCCACTTCCCCAGCCCAGCAAGGTTGGGGACCCTCTTATCTATAGGTGGGTTCTCTGATCTCCTCTGGTTTATGTCTCAGGAAGGCAGGGTATCCTATAGTTACGCCATTCATTCTATCTGAGATAACTAGAACCCTCCTCCCTAGACTGTTTCCCAGAGAACTTGGCCCCAGCAAGTTTTCTGGGCTTGTGAATTTCTAACTGGAGTTGGAGTTTGGGTGTCACCATGCACCATCCTGGGGTAGGTAGGAGCTCTAACCCCTTCCCAACTTCTGATCTGCTATAAAATATGTGTGGTTTCCTTTTTTCAGAAGATGCTCTTGTCTCCTTTCATATGTGTTGTCATTGCTATTATTTTTGTTCTAAGTGATATCCTATTTTTGGTTGGAAGTTAACAATTACAAATCACAAAGCAATGGATGGAATTAGGTTAATAGTGTCAAGGAAGTGTGGTGGTTTCCTCTCCAGAATGGTGATAATTGGAGCCAACCTTTCTGAGAAGTGATAACCTGCCAGTACCTCCAGTTATTAGCTCATCCATTCTCTAACCAGCCTAGTGAAGATGATTCTGTTCTCACCTAGATTTTTCAGATGAAAATACGATGAACAAAGAAGCACAAAATCTTATCTTGAACTGTTCTTCTTAGGACTTGATCTCAAGTGGACTAACACAAGATCAGACCCTTATCATCCTGAGAATAAGTGGCTGATCTTTGAGTGCTGGTTATGTGCACCCAACTGCACTTGGCATGGGGACCTTCACCCTGGAAAGCAGTTATTAGGCCACCCTTATGGATAGGATTCTCCAGGAACAGAGAGGGGAGGGAATCTACCTAAGAAGTTCAGCTTGGAAGTGGCCAGAACCAGAATTCCAGTCCCTTCCACCAGGTGCAGACCATGCTCCCTCTTTCTCTTGACTGGGAGAAAGCTGAAGGGAAACAGAGGTGGTATGTTTATTATTTAAAAACTTTATGTATTTGTTTGGGGGCTACAACCAACAATGCTTAGGACCTACTCCTGGTTTTGCGCTCAGGGTCACTCCCAGTGGAGCTCAGAGGACCATATGAGAGGTCAGGAATTGAAGCTGGCTCCATGGCATGAAGGCAAGTGCTCTACCCACTGTACTCAAGCCCAACAATTTGTGTGTTTAAAACAAAAAAAAATACCTAGGACTTTTCTCCTGGATGGTCTCCTTCCTAGCTGCCGCATCTGTTCCCAAACCCAGATGTCATTCTGCTGTCATTCGAAACCACTGCAAGGAAATTGGCCAAGTGTGAGCCCCACTGACCACCTGTTCACATGCAAGGAGGAGACCAGTGTCTGAGAACCTCCTTCTCCCTATCTGAAGATGGTGGGATCTCGGACAGAGAGAACTTGACATAGTGCCTGAGTGTCTATGTCAGTTGATTGAGAGCAGGAGGCATGGACTGCCCCTAATGCCCGGAGTACCCCAGGAAACCTCTCTTTCCTTCTCCACTAGCTGACAGGAAGCCTACCAGATGCTCTAGTTTAGAACTTGCCTTGTGATCAAGGTTGCTCTGTCTCCCCACTGCTGCCTTCTTCCAGAATGGAACTGAACCCAGGTCCTGGGAGCAGTCCCCAGGCAGGCGATGACGAGGAGAGGGAGATTCTCTGGCCTGCTATAAGCGCTCTTTGTGCCATCATCACCCAGAGTACCCATGCCTGCCATTACCTGACCCAGCGTGATCCAGGCCGGGGTCACAGCAGGGCCATGAATCTCCCAGAACCATTATCTTCCCCAGCTCAGGGATATCCAGTACAGGGAGCTGCTGATAAATCCCCACTGGGCTGTTGACCTTGAGCTAAGCAAAGTGACAACTAAAAGGTCATCTTTATTTCATCACGCCCTGGAGCCCTGAGTTATCAGAGGGTGAAGAAAGATGGTGGTAAATCATTCTCTGTTATGGGAATCCTGGCTGATCTGTCTTCTGACCCTGTCACCCTCTTGGCAAGCTGTGGGTCATCATGAGCAGAAACAGAGAAAATAAAGAGCTAGGGGACTCAAGGGGCCCCCAAAGCATGTTATTGCTAGAATATAGCAGTTCCAAGAGCCCTTGAGGCCCATAGGCTGCTAGAATGTAAAATACACTTCAACCAGATGTCACTTTCCTAGGGCGTGATTGACGCTGAGTCTGTGCCCTCCCTTCTTCCCTCCCTTAGCCTGTTCTTCTTTCCCTGTCTGTCCTCTCTCAGGCCCAGTCATCAGTGCTATTTACCATGACCATCTTTCCTCTCTACCCATAATGACAACTCTGTGGGAAAGAGACCTATGTCATTCACTGCTGCTCTTGTGCCCCTGTGCATCAAACAGCCTGAGCCATCACAGGAGATCTCTGAAGGTTCTCCTTGAGGGTTCCTAGACACAGATACTCCACAAGGGTTCCTGGGTGTGCAGGTGCTCCCTGAGGATTCCTGAGCAAGGCTGGAAACACCTAAGAAATGATGACATTATCCTCTGCTCCCCAGGGAAGAGCAGCCCCCAGATGCAATTTCTCAGTCATGGGGAAGGAATCAGACCCCTTTCTCCCCGGGCAGTTCCAGCTGCCTTCCTATCCATCAGTGCTTGCATTTTCTGCTAATGCCTCAGAAGACTCAAGTTCTGAGCAGCCCAGAGCAAGGCAGGCTGGGATTGGTTTGTTTCTTCCCTTGATTGAATTGAGAAAAAAAAATAAAGGGCAGGAGTAGGACATAGCTTAAGCAATAGAATGCAGGACTGATGTCTGATATGTGAGTCCCTGAGTCTGGTCCCAGTTCCACATGATCTTCTTGGGGCCCCAGCCCTGCCTGGTCTGGTCTGTGGACCCCCAGAACCCACAGCACCTTGGTCTTAGCAACACAGTGTTGACGGTCAGAGCTTTGGACCATCAGGTACATGCCATAAATAATAACTCAGAGTAACTTCTAGAAAAAGGGAAAAAAATGGAGCAAGATCATAAATATATATTGGATACTGACCACTAGTGTTCTAAGCCTAAGAGGGGCTAAGAATATGAACACATGATTGGGGGAAGTCAGGGAGATTTTTTTCTCTAGAAAATATTTTGGGACTTCCTCAGCAGTGCTCAGGGACCCATGGGTCACTCCCAGTAATGTGAGGGCTTGAACACTGGGGACTCAGATCCAGCGCTGTTTATGGGCTACTTGCAGGTGTGTTTGTGGACCAAGAAGTACCAGGACTCAAAATCTGTGGCTTTTCATTCTTCTTAGTCATCTCCCTGGTTCCTTCCCAGGAACTGTATAGGGGTGGTAGAAATGAGACAGGAAGTGCTTATCTAACTTATTTTTTTTTTATTTTTTGTATCTCCCAAACAGTGCTCCAGAGTCTGGGGGTTCCTTCAGCAATTCTCAGGCAATGGTCTAGTAGTTCAGTGCAAAGATTTAAGGATATGGTGCTGCCCATATCCTGTAGTTTTGGGGGTTACCTGGATGCCCTCAAGAACTCCACCTATGATGTTGGGGGACCATATGGTACTGTGGATCATACTAGGCATGTATTCTCACCACTGCACTATCTCAGGGACCCAGAAAATGTTTTTAAGGTCTTCAACCCAGATGACCTCCCGCCTGCCAGACCCTTCCACAGAGCAATCATTGTCTTTTCCGTTCCAGGCTGAGTTGGGATGATCGCTGCTAACAGTCACTGAGCTTTGTGTTCAGCCACTGTTCTTGGTGCTTTTAGACGTTTGTTCATTTAATCTGCCCAACAGCTCGATAAAGTGGATAGCTTCTATTATTGTCCCTACGTTACACATGGGAAATGGTGGCAAATGCACCGTAAAATAAATGCAACCATTTTGGGTGCTGGGGATGTCTCAGTAAGCAACGCCTCTGGTGAGCCTGTGCTCATGAAGGAGAAACAAACTCCATGTGGGAGTAAATGTCCGCAGTGCAGAAGGTGGGGAGCTATATGCACAAAATGTACAGGGCCACTGAGAAATTGGGGAGGCCAAGAGCACTGTGAGTGGGGGCGACACATAAGGTAAGTTGTAACAGAGATGCAGTTGAGAGGGGTGTCAACATACCCTGTAAGTTGTCACTGTGATATTTTCCCCAGGTTTTCCTGGGCCACCACTCCTGTCTTCTGTGCTCACATATCAAGAACAGTCCTCCATCAGCCATGGTTACGCTCACTCAAACATAGTTAAAGGCACACAGTCCAGCCAATAAACATACATAAAAGTGTTCACTCTGGCTGAAGGTTGGGTACTCAGGCTCATGAACACACACTCAGGTACACACCAGCCTATGGGCACACATGTGCGCATGTGCACATGTGGTTCAGGCCTCCCCTGTCCAGTCTCATAGCAGCATCTCTCCTCAACCTTGTCCCATATGAAGCCCAGTACCACCATTCCCATAAGACTGGCAGCTCCTATGGACTCTGCAGCCCAACAGGCATCACAGAGTTACAGACTTGAACCTGGTTCATTGACACTATCACCTCCACATCATGTCAGGAAGGTAGGTCATAGACATAGGGCTGAGACACTAACATGCATCAGGGGACCTGATTCTGTGCTATTGGTGCGTTAGGAGCTGCTACACTCAGACCTGTTTGGCAAGAGTAGAGGCAAGAAAATAATTATCCACAAGTTGTTCCCAGTGAAATCCAGGGTGTGTTCCTGGAAGCTTTCAACTACGGAGCTCAACTTCCCAGTTGTGGAGGCCCAAGTCCCAAAACATCCCTGTGCCCCCTCTTAGTGCTGGAGAGTGAGTGGGTTGGGAGGCATTGGTGTGCTTTAAAAACAAAATACTTATATAGTACATATAGTTTTTAAGGATAAATAGAGAATGGAGAGATGGGTGACAGTGAATACAGAGAGGGACTAGGTAGACAGCAAGTGGACAGATGGGTAGAGTGATTGGGTAGATACGTGATAGGTACTCTGCAGGGAGATGGGTAAGTGGCAGATCAGATGGACATTAGAGATAGATACTAGAGAGATCTGTAGTTCATGGATCTGTAGTTCATGGAGGCCAGGATATAGAGGACAGACTGGTGGTAGATAAAGTAGAAACTAGATGGTTAAGTGAATATATAGGTCATAGTTTGCAAAGTAGTTAACTACATACACTATATATCTGTCATCCATATATTGTACATTCTGCCATACATATACTATTTATAACTTTCATATCACTACTGATTTGGTTTACTGTCTTTACAAACAGAAAGACTGAACCTCTAGGGGTCAAAGTACGCCAGGATCCAGAGATGTGGTCAGTAATTTCCGTAATTTATCAGCTGAGATTTGAGCCCAGAGTTCAGGGCACTCTAGAATCCAATCCTGGGTGTGCCCAGAGTTGGAGGGTTGGTGCCTATTCACCTATAACCCTAGGGTGGCTCTTTCCACTAACTTGCTTCTGTCAGCTCTTTTCAATATTCTTGCCATTTCTAGAATGCCAGCATTGTACACTGAAGCACAAAGAAGGAAAGGGACTTACCTGGTTACAAGCATGTCCTGGACAGAGCTGGGCTTAGAGCCCTTTTCCTTCAAGGCTCATGGAAACAGCTTACTCCCCTTCTTTACCCCCAACACCAAGACTGGGGCTATTTCAAAGCCACTTACTAGGTGGAGGGAGTGGCCTCCAACTACCCACCTGAGGCCTCAGTCCAGGATCATTGCTCTCCTGAACCAGCATGAGCAACCTTGTTAAAAGCAGAAGAGTCTGGGGATGCTTAGAAGAAAGACTGTGCAGAGAAGCATTGGGCAGTCTCATCCTGCACAGGGATTGTAAGGGCATGATTGGAGAGGGTGATCCTGCTGCTCTGCCTTTGAGCCTCCTGCAAGCTGCTGGGGCCAGCATCACCCCTAGTACCAGTGTACCAGTCCTCCAAGAAATGCTGGTTAGTTTCTCATTCATTCAGGCAGACATGGGATCTGAATTTCCCCTCTATAAACATTAAAAACAACTCTGTGAATGATCCGTCTGTGAATGACACAAAATAGACTATCGTCACCATTTTTAGTGTAACATAGCATCCTAAACCCATTCATCCTGTCTGCAGCCATCTTCTCCATCCTTCATTGCATGGGAGCTCTTCTCCAAAAGCATCTGGGGGCCAGAGCAAAATGACAGTGCTTGCCTTGCATGCAACTAACCCAGGCTCAATCCTGAGTATCACATACTCTGAGCCTTCCAAGAGCAGTCCCTGAACGCAGAACCAGGAGTAAGCACTAGCACTGCCTGTGTTGCACAAATAGAAAACAGAGGGAACCAGGAAGCACTAACTTGCCCTTCTCTCAGCCCTGACCTGCTCAGCATTCCTGTTTCTCAATCTGGCCATTCCAGATACTCCTGTAAGCAGACACAGATAGCATTTGGCTTTCCGCCTGGTGCATTTCCTTTGGCAGCCTCTCATTCAGGTCCATCCTATGGTAACATGAGTCAGAATTTCATGAAGTTGTTCTGGCCTCATGGCTTTTCCCAGTATGCTGTGGAGAAGTCATGCTGATCCCTTACCAAGTACATGTAAAGCCTATGCTAACTCTATCAGTGTTTCTCGGGAAGCTGGTGCCATTTGTGACAGTGACTTTGCCCCTGGGAGGCCATCCCATGGATTTATGCATCTTCTAACTGGGCTGAATTATCTGGTCAGTTTGTCTGTGACTGGTGTGATAGTGGTGCCACACAATCCTGTATTTATAATTGGTATAATTGGTCGAATACCTCCTGTGTTTTCTCTGGGAAGTGATAAATTGTTATCGAACTTGCTTTTCTCAGCTACTCAATGAATAAATGACAACTTACCATCATCATTATCATGGTCATTGGATCCATAAGGGTCACAAAAAGAGAGTAAGAGGACAGTCATGCTTATCTGCTTTGTACTGAATTTCTCCCCCTCACCACAGGGAATTGCTTCTGTGGCTCCATTTCACACACAGGTGAGATGAGCTTTGGTGATAGAAAAAAAAGATCTAGAATCATGTGGTTGTTTGGGAGAAAACCAAACAACAGATTTCTTAGAGCTAGACAAAATATACAGGAGTTAAGGCACAAGCCTCTCATGTGGCCACCTTCATTCAGCCTCTGGCACCACAGAGCCCCCCAAGAATCTCCAGGTATAGCCTGGAGACTTTGAACACTGCTGTCATGGAGCCAGAACCACAGGCCTGAGCAGCACTACATCCCCAAGCCCTTGCATTGAACCCCAGGCAAGCTGGTCAAGAACCTCTGGGAAGGCCTTGTCTCTCCACCTCTATCCCCATTCACAATAAAAATGGAAATAGTTATTCTCTTATTCCAAAGACCTCGGTTTGGGACGGGAGTGAGAGTGGAGTGGGTGGGGCACATACCTTCCACCAGCCAAACCTGTCTTTGGTTCCCAGCACCCCATAAAATTCCTCAAGCTCCACTAGGAGTAATCTCTAGTCAGGAGGAACCCCTGAGCACAGCCAGATGTGGCTCCCAAACAAACAAAACCTAAACACAAGTAAACAAAACCCTCTAAAACAGTAGTCATTAGTGTCTGTTTTTCCTGTGAGACATGTAAGCCGTTGATGGCTGGCAGCTAAACCACTTAAATACAGAAAAGTGCCCTGTATGGATAAGAACAGGCAGAGGCCTACCGTGAGTTGGGACTGAGTCTGGGGTGTAGCTTGCAGGTAGGAATGGCACTTTAGGGGAGCCACGCTGAACCCTACCACGGAACAGCTCCATCTTTGCTGAGAAAAGTCCACGGTGCTTCTGCCGGTCATGGCTGCATGTGGGCCCCTGATGGGGCACAACCTCTAGAAAGTTCAGTGTATTTTTGGGTGAAAGTGGACTTGGGAGAAGTGTAGACCCAATTAGAGGAACTAGGTTCTGAAGGTTCTCTGTACTCAGACCCATCCCATCTGAAGGAGCACCATAGAGTGATAGGGATAGTGGGGAGCTGCAGAGAAGAGGGAGGAAGGGAGACATGTTGGAGACATGAAACCTCAGGAGGCTGAGCGCTGTCACACAGTAGCACTGACATGTGTCACCTGGAGTCTCCTTGGATGGTATCCTGGGTGGTCACTCAAGGCTGAACTGGGATTCTGAGTCACTTTGATACTGGTGGGGTCTCAGGATGACTTATGTGAAGTGGGGAGGACAGAGGCAGTTGCCTTGAGAAAGGGTCTGACATTTTCTCTATATCCACCTCTGCCACCCGGGCACTGGCTGGTGAAACCCAGGGCAATGATCCTTATTCCTTACAGGAAAGGGAAGACAGTCCTAAACCTCACCCAGGCCTTTTGGGGCCCTGCCTTTCCCTTACAGAAAGGAATTTCAGGAGACCTACAGTGAAGTACCTCAGATTTTATTTGGAACTTCTGAAGAAAGAGGCAGGGGTAGAGGAAGGGGAGATTCAGTCAAAAGAGAATGTGGATGTGGAGAGAGAGCCCCAGTACACATTCAAGCATTAGATATGAAGGTATGAAAATACACACTCAAAAGGCGAGATGCAGGTGACACATGTGCTTGCCCGGCAGCCATAGGCACCATGCTCTGTCATCCATGCCTGCACTTTCTTTGGTCAGGTGGCTTTTATAGGGTTTCCTCCAAGCTGCTCCATGTGGGCTTTACCAAGGTAGGTAAGAGACCGTTGCTAGGGTGGTTGCCAAGGGTGTAGAGTTGGGATTAGTTGATGGTCTTCTTTCCTGGCCTTTGCTGGAGCTTCTCTCAGAGGGGTCCAGCCTTCTCTGTGTCTGTGATAGCACCAGGTAAAGGTCATATCATGTCTTTGTGTCCACAAGGTGGGTCCTGACAGTCTTAGATTTAGTTGGTTTTATTCCTTCCCAAGAACTCATAGCTATGGGGGAACCTTCCCTATTTACCTGCCTGCTTCAGCTCGAAACTGAAGAGCAGCTTGGCATAGCCTGGCAGACATCTGAGAGTCGAAGAAAGACCAATGAACCTGGTGACCTTGGGAGTCCCTTTGGGTTTGTGAATGGACATCGAAGAGGGAAAACAGATAGTCAGCAAAAGTCCTGGTGAACCAGCCAGAGCTGCCTTGACCCAGAGGGTGTCCTGTGCTGAGCCCCATAGAATCTGGCAGCTTCCTTGATGCCAGTCACCTGCATGAACTGCTCGCTGTGGACATGGCACAGAGCAGATTTTAGGCGGTGGACTATGTCCATGTTGCACATCACCCTAATCAACGGCATCCTTGGATTTATTCTCTCTATGAGGAAGCAAAACAAAGTCCTTGACAGGGCCGTCTTGGTTGCACAGGAGAGGCCATGCTCCCAGATCCTGCTTGTCAGCTGAGTCTGCCCTGCTTCCAGGGTCAGGGCACAAAGGCAGACCTGCCCTGCCGGTTCCCACCTGTCCCCAGGTGAGGCCTTCTTCTGGGGAGATGCATGCCCCTGCTCCTTTACCTTAATTCCCAGTAATCATTTCAGTCACTTATCCACAGCTTAAAGAACACAGTCTCCATTTAGCGTCTGAAAAACTGCATCCAGTGTCCCTGGGAGGGGAAGCCCGTCCTGCTGTGAGTGCCTACGGGCCCATTGTACCCTAGTGGTCTCCAAGCTAGCTGGCAGCTGTCAGAGCTCTGGCTATGGAGCCTCACTCTCAGAGATCAGCTTTCTCAGCTCAGCAGCAGCTGCTCCTTCCATTTCACACGCCCCAAGGGGAGCATGGTAGGTGCCAGACACTGACCTGCGTTCCTAATGACTCATTCCAACATCTCACGAACCCTTCAAGGCAGAGATAGCATGTGGATCGGCAGATGTGCATTGTCCATTTCTCTTTTTACAGCAATGGGCTCCTGAGGCACAGAGAGCTCTAGAAGGTAGCCAAGGTGATGTAGCACAGTCAGTAAGTAGAAGGATTGGCATTGGACCCAGAAACCAGGCTGCTTCGTGCCTGGTTCCTTAGAAGCCTAAAGCAGCAGCAGCTTGTAAGGGTAAGGATTTCTGGGCGTGAGGAGGGAGATATTTATCACTGTGACCAGATTTATCAGGGATCTCTCTCTCTCTCTCTCTCTCTCTCTCATTTCAGGTGGGTGCTACACCTGGCACACTGCTTAGGGCTTTCTCCTGGCTCTGCATTAGACATCACTTTTAGTAAGGCTCAGGGAGTATTTATGGTGCTGGAGATTAAATCCAGGCCTGTCACTTGCAGAGCAAATGCCCCATCTCTGTGCCCTGGGATAGCTCTCCATTCCCTGTCAGGGAAGACTGAGGCGTAGACCTATGATATATACCTAGAGACTGGGCAGTGGAAAACAAAAATAAGGCTATAGAAGAAGAGGACCTGAGTGGCTCACTGCTTCAGTTTGGCTGGGGGGTTGGCTGGGTCTGACTGAGGATGTTGGGGAAGGAGCTCTCAGATTGGAGATGGAACTTGAGAAGGTGCTGGGTCCCTGCTAAATGAGAGGCAAGAGTCAAAACACTTCCTGTAGGAGAGGAATGTGTGAAGGGAAGGACTCTTAGGACCTCAGGGGGCTCCAAGAAGCAAGGGAAGCTGAAACGATCAGAAAGAACTGAAGACAAGACTTTCCAGAGTTAGGGAGTGAACACCAAAGGGAGACAGAATCAGAACTCAGATCATATCCTTCCAAATCAGGAGGATCTGGGCCTGTTCTGACCTTGCACTGGGCATCACAACCTGGCTTGTCTGGTGGGAGTGCTGGGGTCTCACATGCAGTGGGGTATTGCTCCCACTCACTGGACCTCCCTTTCAGCCAGATCCTCAGCAGGACTAAAACAGTCTTTGGAGCCCTTTGGTGGGAGGGTTGTCCCTCAGTGAAGCTGGCCACATCTGACCACTGAGTGTTTAAATGTACCTAGAATTGTCAGAGAACTGAATGTCACTGTATAAAACTGAAAAGCATTTCATTTTTGTGCATTTGAAGCAAATTTGAGTAGCTGGATGCAGTTAGTGGTGGGGAAGGACAGTATAGAATGTTTTTGTAGTCTGCCACCAAAAAATTATTTGAGAAGGCTTGACATGTGTCAACTGCTGTTCTAGATCCTAGCCTATTACCCGGGGTCATGGTCCCTTCTGGGGATGTGCGGCTAAATGTGGGGACTGATGAAAACTTAGGCAACAGTAAATGGGTTTTGATTACATGCTTATCTGAAATTAGTTCAAAATGTGCTGCAAGATGCATCTGAGGTGTTTCTAGAAGTATTTGTACTGCATTTCTAGAAGCAAAAGTGATCACAAATGGAATAAGTTAAGTGAAATTACTATAACTATTTTGTACCTGGCAGGAGATTTCTGTGGACCAACATTAGTTCCAAGATTCGTGGTTGAGAAGAATTTATGTGGAATGTTCAGAATGTTGCTTGACTTCTAATAAGTTTTCAGTAAATATACTGGATTAGAGAGGGGGGTGGGGTAGGGCCACACCTGGCAGCACTCGGGGCTACTGCCTCTCTCTGGTAGAGGCTCCTCCTGGCAAGTAAAGACTCCTTGGCAGTGCTCAGAGCACCATGCAGTATGAAGAACTAGGTTTCTTGCATTTAGAACATGTGGCAGCTTTGTATCTTAACAGTTAACAGTTAAAAAAAAGCAATCTGCTTAACAGCTAGTCTCACCAAGAGACCTCTTTATTGAAATCCAACACTGCTCAGAGGCTCAAGGTGCCTTGGTTTAAGGAAGATCTTGCCCAGTGGCCTGGCCCATCAGATTGGCAAGAGTCTCTGAGCTTATGAGCTGATGGCCTCTCTATCGGTGGTTAACTTCTGCTAATTGTGGCTAACTCTCTGCATCTGGAGTCAGAATGGGATTCAGAGAGACCCTGCCTGCCAAGTGCCGGGACAGTTGGGTGCCAGTGAGAAGCGTCCCTATTCCTGTGCAGGGGGCATACACAGGTTGTGTGTAGCTGTAGTGAGTGGGTGGGCAGGGTCTCTTGCTGGCCTTAATGAGCCCTTTCATATCCCTGATGCCTTTGGTGTCCCATGGAGGCTGGCATGCAGGTGTGTGAAGTTCCATTAATGAGGGTGCAGAGCTGGGCCAGTGGAGTAGGGAGGCTGGCCATGACTTCTCCAAATGAGTCCCTAGCTCCAACAGGTTGGGGTGACTCACTAATATGGGGGAGAGCTCCTTAAAAATTGAAGTTCTGAGGAAGCAAATAGATAATGGAGGCTGGAGGTAAAAGGACAGGATTTGCTGACAACTCTAAGAAAGCCAAGACTGTATTTGGAGGGCATTCCCTAGCACCGAGTCTTCCTCTTGCACAGACACACACACTTCCTTTTTAATCAGCCCCCACCCACACGCATACACTCTTTCCCACCTCCTATTCCTACCTGCACACCTACATATTAATTAGCTCCAGTTGGTTCCTCAGGCTCTAAGGCTGTAAAGGGGCTAGTCAGGATGCCTTCTTCATGGGGAGACTCCAGGTATGAAGGCTCCACTACCCTCAGGCCTTAGTGTCATCTGACTAGCTAAATGCCATTATACCCAGGGTCTAGTCCAAGAAAGAACCATAGAAGGACTAGTTCTGCGGTCCTCACATTGCCTCTGCCAGAACTGACCCCTTGGGCACCCCTGCCTGCACGGGAGACCAGGGTATAACCTGGTCAGGCATATAACAAGGCCGGGAAGGGGCTGAGCAAGCAAACTTTTGTAGTCAGTGCCCATGTAGAGGCCCAGAGGGGCCACTCAGTCCCTCTCATTCTACTTTCTAAGGCACAAGATGTATTTTCTGGCATCAACAGGAAAGCACAGAGTTCAGTCCAAAGTATCAGAGAGCATGTGGGAACTCCTGGCAGATTTGAGAAAGTAGAAAATGGGTAAAAGAGGGGCAGGCCGGAAATTCACCTTGCTAGGGACTAGAACCATATATGTGTGTGTGTGTGTATACATACACATATGTATATATACATATACATACATATATGTATATACATATACATATATACATACATGTATATATACACATGCATATGCATATGTGTGTATTTACGTATATATGTGTGTATGTATATTATGTATATATGTGTATATATGCATATGATATGTGTTTCTCATAATACATACATATACGCATACACACACTGGCACCCCCATACCTCAAACACATCTACATGCATATCTATGAAGGAATCTGTGAGGTGAGCCTCAAAATAGAAAAACTACAATGTAGTAGTAGGGCCATCATATCCTTGCTTGCATCACTGAGCTACTCATCACATCTAGCTAAGAATCCCAAGTGTTGAGTAGAGTGCACTTTCTTTCATCTCCTGCTCCATCCCTGGGCTCAATATCCACTCAGCATTGATCTAGGCTAGATATCCTGATTGGGAGTGGAGCAATGAAGCTTCAAGACAAGTGAGATACAGCCTACATTCTGAAGGAAAATGCTGCCAGCAGAGGAGGGCTGGAAGCTGTGGGAGGAGATGACAGAGACTGTCTGGGTCGGACCAGAGAGGCCCATGTCCAGTTTAAAGGAAGAGAGGGCACCTGGTACGAAGGAATGTTTTTAGGAAAGGGGCTGTTACATATCAAGGGTGTGTTTGGGGAATCATGAGTGATTCCTAGAAGGTGGCAAAACATTTCCTAAATGTGTGGGTCTCCCAGGAAGGACTAAGTTGTGCTGCTGATGACATGAACTGATGAGTATTTTCCCAAAGTACAAGGACAAAGCGATGCTGAAGATAGAATAGTCTCATCAGGTAAAGATGATCTCCCATGTATCTCAGGATTCAGCCAGAGGAAAAAAGAAAACACTGCTAATCTTAAAGAGACATTAGTAAAGGCATGTGAGAGTTGGGGGAATTCACTGGGAGAGCAAGGTACTAAAGGAATGAGCCACAGGGACCAGAGCAATAGCAAACCGGGTAGGGCATTTACCTTGCATGTGGCCGACCGGGTTCAATCCCCCAGCACCCCATATGGTCCCCCAAGCACTGCCAGGAGTAATTCCTGAGCAGAGCCAGGAGTAACCCCTGAGCATTCCCAGATGTGACCCCCCAAAAAAAAGCAAAAAAATAAAAATAAATTAAAAAATGAGCCAGAGTGAGAAACCACTCCCACTCACCAGCCCTGCCCAAGATGGAGGGATGTGCTGGTGGTGGGTGGGATTGTGCTGTGATATTGTATGTCTAAACGCAACTACAAGTAACTGTAAATCACAGTGCTTTGATTTTTAAAAATATGGGAAAAGTAAAAGAGAAGTAATCGCGAAGCTTACTGGCTTCTCTCTAGTGGAGCTGGAACTCTGAGATCTAGACTCACAGAGGAGGCCCAGAGACTGCTGGGAGACAAGGCTTGAAGTAGACAGAAGAACAAGAAAGACCCGGCTTTCCCACTCCCCCCCCACCCTCCAGTCTTCCTTCATTGTCTCTCTGCACATTCCACCTGGAAGTTAAACCTCAAGAGAGCATGGGAGGACCAGGCGATAGGCCAGTGGGTAGGGCGTTTGCCTTGCACATGGCCGGCCCATGCCGGCCTGGTTTGATCCCCAGCATCCCATGTGGTCCCCTGATCACCACCGGGAGTAATTCCTGAGTGCAGAGCCAAGAGAACCCCTGAGCATTGCGGGTGTGACCCAAAAAAAAAAAAAAAGAAAAAAAAGAGAGCATGGGAAATGTAGCTCCTCATCAGAAAGGAGAGGTGGGTGGCTAAGCAAGGAAGGCAGAGAGGTGACTCAGTGCCCAGACAGACCTAAACAACAAAGAAAATAGCCAGTAAGCTTCTGCGATACTTCTCTTTTGCTTTTCCCACATTTTTCAAATCAAAGCACTTTTTTTGTAGTTGAGTTTTAGACTTACAATATCACAGCACCAATCCCACCCACCACCAGCATCTACTTCCCTCTGTCAGTGTTCTCAGGTCCCCTCCCATATCTGACCTCCAACCCCTCCAGCCTGCCCTTATGACAGGCACCTGTCTGTTTGGTTGTTGAAGTTTGAGTCTCTTTGTTTCAGTGTTGTTGACTCCAAGGTATAGATCTTTGGCTCTGTCATTTCTTAACACCACCTTTGTTTCTGACTCCCCTGACCTGGTCCCCATTGCTTCTCATCTGTTTTCATCTCCCCCTCCCCTCCATTTCTTTCATTATCCCTAAACTCTAGGGCCATGGTTGATCAGGGCACCCCCTCACCTTAAAACATCGCATTTCCTCATCCAGTTATTCTTCAAATAGAAAATATAGGCGAGTCATCCTGTGTTTATCCTTCTTTCCTACTTCATTTAACTTGATATCTTCCAGTTCCATCCACGTTTCCACGAATTGCATGATTTCATCACTCCTTACATCTGTGTGGTATTCCATTGTGCATCTATACAACATCTTCGTGATCCACTTATCTGTCATTGGACACGTAGGTTGATTCCAAATCTTAGAAATTTTACTGAGTGCTGCAATGAATAATGGTGTGCATACATTCTTTTTGAATGAATGTTTTCTGTCATAAGGATAGATACCCCAAAATAGAATTGCTAAATCAAAGGGGAGCCCAATTCTAATTTACTGAATACACTCCATTCTATTTTCTGTAGGGATTGGACCAGACTTCATTCCCACCAGCAGTGGATAAGGGTCCCTTTTTTCACCACATCCCCACCAGAGATTGTTCCCAGTATTTTTTTATATGTGCTACCCTCACTGGTGAAAGATGTTATTTCATTGTTGTCTTGATTTGGGTTTCCTAATAATAAGTGATAATAAGCATTTTCCATGTGCCTGCTGACCATCCCCTGGTCATTCTTAGAGAAATGCCTATTCATTTCCTCATCTCACTTCTTGATGGGGCTTTTAGATTTTTGTTGTTGTTATTGTTGTTGTTAATCTTTGTGAGTTCTTTATAGATCCTGGATATCAGCTATTTATCTTATGTGTTGAGTGCAAATAATGTTTCCCACTCAGTTAACTGTCATTTATTTTTAGTCATGTTTCTTTTTCCAAACAGAAACATTTAAGTGTGATGTAGTCCCATTAGTTTTGTTTTATTCTGCAGCCTTTGCCAATGGTATCATATCATTGAAAACTCCTTTGAGGTCTTGGTCTTGAGGTTTTCTGCCTGTATTTTACTCAATGTGCTTTGTAGAATAAGGTCTGATCTAAAAGGTCTTTGATCCACTTTGAGCTGATTGTTGGGTAAGGTGTGAGATACGGATCCAAGCTTTAATTTCTTTCATGTGGTTATCCAATTCCTAACACCATTTAAAAAAAACTTTATTCCACTGTAAAGGAATAAATTTTTAGCCGCCATATATGTGGATGTATATCCTTGAATAACTGTTAGCAGAGAGCCTTCTTAAAAAAGTCCATTACCATGCTGTTTTGATTACTATGACTATAGTATAGATTCAAGTTAGGTAGTGGGATGCCTCCCAGTTTCCTGTTTTGGCTGTTTGGGGCCTTTTATGGTTCCACACAAACAATATCATTGACTGTTCTAAGTGTTTGAAGAATGCCATCTGAATTTGGATAGGGATTGCATTGAATCTATATAAGATAAGATGGTCATTTTGACATCGTTGATTCATGAGCATAGAATGTTTTTCCATTTCCTAGGAGCTTAACTTTCTTTATTGAGTGTTTTGAAATTTTCATGGCATAGGTCTCTCGCCTCTTTTGTTAAATTGATTCCTAGGTACTTGATGTTTGGGGACTCTATTTCAAATGGAATAGACTCTTTGATCTCTTCCCTCTGGTTTATTATTTGTATATAGGATTACAACTAATTTTTGTGTATTAACATTGTAGCCAGTCACTTTGCTGTATAGGTTTATTGTTTTTAGGAGGTTTTAAAAGACTATTTAGGGGGGGCCGGAGCAATAGCCCAGTGGTAGGCCTTTGCCTTGCATGTGGCCAGCCTGTGCCGGCCCGGGTTCGATCCCTGGCATCCCATATGGTCCCCGAGCACCTGTCACTATCACTGTCTTCCCATTCATCATCGATTTGCTCGAGCAGGCACCAGTAAATTTCCATATGACCTGTCTCATGCAAGTAGAGCCCAAGGGCACCTGCTTGCTCCAGGAACATTCCATCAGGTCATTGGAATGAGGTCTATAATTGTTACTGGTATCTGACATATCAAATACAACACTGGTAGCTTGCCAGGCTCTGCTGTGCGGGTAGCATACTCTTGTAGTCATCTCAAAATCCAGCATTTATTGATGAATCACGCTGCCACTTGCAGCTGCGCAAGCTGGGCTGTGATAGGCTGGTCTGCTGGGTGGAGTTCTGACAAGGGGGAAGTCCGGATGTGGAAAATGGAGGTCCTCATGGACTGGGGGTCGTCTGGCTTGTTGTGAGGCTCTGCTGGGGTGATGGGCCAGGACTAGAACCTGCCATCCCTCCCGGGCACCTCATGAGCGGCTGGGCACAGTGAGAGCCAGTAGCAGCTCTCCCCCACACCCCCCCCCGAGCACCGCCAGGAAGTAATTCCTGAGTGCAGAGCCAGGAGTAACCCCTGAGCATTGTCGGGTGTGACCCAAAAAAGCAAAATAAAATAAAATAAAATAAAAAGACTATTTAGGGTCTTTCATATGTGACATGTCATCTGCTAATATAATTGACTTTCTCTTTTTCAATTTGTATCCCTTTGATTTCCTTTTTCTTGCCTGATTGCTATTTCAAAGGTTTCTAATATGTTCTAATACAATCTAATAAGAGTGGGAACAGTGAACATCCTTGTCTTGTGTCTGGTCTTAGCAGGAATACTTTCAGTTTTTCACCAGTAAAAGTAATATTGGCTGTGGGCTTTATATGGATAGTTGTTACTAACTTGTTTGGAGGTTCTAGCAGGGGGAGCACAGCTGCTCGTATACCCTTGACAGAAGACTGGTCCGTCTCTATTTGGGGAAGGCCATCCTCTTCGACCAAGCACACAGCCTGGCAACCTACTCATATCGTATTTGATATGCCAAAGAACAGTAACAATTATTGACCTCATTCCCATGACCTGATGGAATGGTTTGAGGCTCCTTATGTTCCTGGAGCAAGTAGATGCCCTTGGGCTATACTAGCATTAGACAGGACATATGGAGATATTACTGGTGCCTGCTCGAGCAAATCCATGATGAATGGAAGACAAGTGATATTAAATTGAGAAGGTTATTTCCACCCTATTTATTTATTTATTTATTTATTTAAATCATGAATAGGTGTTGGATCTTGTTGAAAGCTTTCTCTATCACCACTGGATAGATCCACTAGACAGGATGTCAAAAAAGACACAAGAGCTCAAGAGCCCTAAATGAGGAACTAGGTGAGCTGGGACTAATGGATTTATACAGGGTCTTCCATCATCAAGAAACAAATGCACAGTTTTCTCTAGTGACACAGAACATCCTCCAGGTTAGATCACATTTAAGGACCTAAGTCTAACTTAGATAAATTGACAAATATAAGAATCATACCAAGCATCCTATCAGGTCACAGTGCCACAGAGATATAAATTAACCATAAAATAGGATGGGGAGAAACTAACACGTGGAGACTGAAAAACATGTTGCTACATAATAGCTGGTTCAAAGAGGAAATCCAAAAAAGAAATAAAAAGATTCCTTGAGACTAATGATAATAAAGAAACAAGTACCAAAATCTAACTTTTAGTTAGATGTGGCTTGGGGGACACAGCAAAAGCAGAATTTAGGGGGAAACTCATAGCAATAAAGGGTTACATATGGAAAGAAGAAAAAGATAAAGTCAGCAACCTAAATGCACACCTTAAATGTCTGGAGAACCAACAGCAAGTGAATCCAAAGACTAGTAGTAGAAGAGAAATAATAAAAACCAGAGCAGAAATCAACAATATAGAAACCAAGAAAGCAATACAAAAATATCAATGAAATCAGGAGTTGGATCTTGGACAAAATAAACAATAAACAAGATAGAAAAATTTCTTCTTCTTTTTTTTTTTTTTTTTTTGGAATACAAATGGTAGTGCTCAGTGCTTATTCCTGGCTCTCTCTGAACTCAGGGATCACTCCTAGCAGGCTGGGGGAGGGGCTATGGGGGGCTCTCTCTGGACTCAGGGGTCATTCATAGCAGGTTTGGGGAGGCATATGGGGTGTCAGGGATCCAATCCAGGTTGGCTGCATGCCAGGAAAATGGCCTGCCTTGCTGTACTATCTCTTTAGCTTTTTCTGTGATTACTTCTTAAACCCTTGGTATCAGCCTTAGGTTTGTTTGCTAGTGGTAAACCAAATGAACAAATGACAAACAACTATTAACAGGGGGCAAAGGCAAAGAAAAACAATGTAGTAGCAACCACTTATGCTTGTTTTGTTTTTCCTGGGTAAGTGCTTGGGGTTGCAGTTTAAATTGTGGTTTGGAGTGTGTGCACTTAATTAAATTTAACACATTGGAGAAACTTAAAATAGCAATTCATTCTTTCTGCTAATGGAGATGTCACTAGTTTATTGTGAAGAAAAGAAATGGATCAGGATTTTAGGATGCGCCTTCCACCAAGAGGCTGGGGCCCAGAATATGTGCCAGATATCCTCTTGCCTTTTACTTCTCCAGCACATTTGCTCTCCATTTTTCCTGATGCATGCTCTATTTTAAAAAGAAATTAAAAAAATAAACAAAATATCAGTGCTACATGGAGAAAACAAAGGAAAAAAAATAGCTGAATAACTACTTCCCTTGCCATGTAGGGTGGGTTCCAGCTTATCTGTAATTGGAATGGTGGTGGTGGTGGTGATGATTCTTGAAGCAAAAGGAAAGTAATGATTTTAGTATATAATAATTGAAATAATAAAGATTGGTCATTGATGGGCATATGGCAATCCTAATTGTTTCCTGGTTCGATAAGATTGAGTCTATCTGTTTTTAATCTGTTTTGTTTGCTGTTTATCTTTGGAGGACACACCCTGCTGTTCTCAGGATTACTCCTGGTTTTGCATTCAGGGATCATTTTTGATGGTACTCAGGGGTCCATAGGTGATGTCAGAGATTTAACCCAGGTGCAAGGCAAGTGCCTTACTTGCTGTACTATCTTTCCTGTCCCAAGATTTGGTATAGCTCATCATTATTTCTTAGGCAGGAACCATCCTAGATTCCAGGAGATGCAAGTGAAGGGAGTGAAGGGATATTAATTTGTCCTAAGATATTTGGCATGGTGGGCAGTGGACTTGGTCTTTCAGTCATGTGACAGGTTTAGTGTTTTCTTGTTGTTGTAGTAGCAAGGCTGGAAGGCAGATGAACTTGAGTTTGGGGGCTGCTCCAAACCTAAAAAAGAAGGTATTTTTCTCTCTAGATCACTAGATCACTAGACATCTCATTGTTCATCGATTTCCTCAAGCAGGCACCAGTAACATTTCTATTTGACCCTGTCATGTGCCAGTGTAGCCCAATAGCATCTGCTTGCTTCAGGAATACATTTTTTCCTGATGCATATTCAGGATGCATCAGGAAAACTGTATGTTTTTCTCTCTATGATAACGCAAACACTCTGCAATTTCATATCCCTCCATGTCTAATTTTATTGTATTTTCAGGAAGGCTGACCAGGGTGAATCCATGAGTCCTAGCTTGGGGTTGGGCTGAGCAGTGGGGAACAGAAGTGGAAAGGGTGGCAGCAGGAAAGCCTGTGGTCAGGATCCTTGTCTCTCTGGGTCATGCCTTGTATGTGGCCTCTGGTGGTCTCTGTCCCTCTACCCCTATCTTCAGGACCAATATGTTAAATGGTGTGACAGCACTCTTCAAGGACCCATGGCAAAGACTGGAGATGTTATTATGGTCACTGTTCTGGGTGTGTGTAGCTTCTGTTCCTTACTCTTATGTCGTGAGCTCCTAGAAGATTAGAATTGGCTCCTGGAGCACTGGCCATATAGCTACACAAGGTCCAGCAGTTGGAGTGTGAGCCCTTGGGCTCTTAGCTTTGCTCCAGGGATTAGTGTGGCTGCCTCGCTGGGTCATGTGGGCTTTCCATTGAGATGAGGAAACATGCCCCTGTGTTTGCCACATGCTTAGTGACAAGCCCAGACTCTGGGTCCAGAAGCCAATAGTTCTGTCCTGTGCCTATCTCTGGTGACTTCCACACAACAACTTAGTCTCTTTCCCTCTGCTTTGCTGCCCGGGTTATGGGAATACTTATGCCTTCTCCCAGACTGCTGTGAAGACCTGAGTAAAGACAGTCTCCCTAACCCAGAGTTGTGGGTCGACAGTGAGACAAGCATAGCCACTACCCACAGCCCCCTACCCCAGCAACTGAGTCAGACAGGAAGGGGCGGAGGAGGCATCTGCAGCCTCTGGGCAGCTGCTGACAGGCTGTCAATATCTGCCTGTCAGCGCCAGCCCAGCGCCCAACTGAGATCCCATGTGGAAGTTATTAGCCTCTTGCATTTCATAGTTGAGATCTCAATTAAGCAGCCTGGCTCTGAGGTTGCGGGCCACAAGGGTTCTGAGTCTGCCTTTGGGCATGATGGGGCAGGAGTGTGGAGGGTTCTCCAGGAATCCGAGGGCACAGCAGCAAGAGGGTTGTAGCACCCGGGCTGAAGCGAGGATTTCTCAGGTGAGCTTTGGGGTGCCAGGATATTGGTTCTTGGGACTTCAGAAGGTGTGATAGCAATGTACCCATATTTCCTGAAGGTGCAGGTTAGAGGGGCTCAGGGCATGCAGTACACATGTAGATCTGGATGCCAGACAGTTGAGAAAAATGCGTCAAGATAGATCTCTGCTGGCGGTGGCCCTTGGCACAGAAACCATTCTGCTGCATGATCACAAGAAAGGGTTTTTACAGAGGACAGGGAAGCACATTTTGAGAAAGCGTGGCTTACAGACTGGTGGGCACCAGAAGCTTCTACAAATTCCAAGGCACATTCCACCTTACCCACAAACCCAAACAAAGTGAAGGGAAAGAGAGACAAAATGCCCTTGCCTTGGAGAGCTTCTCCGAACTTCTAGGGTGGGATCTCAGACGTGGGTGTGGGCTGCAGTCAAGACTTTCCCAACCAGGGCTGGAGCGATAGCACAGCGGGGAGGGCGTTTGCCTTTGCACGCAGCTGAGCCGGGTTCGATACCTGCCATCCCATATGGTCCCCTGAGCACCGCCAGGAGTAATTCCTGAGTTCAGAGCCAGGAGTAAGCCCTGAGCATTGCTGGGTGTGACCCAAAAAGCAAAAAAAAAAAAAAAAAAAAAAGAGTTTCCCAGTCAGAGACAGTCTCCCCAGGTGCCCTCAGTAAGCCTGGCTGGCCTTGTCTGTGGGAGGACTTATTATGCTCTGGGAACTGCTCTCTGGGCTCCACTCCTGC
The DNA here is from genome assembly GCA_021461705.1 of Cryptotis parvus. Taxonomy (NCBI): domain Eukaryota; kingdom Metazoa; phylum Chordata; class Mammalia; order Eulipotyphla; family Soricidae; genus Cryptotis; species Cryptotis parvus. The sequence continues at coordinate 229,216 of JAJIBD010001587.1, forward strand.
CCTTCCCCTCATCTCTGAGCGGCACCCCTGGCCCTCTCTGGCTCTGCTGCTCGGAGCCCTCAGTCCCAAACATCCCTTTCTCCTGTGGAGGTGGTGCAGCTTCAACTTTACACAGCGCTGCCACTCTGCAGCCAGCACAGGCTGTGGCTCTGGGATGCTGAGCTATCTCTGATGTAGCTCCAGGGTCTGGGGTGGCGTGAAGAGGGTCTGCAATCCCAGCCTCAGATCTCACCCCGGTTTGGAAGAGGGTGGTATTTGCAGTAGTCGGTGGAAAGTGGGGGAAGGGAAGGAGTCCCCGTATTTGACTGCTTTATCTTCATGCATTTAACCTCTGTCTCTCTGTATCCCTCCCTCTGCCCCACCCCTTGCCCCCCTCACCTTGCCTGAGTTCCTTCTTTCTTCTCTGTGCCCCCACTTCTAAATGACATTATCTCTACTGTTTTCCTTCCCTTCCTTCATCGTCACACTCACTGTCCATTCACCACATCTTTTGGGTACTTTCCCTGCCTACTTTCTGATTCTTTGGGTTCTTGTCTCTGTGTGTCCCCCGCTCTTCTGCCCCCATTCCCCTTCCTCTCTTCCTCTTCCTCCCGGTCTCCCCTTCCCTACTCTCTCACCCATCTTCTGTCTTTTCCTTTTTTCTCTGTGTCCTCCTGTCTGTCTCTCTCCTCTCTCCCTGATCTCTGTGTCTCACTCCCTCTGGTTCTATCTCGGTCCCTGTCTCTGCTCACCGCTCCTGCCTCTCCATCCACCCCCTACCCATCACCAGGATGATCCCGGCTTCCAACAAGGCCTTCGTGGTCAACAATCTGGTGTCTGGGACTGGCTATGACTTGTGCGTGTTGGCCATGTGGGGCGACACTGCTACTACGCTCACCGCAACCAACATCGTGGGCTGTGCCCAGTTCTTCACCAAGGCCGACTACCCACAGTGCCAGTCTATGCACAGCCAGATCCTGGGGGCACCATGATCCTGGTCATCGGTGGCATCATTGTGGCTACGCTGCTGGTCTTCATCGTCATCCTCATGGTGCGCTATAAGGTGTGCAACCACGAGGCGCCGGCAAAGATGGCCCCAGCTACGGTCAGCAACGTGCACTCGCAGACCAACGGGCGCAGCCTCTGGCGCCCACCCTGGGAAGTGCACCTGGGCCCCCAAGGTGGTGGTGCGCAACGAGCTGGTCGAGTTCAGTGCAGGCCTGGCCAGAGGCAACGACTCCTCTTCCTCCAGCTCCCTGGGCAGCGGGAGGCCGCAGGGCTGGGACTTGGCCCCTGGAGGCTGCCGCCCGCCCCCCCCCAAGCCCAATCTGGACCGCCTGATGGGGGCCTTTGCTTCCCTGGACCTCAAGAGTCAGAGAAAGGAAGAGCTGCTGGACTCCAGGACTCCAGGCGGGAGGGGCTCTGGGGCATCAGCCAGGGGCCACCACTCTGATCGAGAGCCCCTGCTGGGACCCCCGGAGGCCCGGGCCCGCAGCCTTCTACCCCTGCCGCTGGAGGGCAAGGCCAAGCGAAGCCATTCCTTCGACATGGGAGACTTTGCAGCTGCAGCAGCTGGAGGGACCATGTCCGGAGGCTACAGCCCCCCTCGGAGGGTCTCGAACATCTGGACCAAGCGCAGCCTCTCCGTCAACGGCATGCTGCTGCCCTTTGAGGAGAGTGACCTGGTGGGGGCCGGGGTACCTTCAGCAGCTCCGAGTGGGTGATGGAAAGCACTGTGTAGGCTGGAGGAGGGGCGTCCCCCTCCCAACCTGCCTAAGAATGGGGGAAAACAACCTTTCCTGGCAAGTTCTCGGAGTTTCCATGGTGATGTTTACAGCCAGGGACAGTTCATCTCCCTGTCAACGGCCTCCTCCCACCATGCCACCCAAACCCCTTTCCAGGCCGGTGGGCCTCCCGGGTGTGCTCAGGGATGGGACTAAGCTGGGTGGGACAGAGCCCTGAGTGTTTGGAGAGGCCAACGAGCCCTGCCTTTCTGATCACAAATGTAGTGTATAAGCAAGTGGCTTTGGATTGCTTCCGGTTCCATTGTGGTTTTTATTTATGAATTAATTGTTTCCACTTCCCAGGATCCCCTCTTCCTTCACACAGATAATGGGGAATTATCTGCTGCAGGCTGTGCTGTCCCAGGCAGCCATCAGGAGGGCTCATTACTGCCCATTGCCAAGAGAAGGAAATCGTTGTTTCTTACTGGATTGGAAACAGATGCCCTCTGGCAGACCCCTCATAACTTCTCTCAGCCCTGTACCAGGGCTGGGGGGATTGGGTTTGTGGCCCCCTGGCCTGTTTTCTTTGCTTCTCAAACAAGGCACCTACACCTGTCACATCTGCTTAAGCCACAAGAGTAACTTCCAGTACTTTTTGTGTGAGGGGGAAGGAGAGGGCCTTAGGATAAGACAAACTGAATCTTAACGTTTACAATTTGCTTTGCAATTATTGGCTATAGAGAGGGAAGCTGAGGCTGAAAGTTCCCATGAGCATGTATAGACCAAAAGTATTACCCTTTAGGGAGAGTGGAGTAGAGAGTTAAGATGAGCACTGTACCCAGAGTTCAGCCTCTGAAATAGGGTTGCAGCACCACCCTTACAGCTAGCTTGGGTAAGACCCCTTCTCTTTGGAGATCTCATTCTCCTAATTTGAAAAATATTGAGATTTTCCTATGTCCTTGCTTCCCTTCCATATCTCAGGATTTATGCTAGATTCATAACTCTCAGCATTATGGTTTCTGCTTGGTTAGCAACAGGCAACTGGTAACCTCTTAACCCTATAGTAGAACCTCAGAGGCTTTAGAGGGGTAATGCTGAGTCTGGAGAAAGCCTTAGGGTTTGGGCGCTTGAACAGGCATTTGCTAAACCTCTCCTTCTCTCTCACCTTCCCCTTGGGTCAGACCAACTAGCCCAATTTAGGGCAGGCCAAGTCCACCTACCCCATGAGGGGCTGTTTGGGATCCGTTCCCTGTCTTCACATTTCCAATCTAGGGTGTTTCTGTGCTCAAAGTGTGTCCCATGTTTGTTCCCAAGAAATGTGGCTCAGGTTGGGAGGTGGAGGGGGTAATGCTTGTAGGAGGACCCAACCACAGAAATGTTGGGGGTGATGGGAGGGCCCACAGGGCTCATTTTCATCCCAGATTCATTTCCGCACTCCCTGTCAGAGGTCAGAGAATAGGTGGGCAGGGGGCTGCTGTTTCCTAGAAGCCTCCGACCAACTTCCCAGCTCTGCTGCCTCCCCTGGTTGCCACCTGTTCCAGGTTGCTCCTCATTGACCAACACACTACCTCTCTCTCCCCACCCCACTCCCAACCAAGATTCTTTTCCATCCCCACCCTTTGCCATAAATCTCTCATTTCTCTCCTTCCTTAGATTTGCCAGTCTCACAGCAAACAAAGCATAAAGGGGAGGCAATTTGGACCTAAACAAACCTGAAGGGCTCAGGCCAAGACCCCATGGTGCTGTGCCCCATCCCCACCCCAACCCCAGAACTCTCCAAGAGAGCTCAGAGTTGTCCGTTCAGGACTGCCTCCAGACTCCAGTGCCTCCACAGTCCCTGCCTCCACCCTCCACCCCATAGCCCTGCCTCTGGCCTTTCCTTACTTTCCCTCTACTCTCCTATCTTAATTTTTTTTATAAGCTCCCACGACTCTGCTTTCCTCTGGTCCTTTCAGATCCTCAAAAGATCATAAACAGATCAGGTGAGACCTTTTCTGGGGTTGCAAGTTAATTTTGCAGGCCAGGCCCCAGTAGCTGAGCACACACCTTCACTGGTCAGGTGAACCCTCCCCAGACAGGGGTTGGGGGCATGAAAAGATGCATTTCCCACCCTCCCTTACCCTTCTCCCTTCTCTCTCTTCTCCCTTTCTTATCTCTGCACTTTTCTCATGCAGCCTTTTAAAATGTAGCCATGGAGGAAGTGACCCCAAGAACTACCTTTCTTTTGGCCTTTAAGTTCAGATATCAGAAGGGAAGACACCAGCTCCCGGGTGTCCTGAGCTCTGTGGTAACTTGCTGTGTACCTGCACTGTGTTTATCGTGTTTCTGACTTGAAGTGTCGGAAAACAGCATCTGTGTGGCCAGAATATAAATGCCAATCTTCTCTGTTGCTAAAAAAAAAAAAGTACAGTAAAATGTAGAGTTGAACAAAACCACCACCAAGCACACTTCTTGGAAGGGAGAAAAAAAACATTCTTGTGTCTGTGAATGTCTGCTGTTCATTTCTCTGGAAACTGTGGTTTTTCTAAAGGTGGCTTTGAGTTGGTGGCATTTTTCTTTGCACCTGTATTTGTTTACTACTTGGTGGGAGCTGTTTCCTGATGGAAGTTTTCTGAAATGGGGGGGGGGGGGTGTGGGGGACACGTGGCCAACCTCCTGGAATACAAACCAGTGCAGTGAAGGGCGCTACAGGCTTAGAACAAATAGTTCAACCCCAGCTAACCTGGCTTTCCTGTATCCCATACCTGTCTCCCATAGCACTCTGAAAAGTCAGCAAGTCCTATTTGAATTGGGACAGTACCAGATGTAGCCACTAGGGGCGCACAGGTACGAGGTACCACTTTGGACTGGGCATTATTTTCAAGCGTTTTACTTGGAAAGTGGGTCAGCAAACCCAAGTACAAAATCTAAGGTGTAGAAATGAACAGACTTCTGGAACACAGCTTCCCAGACAAGACCAGGGCTTCATAAACGGTTTACACTCAAAACCACTTTTCATCCAAGAAATGCAACTCAGTTGAACACTTCCAGAAACCCTTCACTTAAGAGTCATTCTGCAGTGGATTTGGAATTAATTTTTTGGTCATTGCCATTTTCAGACACCTTTTACTATTGCCAAATTTTTGTGACTCCCTTCACTTAGTTGTGTGACCCAATATGGGGTTGTGATCCAGAAGAGTCTGAAAAGCTGCCATCTAGCTCCACACCATCCCTTAGGAAAAAAGTATGAGCCAGACGGTAATTTTAAGTTTTCTAGTAGTTGCATGTAATCATGTATGCAGATGTGGGAATTACTTTAACAACATGTTTTATTTTATCAACATATCTAACATCATTTCAACATATAATCAGTATAAAATTGTTAATAAGACATTTTCTTATATTTTTATACAAAGGTTTGGGAGCCTGGTATGTGTTTTTACACTATAGGACACGTTTCAATTCCAATGGGCCATCTTAAAAGTGCTTGGAGTCACGTGTGGAGAGGAATGTTCCCTGCACTAGACAATATAGCTCTAGACACATGCTGACTGGCATTTGTTGGCAGGGAGTTTCTAGAAGGAGAAGAAAAAGCAGTCATCACTTGATGACTGACAAGCGGTCCCTACATGTACCAGAGATTGCCTTGGTACTGCTGCACATTATCACTAATATTCACCTCAGCCTCTCAAGGTAACCGCGTTTATGGCCTATTTTACAAATGAAAGAACTGAGGCTCAAAGGGGTTAAGTAATTTATTTAGGGTCAGTTCTGCCCTCCCACTAGCCTTTCTGGCCTTTCTTGGTTTAGAACACCTTCCCTCTTCTGGTCAGAAATATTCACCCAGCTCAGCTCTCCAGCCTAGGCCTCCTGATGACCACACATACTCTTCAGGGTTTCCCTTAGGATGTTGTTTGGTTTGAGTGTTGACATTTCAAAGGAACCAGGGCTTTCTTTTAATGGAATAGAATTCCCAGGCAGGCAGAGCAAAGGCACTGTCTCAGCCGTCCCACTTTCCAAGTGGGAGGGAACTTTTCACCCCACCAAATCTGTGGTATTGACAGCCCAAGTGCTCTGTGTCTTCCATTCTCTACAGGAGCATGTGAGATCTGCAGGGAAGGCCTTGGCTTCCAGCAACTGGGCTGGGCTGGGGTGGGGACTTCCTCTGTCTTTGCAGTTTTGGTTTCTGCAAACATGTGTTGGTAAAATAGATCCATTTATTTAAAAGCAAAACATCTTGACAGTCAGCAAAATCTGAACACTCTTTTATTAGTGTGTTAGGCCAACCCCTAGCTGGGCTCATGGGCTCCTCCCAGCCCTGTGGTCAGTTGACCCTGCTGTACCAGGGACTGAACTGGCCTTCTGCATGCACAATACATGCACCCACCCTCTGTGTTACCTCCCTGATTGCACCCAGATTCACCAGCCCAGCAGTGTTCCCTGTGATTTTGCAAGCAGCAGGAAGTTGGGACAAGCAGTGTTCCTCAAAGGTATATAGCCGATGTTTCCAAAATAGAATCAGGCCTCTCTAGGCTTCTTTCCCACATCTAACAGGAATAGTGTGGAGCCGAAGATATCTCAAAGGGTTAGAGAGCAAGGCCTGCCACAGCATGCACGAGCCCCTAAGTTTGATCTCTGGCACTACATGATTTCCCAGGTTTGACACTGATGACCCCAACACTGCTGGACCCAAGCTCTGAAATCAGAGCCCATGGTCATGTCAGGCCCATATAGTAAGGTTATATATCATCCAGAGTGCCCCTGGGTCCCCTAAACATTGCTTGGAACACAATCCCTGCCCCAAGGAAAAGAATACTTATTTCATGGTTTAAACTTTCTAGCTATGCTTTAAACCCATGGACCTGAAGTTCTCAGCTTCCATAATTTCATATACATTTCCCCCTCATCGTCAGTCACTGTGTACCATCTAGCTCCAGGGGTCCCCTTTCCTAACAGGAAAATTAATTTGCTTCCTGATAGTTACAGAAAGGAGCAGGCACACCTCTTAGGCTATTCTGTGACCTCTCCCCCATGTTGCCATTTTACAATTCTTGGCTACTAAACCATCTTATCCCCTGTTCTCATTTTGGACATGTGGCTTTCTTTTGCTTTCAACTCAGGGGAGATATGTCCAGATTGTAGGCTTTTGCCCCTTTTGGGATTGTTGAGCTTCTCTTCCCTTTAGCCTATAGCACCTGAGTGTGCTCCTTGGGGATCAGAGTTCATCAGATTCTCTTCCTCCATCGCGCTTAGAGACTCACAGAGGCTGATCGTCAGGTGCTTCCCTGTGCTTACCTGTTCATGTCCCTACTGCTGAGAAGGTGAAGCCGGTTCCTCCCCACCTCCACAGGCTCCCAAGCCCAGCTGGTCCACAGCCTCCAACCCACTGAATGGCCTCCCACAGCCCGGCCCCTCCATCCAACACCCATCCCATATGGCTAGGTGATGACGAGAACGCCCCCCACTTTTTGTCACCTCCTCTGCAACATGTGTTCACGGGTCCTCCCTGGCATGCCCAGCTAGGACTCTAGCATTTATGTACTTTGTTTATATACTTTGTATGGGTGAGCTTGCTTTCCCTTGAATGCTATTAACAAGCTATTCCCTAAACTGTGGTTACATTTTTATTAGCTGACACTCTGGTACTCTTTACTTTTACTCATGAAGGCAATCCTCAGTGGCCTTCTGCTCCACTGCCTGCCCCATCTCCCTCATCTCCCCAGAACCCTGCTTGTCTATCACTTGATGTGATCTGGTAACAGCAGATATCTTTTTCACCATGGAGAAGGATAAAAACAAAAGAGAAGGGATGGAAGTTGTCAGTTACAACCACTAATTCAATATGGCCCAATATGGCCCAGTATGGCCCAAATCCTACCCACCCACTCTGGCTTCCCAGCCATCCCTCTTTCTGGGAATTTCATTTCTTTGGCAATATTTTTTGTTCATATTTTATTTGGAAACTTTAATTTAAGTACTGTTATATGGTATATTTCAGATATGCAATATATTGTTATATACTGTTATATATTTCAGATATACAATGTTACCTCCTCATACCCTCCACCAGAATGTTAGCATCCCTCCACCTCTGCCCCTAGATAATCTCATTTAATATTTTCTTCCCTATTTTATTGAGGCACACTGTTTTGATTTTGTTTAGTCTAGGAGCCTCACCCAGAGGTGTGCTCAGGGATCGCTCCTGGCGGTGCTAGGGAACTGCATGTGGTACGGGGAATCAAAACCAGGTGCGAAGCAAACACCTCACCCACTGCAATATTTCCCTGTCCCTAACAATGCTGTTAATGATAGTTTCATGGATATCTTGTTCCACAGTATACCCACCACCAGAGTGCCTGTTGCCCTACACCTAACTTCCCTTTGAGTTATGCCCCAAAGACACCCCATGTACAAGCCATCTCCCTCACTCCACCATCCAGTTTTGTTGCCTTTGATCATATATTAGGAATCTCTTTTTTTTTCTTGCTTTTTTTTTGGGTTACACCCGGCAATGCTCAGGGGTTACTCCTGGCTCTTTGCTCAGGAATTATTCCTTGTGGTGCTCAGGGGACCATATGGGATGCCGGGGATCGAACCCAGGTCGGGCACGGCAAGGCAAATGCCTTACCCGCTGTGCTATTGCTCCGCCCCATATATTAGGAATCTCTTAAGGATACAATTTGCTTCTTTACCAAGGAGGTACTGGTTTCCTTACCTGCCAGATGGCCAAGATCTTATCTTTTTACTAGGCTGGCAAAGGTTGGCATTGTCCAAGTAGAGACTGAATTGCAAGCTTAGACTGATAATAATAGCCAGCACTCACGGAGATTTTCCTAAATGCCAGGATCAGTTCTAAGAATTTCATCTGGATTGCGTCAATTTGTATCATCAAATCTTGCCCAAGGTCACTCACCTAGTGAGTGACAAAGTTGGAAAAACATAAATGTTTGTTTTATATTTATTGGAAGAGGGGAGAGGGTTTGAGCTTCACTCAGCTGTGATCGGGATCAATTCCTCAGGTTTCAATCCCACAGTTCTTAGGGCACCATGTATATGGTTCCAGAAAATAAACCCAGGTTAGCCAGGTGCGAAAGGTCTTACCCACCGTACTATTGCTCTAGTCCCTGGATTTGTACTGATATTATTTATGGAGCAGAGAAGTGATTCAAATTGCTGAGTTTTCTGGGCTTCATGTCAAAGGTCTGAAATCTGGCAAATGATCCTAGCTGGGAGGGTGAAAAGTGGCAGATCTGTCCTTCACATATGCAGCATGAACCAGCCCATCAGGCAGGCACCCTGCTCTATACCCTGAATCAACAAAGCAAAGGGAAGACCATGTGCGCCCTTGAGGACCTTACAGTCCTACATGCACAAACAGAACATAACCTCATTTGTATGTGTCTGGCTTCACAAAGATAGTCAGAGAGCGCTTATAGCTCCTGGGACCTCAGTACCCTCAGGAGTAAGACAGAGGTATGGATTGGCTAGAGATACCACCACTGAGAGCATCACTGTCTGGAAGAACTCTATGCTATAATGGAGCTCACAGAAGAGGGAACTAACACTCAGCATGGGAAAATGACTGGCTTGAGGCAAACCGGAGCCAGAATCCTGAACCTAAACAAGCAGGAGGAGAAAGCAACTACAATTGTCCCAGGAGGTTTAGAGGAGGCAGAAGATATAGATTGGAAAGAACAAAATAGGCCTGACTGAGCAGCAGTTGCAGAGAACTGGGGTAGCCCAAAATGAACTACATTTACTTCTCAGGGTAAAGGGTCATTCAGTGGGAGAAGCAGATTAAGAGCCAGTTTGTTGACCTGTCCTCTCCAGTCAAGAATCCATATATAGGCTTTTTCGTAACAGTGAATCTGCCTGAAGAGTACCAAGTAATTATACTGATCACACACTGGATTGGAAAAGTCAGAATGATAATAGTCATTATTATTAATGATATGCATCATTGAAAACATTATGATAAATGAGAGCATATTAGTGATAATATTAGGTATCTCAGGCACATAGATGCTCAGGGCTAGCAGAGTTTTGAGAGGTCATCCATTCTAGCCTCCCTTGATGGATATTAGAATCCCCTGTTCAATATCCATGGAAACTGTTATTCATCTCATTACAAGCAAAACCGTGCATGATGAACTACAGAATTCACCCTGGGGGGGAGGAACTCCCCATATGCCAATCAGATCAAGGCCTAATGGTTACGTCTCTGTGTTCTTGGTGAGACCTAGTGGAGATATTACTGCTACCTTCATGAGATAATTCAAAGCCCAGAAATATAGCATGTCTTAGAGACTACTGTGCCAATGGAGTGTTAGAAGGCTAAGAGCCAGGACTCTGCCTGGGAAAATCCAAGGGCCTTTCTCTTCCTTATCAAGGCAATTCTTTTTCTCCATGGATTAAGGAGAAGGAAAAAGTCAGGAATGTATCTGGAAGTTTTGGCAGCCCCTGATACTACTTTATGTTCTACAGTCCTAAAGGCTGGTAGAAGGACCCAGAAAATCCTAAACCTCACCCTTGGGCTCCCCATTACTCCTCATTCTTAACTCTCATTACAAATATGGCATAATAGCCAAAACTTCATCACACTGAGGAATGGTCAAGCTTCCTTCATTCCTTTGGCACAACAGATTTTTGCTTCTAGGACATGAACACTTTTGGAAGGGGGCAGGTAATTACCCTGTTCAGATGGACCCTAGAGGGTCCCTGCTTAAGTAAGGAGGTGAGTATTTCCCAAGAGGTAAGTGGAAAAGATCCTGGAATCACACTTAACAATCCTCTCTACCTCTAACACCATCTACCTGTTTGAGATGGGAAAAAGAAGAGCTGCTCCCGGATTGGTCTTTATTTGGGACTCACCAAATTATCCCAACTTGAATGAGATGCAACCACAGAGAAATGTTTCACCCTTCTAGAGGTTGGTATTGGAGTTGGGTAGAATGGAAGCATCACAGTTTACTTCGGGAGAAATGAGGTGTTTCATGACATGTTGTGTTTGTGTGAAGGCAATAGCAAACCATGCATGCAAAATGCTTGGCTTCCATGTTGACAGTAAGTAGAAACGACTGTGTGGTCACTGAAGAGAACTGGAGAGAGGGAGGTTAACTTCAACAGAGATCAAGTTAGGGGGCCAATTCCCCTTTTTTCACAGTTTAAAGACTTTTGGCAAGATGCCACCTTCTCGAGAATCCAGCCATAATTTTAGGACTTACAAGAGAAGCATAAACTCAGTGTTTTCTCAGGACGTTTCTCTTATGCTCTAGCATCTTCATCCTGCCTTAGGTCTATGGAAAATAACTTATGCTCAGTATAAGGAAAATAGACCCTCTTGGCTGAGAGCCTGCCAACAGGGAAGAAAACAAGATGGAGGGAGTTTAGGTAAGAGTTTCTCGTTCAACTAAGCCTCTTTCTCCGGAGCAGTGGATGAAAAGCATAACTAGGAGAATGAGATATGCAAAATCGGCAGCAGAGTTAAAATTTTTTAAACATCTTATTTTTCTTGGTACATTTCTGGTGGATTATAACATTTTCCAATTCTTTACCTGAAACTTTCCATTTGACAGGTTATTACTTTACCTATTTTATAGATTTTTCCAAACTGAGGAAAAAAAGATGTTTTCTTTTTCTCATTTTATTAAAAGGTTGTAAAGAAGTAGTAGATTATTAAATATTCTAACACTATTAAATATTATAAACATCATAAATGGTATTCTCTTCACAAAACACTACTTTTTACTCCTCCATTTTTATTTGTGCATCAAAATAATAGAGCTTCAGTCATACACTGTTCCAACATCACTGTCATCAGTAATGTGTGTCCATCCATCAATATCTCTGTATCCCCTTCTATCCCCTACCCCATCTCTGCAAATTCAGCTCCATAGGGCAACTCTCAGAAAAAGCTACCATTGCTATTTACTGTTCTTCTATGAGACTTTTTTTATATTCCACACATGAGACATATCACTCTGAGTCTGTTCCTATCCTTCTACTGAACTCACTGAGTGACTGATTTAATCCCTCTTATAGTATCCATGTAACTGCAAATTGCATGATATCATCTATTCTTATATCTGAGACTTCCATTGTGTATATATCACAGTTTCTTTTTAAAAATTATTTTTATTTATTTTATTAATTTTTTATTGAATCACCTTCAGATAAACCATTATAAAGATGTCATGATTGGGCTTCAGTCACACAGTGTTCCAACACTCATCCCCTCAGTAATGCATATTTCCTAACACCAGTGTCCCCAGTTTCCCCCCCCCCACACCCCCTTCTCCCCACCCCAACCTCCTGTCTCTATTGAAGACACTTCTCTCTCTCTCCTTTTGTATACTGTAGCTTGCAATACAGACACTGCAGGGTTATCATGTATATCCCTTTACCTACTTTCAGCACTAAGTTCTTGTCCAGCAAGTGGACACTATGTTCTTACACATAGCAGTGGAACTGATGTGTATCAGTTTTTATACAAAGTTCTTATACATATAAGAACATCAGTTCTTATACATAGTGATCATTTCCGACTATCTTTGTCATAGTGGTACCTTCTATGTCCCAATTACATTCTTCCCCAACACTTGAGGCAGGCTTCCAGCTGTGGACCACTCTTCTGGCCTTTGTTTCTACTGTCCTTGGATATTAGTCTCATGTTATGGACTTTTTAATATTCCATAAACAAGTACCAGAGTTTCCTTATTTACTCATCTGTGATTAGGTACATAGGTTGTTTCCTGGTCTATTTTTTTCTTGGTGAAGCAAGGTAGGTTTTAATGAAACCTATTTAGGTTTCAAAGGGGAGGGTGAGAGAGAGAGAGAGAGTAAAGAGAAGAGAGAAAAAAGAGAGGAGAGAGAGGGGAAAGAGAGAAAGGAGAGCAGAAAGAGAAGAGAGAGCGAGAGAGGGAGAGATATGCTTGAGAGAGAGCACAGGTCTCTCTAGAGTGGAAATAAGCAAGGTAGAGACAAGCAAGTGAGACACGTGTTCAAGGGAGAACATAAGTCTGATGAACAAGTCTGTTTCCAAATCTTGGCTACTGTGAATGGTGCTACAATGAACATATGAGGTAGGAATGCAAATGTCTTTTCAAAATAGAATTTTTTGGTCCTTGTGGTAGATGTCCAAGTGTGAATTGCTGGGTCATATGGAAGCTAATTCTTAATATTTTGAGATATTTCCATACTGTTTTTCACAGAGGCTGAGTCAGACAAAACTGGCACCCACAGTGAATGAGGGTTCCTGTTCCTCCACATCCTTCCCAGAACTGTTTGTTTCCCCCTTTTTTTTTGGTGAACCACTTTCACTGGTAATAATACACATTGGAAACTCAAGTTATTCAGGGCCATTCATCATCCATAGGATAAAGGGCACAAACTGAAGCAGAGAGGGAAGCCGTGTTAGTACAAAAAATATCTGACCTAGGAGGTGGCTCAACCATCAGCACATGCCTGGCAGGCAAAGGGCCACAAGGTTGATACCTGGCCTTGCTCTGTATCTGATCATGAGTGACAACAATAATAAAAACAAATAAATTTTAAAAAAATCAATGAAAATAAAGTATCTACTGGAAATAGGAGAGTCAAACCCAGAGAAGGCCTTAGGTAACAGAAATGGTGTTGAAAAAGACTGCTCTGCCATGTGATTTCCTGAGAAGATGGATACATCTCAGCCCTCCAGCTGAGCCAACTGGGAAACCATCATCCTCTCCAGGTTAACTGAATAAAGGGAGGACCAGAGACATGCACAGAGGTTAAGGCATTTGGTCAACCCCATTCGAATACCTGGCCACAGATATGAATCCCCAAATTCTGTCAGGGATCACTCTTGAGCACAGAGGCAGAAATATCCCCTGAGCATTGCTCGATGTGGCCCAAATACACCAAATAATTAAAAATAAAGAATAAAATTTGTCAACTATTGGAAGTTGAAAGACAATGCAGCGGTTAAGGATCCTTGCTTTGCACAGACCTTGGTTAAATTCCTGGCACTCATATGTTCCCCTAAGCACCACAGCCCAAGAACAAGAACAAAAAAGAAAAATAAAGAACAAGAGAGAAGGTCCAGGCAAGGTTGAGAAACCTGGGGAAAGGACAGAACCAGAAGTATATCTGGGAGAACAAACAAGTAGGTCCTGCCAACCCACTATTGGGAGCAGAGGAGAGGAGCAGAGTTTGGGGGCTGGCTTCTTTAGAACATCCTGGTGGGCCCTGCACAGGAGTTTATTGTATCACTGCAGAGTTAACTACCAAGGAGTTGAAGCCATTTTCAGGATCCAAGTGTTTTCTTCATATGCTTTGAAGCACTTGCTCTTCTCTACTGGAAGGCAGAGAGGCACTCCAGAGAGGCGCATTGGAAAGTCACGACCTAGTTTATGCCTGCATATCAAAGTCTAGTTAAAGAGGAAAGACCAAGCTTTACCACGCACAGTTCAAGGCATTGCCCCCTCACCCCCATGGAATCCAATCATCTCCCAGGTCTTCTTGTGGGACAGCTGGAGACTGAGGAGAGAATGATTGTGATGAGTGCCAGACCTTCCCGGAGAGTTTCAGGTGTATCCGCCATTTCTGGTTTCTTCAGGAGGAAGGCGGTGATACTACAGAGCAGATATATTTCAAAGAATGGTATAGAATCCGGGTGGGCATCTTGGGAAATAGGATTCAAATCTCTCCTTTTAGCAATGACACCAACCACAGGGAGACCTGATCTTAACTTAATGCAAAGGTCTGACAAAGGGAAGAGGCAACAGAGGTGATTTATCAACAACAAATATCTCACATGCTTCATGTGTTATTCCTGTGATGCCTGAATTGGATTAGCACTCTTTAACTTTTTTACACTTGCAGACAGATACCTGTTCTGAATAACTATTCACAGACTAGCCATGAAAGCCCAGTAGACAGACTAGTGGTTTTCAAGCTTCTAAGCCTACAGGTTACATTGTTTTGGTGACTGAAGAACACTGGGTTAGATTATACCCATTTGTTACAAAGAAGACAGAGTGGTAAATAACTTACCAAAAATCAGATAACTAGATTAATCTAATGATCAATAGAGTTGCTCTGAAATTATTTATGGAACAGCAAAGCACAGAATTTCAGTGAGTTTCCTTAGTCATGCAAGTTGTGATGGTTATAAGTTGAGCCAGAGAGATTGTATAGGGATTAAGAGACTTGTTTTATTTGCAGCAGATCCTGATTTGATCCTAACACCATGGGCTGTGGCCCCCAATTCTCCCCCCATATGCATAACACACACACACACACACACACACACACACACAAAGGAGAAAGACACTGAGCGAATAATTAGTGACTATTCCTTGCCCTGCCTTGTCTTTAGATAGAAATGAAAGTTTTCTCCTAAGGTTTTGATGTTTGTCCTGATACATGAAGCATTAGCATTTTGTAGTTTCCAAGTGCTGTTTGCTTTATTTACTTTTTCTAAAGCATGGGGTTGTGTGGGAAGGAGGTTACCAGGTGTAAAAAGGGCAAGTTCAGTTTAACCCATTCTCCCTTCAATGGGGTTTATATTTTCTCAGCTATTTAAACTCCATCTGTAAAGTGCCCCTGAAGCTAGCTACCTCATGGTGTTGTTTTAAGTTGTAGGGGTGGAAAGATTAGTGGTCTCTGAATCAACCTGTATCTACTCATTAAAATCCCTGTCAGATGACTTTGTAATTACAAATGATTCTTTTTCATTAATAAGCCCCCACCCCCACCCCGGAAGAGAATACACAAATGCAATAAACATAAGCCCAATACTAGAATTCGTGCTTGATTATGCTTCCAAGTTTGTACAAATTATATACTAACTTCTTCAAAGACCTCAGAATCATTACAGATAGAAATTGTCAGACTGTTCTGTGGGCACTGCAGGGAAGAAAGAAGCAAGATCCTATCTTCCAAAATTACCTCCACTATCCAAAGCACACAGAGAAGACTCATGACCACAAAAATACAGGAATATCACCGCCACCTACCCAGTGTCAACACAGACAAATGAAGGGAGCACGCCCCAGAACTCAGATCTCTAGTCAACCCTTCTCAGTAAGTTTTTCCTTAATTCTTTCTTTCTCCTCCCGATCACACATTAGAACAAAGTTATAAAAATAGTAACTAATTAAATTCCAGCGTCTCAAAATGAATCATTATTTACCCTCTCCCACATACCTCTTCTAATGACCTGACATTCTGCTGAATAAATGTGTATCTTTAGTTCTTGCCCTATTACAGTGCAAATGCTCAGAGAAAACTCTGCCAGGTGTCTAGTAAACCAATTTGTGTTATGTCTGTACCTGAGAAGGTGATGATTAATATTGGGAGAATGAAATGGAAGACCCAGCGTACCACCCTTAAGACATGTTTCTACCTACCTCTCAGTGGCATTTCCCTGAGGTGTGCACACCAGTTACCCTGACTTGATTAGGAAGGGGAGAAGAGAAGAATCTTTAGAATGAACACTCCAATCACAGGTTCCAGCAGTCAAGGAGACATGAAGCCTTTATGCAGTTTTCCAGTCGACATGGGAGAGGAGTGACTTTACTGAGACCAGGATCACTGAGCAGGCTCCCGGAGCACCTCTCCCCAAGCCTGCTGCCAGAAGAGTGGTTTCTGAGGAATAAGATAATGTATAAAAGAATGAATATGCCCAGGTAAAGTCAAGTTTCGATGTTATGGTAAAATGGAAAGCCATTGGGCCAGAGTTGAACAAGGGGTTCAAAAGAGTCAAAGGAGCAATGAAGGGGGGGGTGCTCCCCACCCTCCTTGCTGATATGAAGGAGTATAGGTGGGGCCTGTTCCCAGCCCTCTCTTCTGAGAACCCCCTCCCCCAACCCCAGGGCTCTCCTGCCTGGGGAGAGCACAAGGCATCTCAGAGGGAGATAAGATTCAGGTGATACAGGAAACAAAAGTCCCATGTCCTCCCAGCAGATTCTGTTCCAGATAATTAAAGCTCTGACTGAGAAGATGGTCAGTGGGCTCCCTGCTGGAGATGTTGGGGAGGACTCCCAAAGGGTGGGATGCCTCGTAGAGTAGAGGCCTGAGTGTATCAGTGTCCTTGGTTTCTCATTGACCAGCCAGTCATCAGGATATCAGTGCAGAAGCCTCACTTCTGATATACCGCAGAAGAGAGCCCACACACAGAAGGAATCTTTTTTTTTTTTGCTTTTGGGGTCACTGCTGGTGACGCTCAGGGGTTACTCCTGGCTCTGCACTCAGGGATTACTCCTGGCAGTGCTCGGGGACCATATGGGATGCTGGAGATCGAACCCGAGCCGGCACAGGCCGGCCGTGGCAAGGCAAACGCCCTATGCACTGGGCTATCGCTCTGGCCCGACAGAAGGAATCTTTAAGGCCTTAAAAGATGTATAGAGAAATAATAATAAATATAACATTGCTTAAATAACAAAAAAGAAAGGAAGGAGAGGAGGAAGGAAGGAAGGAAGGAAGGAAGGAAGGAAGGAAAGGAAGGAAGGAAGGAAGGAAGGAAGGAAGGAAGGAAGGAAGGGAAGGAGGGAGGGAGGGAGGGAGGAGGGAGGGAGGAAGGAAGGGAGGGAGGGGAGGAGAGAGGGAGGAGAGGGAGGGAGGAAGGAAGGAAGGAAGGAAGGAAGGAAGGAGGGAGGAAGGGAGGAGGGGAGGAAGGAAGGAAGGAAGGAGGGAGGAAGGAAGGGAGGAAGGAAGGAAGGAAGGGAGGGAGGAAGGAAGGAGGGAGGAGGGAAGGAGGGAGGGAGGGAAGGAAGGGAGGAAGGAAGGAAGGGAGGAGGGAGGAAGGAAGGGAGGGAGGGAGGAAGGAAGGAAGGAAGGAAGGAAGGAAGGAAGGGAGGGAGGAAGGAGGGAGGAAGGAAGGAAGGAAGGAAGGGAGGGAGGAAGGGAGGGAGGAAGGAAGGAAGGAAGGAAGGAAGAAGGAAGGGAGGGAGGAAGGAGGGAGGAAGGGAGGGAGGGAGGAAGGGAAGGAAGGAAGGAAGGGAGGGAGGAAGGGAGGGAGGAAGGAAGAAAGGGAGGAAGGGAGGGAGGAAGGGAGGGAGGAAGGAAGGAGGAGGAGGGAGGGAAGGAGGGAGGAGGAAGGAAGGGAGGGAGGGAGGGAGGGAGGAAGGAAGGGAAGGAAGGGAGGGAGGAAGGGAGGGAGGGAGGGAGGGAGGGGAGGAAGGAAGGGAGGGAGGAGGGAGGGAGGGAGGGAGGGAGGGAGGGGAGGGAGGAAGGAAAGGAGGGAGGGAGGAAGGAAAGGAAGGGAGGGAGGAAGGAAGGAAGGAAGGCTGAGTAAATCTTCCGTGCAGCAGCTGATCTTTCTCCATCAACCAAAGGCCCTCATGAGAGAAAAACCTTTATCCAAGCTCCATTATTCTGTGGGAGCCCCCGGAAAGGTTTGCTATTGTCAGTTGCAGCTTCCCTGCTGCATGAGACCTGAGTTTCCAGGCTCCACAGCAAGTCTCCAACTCCTGGGAGAGAGTTTCTAAGCTGTCATGTATAGCCCTGACCAAAGGGAATGGGAAGAACGTCTTCTCTGGTTGAAGGAGGATCATGCGTTGTTATTCTGAAATAAGCAGCCCTGAAAAGTACAAAACATAACATGCAGAGTATTCCTTTTTAAAAGGTGATAGATTTCACACGACACAATGTTCATTATTTGTATAGTACAGTGGCTTTTCCTGCATTCACAGTGTTGTCTAGTCATTAGCAGCTGTATAATTTCAGAATGTTTTAGTGTCTGGGAGAGATGTCTCAAACACATTAAGCACTCACTCCCCATTCTTCCCTCCCCTTAATTTTTAGCAACAGCTTATTTGCTTTGAGCTTTGGTGGATTTGCGATTCTGAACATTTCTGTTAAATGAAATGACACAATATATGACTATTTGGCTTCTTTTATGTTTTTCTCTTGGTGGAGGGTGGCGGTGCTCCCAAGTGTCGCTCAGGTGGCCCCAAGTCCCCAACAGTGATTCTAGGTCAGTTGGGCTGGCAATTCTATGCAAGCCTCAAGGATAGTCTGCTGGCTGGGCCTGTGATGTGAGAGGTTACTCAGCCACCATGGAGGTGCTGAGGGCCTACAGAGCTGCACCTAGGGTTGAATCCAGGTAGGGTGTGTGCACCCTAGCTGCTCTACTGTCTCCAGTGTCCTTTCAATTCATCTTCAAAGTTTATTCATGTAGTAGCTGCATCAATATTCAATTTTTAAGTCTAAATAATATTTTACTTTACCAAGATATCCACGTGGGGCTGAGTAGCACAGCTGTGGGTCTGGAGTGGTTGGGTCTGGATCTCTTGTGGGGTTGCCAATGGAGCTGTGGGTCTGGGAGTTGGCCCATCACCTCTGTAGGGCATCGGAAGCAGCCAGATTAGGCTTGCTCACCATAATAGCTGCCATTTCCGTGGCCTGGACTCGGTACATCAAACTAGTGGAACCAATCATGTTCTAGAATATATTACAATCTACAATGTGTAAGAAAGAGAAGCGAGGAGAGAGAGAGAAAGAGAGAGAAAGGGAGAGAAAGAGAGAAAGGAGATAAAGAACCTGCCATGGAGGCAGGCTGGGGGAAGGGGGATGGAGGTGGGGACATTGGTGATGGGAGATGGGCAGGGGTGGAGGGATGGGCGTTGGAACACTGTAGAACCAAAATTCAAACATGAACATCTTGTAATTGTATATCTAATGGTGGTATAAAAATATTTTTTAAAAAAGATAAGAGTTGGCAACTCTTATCTCTAAAACTGGTCCCACCTTGGGGCTGGAGCAATAGTCCAGCAGGTAGGACGTTTGCCTTGAATGCGGCTGACCCAGGTTCAATCCCCAGCATTCTATATGATCCCCACGCAGTGCCAGGAATAATTCCTGAGTGCAGAACCAGGATTAACCCCTGAACATCGCTGGGTGTGACCCAAAAAGGAAAAAAAAACTGGTCCCACCTTGAGGTCTATTGTCAAATCACAGGGAATTGTCAAGGAGGAACTGTGAAACTATTTCTTGATATATTCTTGTCCTTGGATTATTCCTTATGTGCATGAGATGTTTATGACTTTATGAAACTCACCTGAAATTCATAGCCACAAAAGGTCCCTCAACCTACCTACCTAGTTCATATTTATGTTGATAGACTTTTTGTTATTGCCTTTTGAAGATGATATAAATAATTATTATAAACATCTGTGCATAAATTATTTTGTCAGAGCATATGTTTTCATTTCTCTTGGATATATACCTGTATATTATATGAGTGTAATTGCTAAATAATGATAACTTGATTTTTTTGAGACATTGACAAATTGCTTCTCATAACTAGCACAAAAAGTCCCTTCCTTCCAACAATGTATGAGTGTTCTGGTTTCTCTTCATCTTGGTCAACATTTGTTTTGTACCACCATAGTGAGAGTCAAGTGTGAGCTCACTGTGGTTCTGATTTGGTTTCCCTTATTGTTGCATCTTTGTTTGGTGATTTCATATATTTGCTTTTTGGACCACAACGGCAGTGCTCAGAGCTTACTCCTGACAGCCTGGAGGGACCATATGTGGTGCTGGGGATTCGACTTGGGTTGGCTGCGTGCTGGGCAAGTATTCTAGCCATTGTACTATCTCTTGATCCTGTTTTGTGGCCTTTTAAACTAGTTTGCTAAAATTCATATCCTTTATCGCAGCCATCAAAGTCTTCTCTATTAGGGTAGTATTAATGATATTAAATTAGTGTAAGCCATTGGCTTGGCAGTCATGTCCTTAACTACTTGGTACTAAAACAAAAAGCCCTTGATCTTTACAGGCTATGTGTGTAGTTGGGAATGTGCATTCAACATTTTGATAAGTCAGTTTTAGCTCTGCCTTCTTCAATTCCTGCTTGTGCAGAGCCTGAAGCTAAGCCAAGAGTTAAAGTTTAGGGACTTCTCAGGTCTTTCTATGTGTGGACTTCTCTTCTTTGAAAAGTTTTCCTTTGATTTTTATGAAAGTGCACAATTTTTCTAGTAATTATATTGGCATTGATATAATTTTAAATATTATAATAATATAATTATGTATATTTGGTTTCAGAGGAAGATTTGGTACAGTGACTGAGGACTTTTCTTGCATACTGATGGCCTGAATTTGATTTCTTGCACCCTGAATAGCCCACAGAGCCCACCAGGAGTGATCTTTGAGTGCTAGAAATAAGTCCTAAGCGTAGTCAGGTGTTGCCTAAAAACCAACCAACCAAACAAATCTGTATTCACTTTTCCTATCTTACCTTTTATTTTATGAACCTTCAATTCTAAATGGCATTGTTTGATTTACACTTACCCTGTTCCCCTGCAACAATAATCCTATTTTGTATTATTATTCCTTCAAGGCTAAAATTAGTTGTAGTCGCTCTACTTTTCCAGAACATGTGCTATTTGTAAATAATTTTACACCCTTGTCTCTGATTCTTATTTTTAGATCTTCAGTTAAATACAGTATATCTATACTATTATTCTCATACCAAAGATTCCCTCGTCATCTCTTGATTGAGACTAATTCACCCTCTAGCAGATTATCCAAGAAGAATGCATGTACAGAGAATTCTCTCACTCTATGCAGATATGATTTATTTTTCTGTGTCAATGATGGAATGATGGCTTTGACACAATGAAAATCCTTGACTCACAATGTAGTTCCTTTCTTTAGGTTACTTTTGAACAATATTCCCTTCTTAGCTTGCTTTGCAGGTTGCCTTGTGAGCATCCTGATTCCAATACAATTCTCCTAAACTAATAGCTAATACAGGAATTGTGCCTGGTGGCCTTGACTTTTATTTCTGTCTTAAATTATAGGAGTTTTATAGGCTATATCTTTGAATTGATCTTTCTCAGATTCCCAGGCTTGTGGTTGGCCCACACATAAAGTACCTTTAAAAGATTATATATATATATGTATATATGTATATAAATATATATATATAATTAATTCATGACACTAGAGAGATAAATAATACAGGAGTAAGGTGCTTACCTGGTATGTGACTGACTCAGACTTCATACTGGGAACTGTATATAATACATATATGTGTGTAGCATATATAGTATATTCAATATATATGTAATATATAGTATATGCAATTATATATTGTATATATACAAACAAATATATATGTACATATATGTGTATATATGAGCTTGGTTACCATGTGGATATGGTCAATTGTGCTGAATCCTTTTTGGAGGCCAGCTTGCTTGCATGGTTGCCCGTCATCTAATGTTCTGCCAATCCTGTTCAGGATGACTCGAGTGAACAGCTTGTAGATGACAGACAACAGGCAGATGGGACAATAGTTGCCAATGTCGTAGATGTCTCCCTTCTTGAACAGTAGAACTGTCCTGCTGGTTTTCCAATGGGAGAGCACCTTGCATTTGGACAGACAGCATGTGAAGAGCCGAACCAGTGTATTGATGAGTACTGAAGGAAGATTCTTCAGGTGTTCCCTTCTTAACCAAGCTCACTGAAGTTTGTAGGGAGTTCAGGATATCACTCTGTCTCACGTTCACTGATTTAAAGAAAGACTTTGATTTTGTGGAGACTGAAGCGGTCATCGAAGCCTTAGCCAAACAGGGCATTCAAACCCAATACATCAAGATCCTTCATGAGCTGTATTATGGACTCACCACCAGGATCTCCCCATTCTACAAAGAAGTGATCATCAATGTCAAAAGAGGGGTTTGGCAGGGTGATACAATTTCACCAAAACTCTTCAGCACCACCCTTGAGAACATCATGTGACAATTAGAATGGGAAGGAATGGGAGTGAAGATAGATGGTCGGCAACTAACCACCTCCGCTTTGCTGATGACATTGTTCTAACATTAGCCAAGAGGCACAAATGCTGGCTGACTTTGACCGAGAATGTGGAAAGATAGGTCTACAGCTGAATCTCAGCAAAACTATGTTCATGGAAAATGAAGTAGTTCCAGAGGCCCCATTCACTCTCAATGGAACAGACATCTCTGAATGCAGCAGTTATGTGTACCTAGGTCGAGAAGTCAACATGATGAACGATCTAACACCTGAGTTGCACAGGAGGAAGAGAGCAGCGTGGAATGCCTTCAAAAGCATCACAGAAATAGCTAAAAAGACAAAGAACCTCTGGCTCCGGGCACATATCTTCAACTCCACCATTCTCTCTGTATTAACATATGCCTCAGAGACCTGGGCCTCTACGAAAGCAGGATGAGAATACTATTCAGGTCTCCCAAAGAGGAATCGAAAGAGCTATGCTTGGAATATCACTCCTCACTCAAGTGAAAGAAGGAATCCAGAGCTCCGACATCTATCACTGTTCCAGAGTCAGGGATGCTGTCTCGTTTGCCAAGGCATCGAAAATCAGATGGGCTGGACATGTAATGCGATTTGGAGACGACCACTGGACTAGAGCCTTTACAGACTAGATCCCACAGGATGTCAAAAGATCACGTGGCTGCCCACCTACAAGATGGTCAGACTTCTTCGTCAAGACCCTGAACCAACGGTTTGAGGATCTTTGTATCCCTGAATCAACCAGATGCCATTGGGCTACACTGGCACGTGATAGGGTCAAATGGAAATATTACTGGTGCCTGCTTGAGCAAATCGATGAATAATGGGATGTCAAGTGATCAAGTGATATATATATATATATATACACACATAAAAAGTAACTATATATGTATATATAGTATATAAAATTATAGTATTATACAGTATGTACAATTAGTATATAAAATACTCAATATCCCCTGAGTATCACTAGAGTACTCAGAGTACAGAGCCAGGAATGACACCTGAGAACCTCCAGATATGGTCAAAACACCCTCTATAATTAGATCTTTTCAATTCTTTTTTTTTTTTTGCTTTTTTGGTCACACCTGGCGATGCTCAGGGGTTACTCCTGGCTCTGCACTCAGGAACCACTCCCGACAGTGCTCAGGGGACCATATGGGATGCCGGGATCGAACCCGGCCGGCATGGGCCAGCTGTGTGCAAGGCAAACGCCCTATCCGCTGGGCTATCACTCCGCCCCTGATCTTTTCAATTCTTTAGGGACACCAATTTTCCTGAATATGGGAGATGGAATGGTTTTAATATCAAGCATAGAGTTATTTTACTATGATGGGCATGAATTCAGAATGGATGGGCATGGGTGGGGTGTCTAAGAAAAACACTCTGCTCATTGATTTGGTTTACTCAGGGATAAATGTGAATTATGATGATGAGTAAGTTTAGGCTAACTTTCTAATTAGCCCCATGTGGGAAAGAGGATGGAGATGAGTGCATTTGCCAAGTTTCAATCTGTGCATGAGTCATTTACAAATATCTGTGAGAGATGGACTGAAGGAGCTCAGAGGACAGTAAATCTCAGTCTAAGTCTTCCAAGTAGAATACTTAGATCTACACTGCTTCCTCATGGGATTTGTTCGTGTCTTGGGGAAATGATCAACAGCATTGATGGTGGATGTGAACTGAGGAAGACACTAGGGACCTCTGCCAGGAACTGGAGGATTGTCTGTGGGAGTTGAAGAAAAATTGTTTTAGGAGAAAATAATACAAGTGAATGACTTCATTGTTTTATTTATATTAATTTTTTTCTAAAGTATCTTGCTATACAAAGACATTCATAGCTGAGTTTCAGGCATGTGGTGTTTCAGCACCAATTCTACCTCTCGTGTCAACTTCCCCCCCTCAAACAGTTTGCCTCCTTGACTGGCACATTTTTAAGTTTGGTTGCTATAGCTTGAATCTCATGTTTACAGTGTTGTTGACTCTGGTATAGATATGTTTAGTTGTGTATATGCCATAATTCTACACCATCCAATAAGCCTGATTGAGTACCTTCTTCCTATTGTCTTCCACTCACCTCTTCTTCCCCATTTACTTCTTTCCTTTCTTATGCTTTTCATTCTATCAAACTTGTAGGGAATAGCATGATCGCATCATTCCTTGTAGTTGTGTATTTATTGTGTATGTGTGTGTATAAACAAATTTTGTGTATCCTAAAGAGGAATTAAAAGAGTCATGCTTGGAATATCACACTTCACTCAAGTGAGAGAAGGAATCCGGAGTTCCAACCTCTGTTGACGATCAAGAATCACAGACATTGTCTCGTTTGCCAAGATGATGAAAATCAGATAGGCCAGACACGTAATGTGATTTAGGGATGACTGCTTTACACGGGTTTTCAAAAGAACACATGGTGCCCACCTATGAAATGGTCAGATTTCTTCATCAAAAACTTGGACCAATGGTTTGAGGCTCATCATATTCCTGAAGCGAGCAGATGTCTTTGGGCTAGACTTGCACAGGATAGGGATGAATGGAGATGTTACTGGTGCCCACTTGAGCAAATCAATGAGCAACGGGAAGATAAGTAATAAGTGATATAAATAAATACAGATAGATAGAGAGAGAGATAGAGATAGACAGACAGACAGACAGATAGACAGATGGATAGATAGATGGATGGATGGATGGATGGATGGATGGATGGATGGATGGATGGATGGATGGATGGATGGATGGATGGATGGATAGATAGATAGATAGATAGATAGATAGATAGATAGATAGATAGATAGATAGATAGATAGATAGATAGATAGATAGATAGATAGATAGATAGATAGGTAGGTAGGTAGGTAGGTAGGTAGGTAGATAGATAGATAGATAGATAGATAGATAGATAGATAGATAGATAGATAGATAGATAGATAGATAGATAGATAGATAGATAGATAGATAGATAGATAGATAGATAGATAGATAGATAGATAGATAGATAGATAGATAGAGAGAGAGAGAGAGAGGTAGAGAGATATAGAGAGGTAGAGAGATAGAGATAGAGAGGTAGAGAGATAGAGTGAGATAGAGAGATAGATGATGGATAGATGGATAGATGGAAGATGGACAGATCGATCTTGCCTTTGCTATCCACTCAACTGTTGTTGAGCACTTAGGTTGTTTCGGTATCCTGGGAATAGATGCCAAGAAGTGAGATTGCAGGCTGGAACGATAGTCCAGCAGGGAGGGCATTTGTCTTGCACATGGCCAACTCAGATTTGATCCCCGATATCCCATGTGGTCCCCTGAGCACCCCTAGGAGTAATTCCTGAGTGCAGAGTCAGGAGGAGCCCCCTGAGCATTGCTGGGTGTGACCCAAAAAGAAAAAAAAAAGAAGTGAGATTGCTAGGTCATATGGAAGCTCTATTCTTACTTTTCTGAGACATCTCCATGCTGTTTTTCACAGGGGTTGAACCAGACAACAGTCCTACCAGCAGTGAATAATTGAATAATTCCTTTGTAACAACATCCTCTCCAACACAATTTTAACCCCCCTTTTTTTGGATATGTACCATTCTCACTGGTGTGAGATGATATTTTATTGCCATTTTAATTTAGATTTCCCTGAAAATAAGTAGCAATGAGCACTTTTTAATGTACCTATTATATAATCACCTGTTTTTATTGGAAAATGTGTCTGTTCATTTCCTCTCCCTCATTTTTGAAAGGGATTTTGAATTCTTTGTTTGTTTTGGGGGATACCCAACACCACTCAGGACTTATTTCTGACTCTCCACTTTGAGATCAGTCCTGGAGGGGTTCTGTGGCTCCTATGGAGTTTGGCCACTGCAAGCGCCCTAACTGATATACGACTATCATTATTATCTTGTATAATAACCATTTATCTGTTGTGTTGAGTCCCAATATCTTCTCTTATTCAGTCAGCAGTGTTTTCATGGTCTAACCTGTCTTTCTTTTGACATAGAGATTCCTTCAATTTGATTTAGTCCCATTTGTATTTGTTTCTATTGCTTTTTGCCAATGGAATGACAACACTGAAAACTCTTCTGAGGTCTGAATCTTGGAGTGTTCTGCCTATATCTTCCTCAATGTATTTTATATATTTTGGTCTGATCTCAAGTTTTTTTTTTATCAACTTGGAATTAGCTATTTTGTAAGGTGTGAGATGCCATCTGTCTTTTAATATTTTTTAACATGTTCATTTGGTTTCCCTAGACCATTTACTAAAGAGACTATGTTTACTCTACTTCTACCTGGTTCCTTTACTGAAAATTAGTTGGTGTGTATTTGTCTTAGGTCCTTAGTTATAACACATTGGTCAGAGAGTCTACCCTTTTTCTGCTTCCATGCTGTTTTATCACTATACTGTAAAGCTTCCATACTTCATAGTATAGTTTAAAGTTGGGTAATAAGGTATACCCAATTTATTATTTATCAGTGTGGCTCTGACATTTCAGAGTGTTATATTATTCCATAAAACTTTCTTTATATTATTCCATAAAACTTTTTTTGTTTGTTTGTTTCTTTCTTTTTTATTTCCTCCCTCCCTTCCTCCCTCCTTTCCTTCCTTCCTTCCTTTCTTTCTTCCTTCCTTCCTCCCTCCCTCCCTTCCTCCCTCCGTCTCTCTTTCTTTCTTCCTTCCTTCCTCCCTCCTCCCTTCCTCCCTCGTCTCTCTTTCTTTCTTTCTTTCTTTCTTTCTTTCTTTCTTTCTTTCTTTCTTTCTTTCTTTCTTTCTTTCTTTCTTTCTTTCTTTCTTTCTTTCTTTCTTTCTTTCTTTCTTTCTTTCTTTCTTTCTTTCTTTCTTTTTTTTTGTGCTGTGAACAGCTTTGTAAATCATGGTGTTTATTTTTTTTCAACTATAAACCTTTATTTTACTCCACTACCACATTGTTCTCATTACTATACAGCTACCATACATTTTATTTTTTTTTTTTTATTTTTTTTTTTTTAAATTTTTTTATTATACCACCGTGAAACACACAATTACAAAGGTGTTCATAATTGGTTCTTGGTAATACAGTATTCCAGCACCCATCCCTCCACCAGTGCCCCATTTCCACCACCAATGTACCCCTCCCTTCCCGCCCCCACCCGCCTTAATAGCAGGTACCCCAGTTTACTCTCTTTCTCTCTATCTCTCTCTCTGTCTCTGCATCTCTCTCCCTCTTATTTTGCACATTATGGCTAGCCCTGCAGATATTTAGAGTTTATCACTTAAGTCTCTTTGTGTATATTCAGTGGTGAGTTTTAATCTACCATTACCATTTCCCATATTTATTAAAACACTGGTATCTATATCCTATTAATGAATGCAGTCATTCTATAACTGTCCTTTTCCTTCTGACTAATTTCACTCAGCATGATAGACTCCATGTCCATCCATTTGCAGGTAAATTTCATAATTTCATCCTTTCTGACAGCCGCATAGTATTCCATAGTGTAGATGAACCACAGTTTCTTTAGCCAGTCCTCTGTTCTCGGGCATTTAGGTTGTTTCCAGATTCTAGCTATAGTGAATAGCGCAGAGATGAATAAAGAAGTACAGATAGTGTTTCTGCTATGTGTTTTTCGGTCTCTAGGGTATATTCCCAGGAGTGCTATTGCTGGATCAAATGGGAGCTCAATATCTAGCTTTCGGAGGAATGCCCATATTGTTTTCCAAAAGGGCTGGACCAGTCGGCACTCCCACCAGCAGTAGATGAGAGTCCCTTTTTCCCCCACATCCACGCCAGCACCGGTTGTTCTTGCTGTTTTGGATGTGTGCCAGTCTCTGTGGGGTGAGATGGTACCTCATTGTTGTTTTGATTTGCATCTCCCTGATGATTAAAGATGAAGAGCACTTTTCATATGCCTTTTGGCCATTCGAATTTCTTCTTTTTTGGAAGCTTCTGTTCATTTCTTCTCCCCATTTTTTGATGGGGTTGGCTGTTTTCTTCTTGTGGAGTGCTACCAGTGCCTGATATATTCTGGATATTAACCCCTTGTCAGATGGGTATTGGGTGAATATCCTTTCCCCACTCTGTGGACTGTCTTTGTATCTTGGTCACCATTTCTTTTGAGGTGCAGAAGCTTCCCATTCACAATTGCACCGCAGAAAATCAGATACTTAGGAATCAGTCTGACAAAGAATGTAAAGGATCTCTACAAAGAAAACTACAAAACGTTACTTCAGGAAATAAAGAAGACCTGAGGAAATGGAGACACATTCCCTGCTCATGGATTGGAAGGATTAACATTATGAAAATGGTAATACTCCCTAGAGCTTTATACAGATTCAATGCGGTCCCTATAAAGATACCCATGATGTTCTTCCAAGAAATTGAACAAACACTCCTGAAATTTGTATGGAATAATAAAACCCCACGAATAGCTAAAGCAATCCTTGGGAAAAAGAAGATGGGAGGTATCACTTTCCCCAACCTCAAGCTCTACTACAGAGCAATTTTAATTAAGACAGTGTGGTATTGGTATAGAGACAGACCCGTAGACCTATGGAATAGAACTGAGTATCCTGAAACGCACTCACAAATATACAACCACTTAATCTTCAATAAAGGAGCAAAAAATATTAAGTGGAGCAAAGAAAGCCTCTTCAACAAGTGGTGCTGGGAAAACTGGGCAGCTACATGTAAAAAAATGAACTTAGACCTCCTTCTAACGCCATGCACAAAAGTCAGATCAAAATGGATTCTAGATCTCGATATCAGACATGAATCTATAAGGTACATCGAAGAAAACATAGGAGAAAGCGCTCTATGACATCGAAACGAAAAGTATCTTTAAAGGCCGACACACCACTGACCAAGCAAATGGAAGCAAAGATAAACAAATGGGATTATATAAAATTGAAAAGCTTCTTTCTTTCTTTCTTTCTTTCTTTCTTTCTTTCTTTCTTTCTTTCTTTCTTTCTTTCTTTCTTTCTTTCTTTCTTTCTTTCTTTCTTTCTTTCTTTCTTTCTTTCTTTCTTTCTTTCTTTCTTTCTTTCTTTCTTTCTTTCTTTCTTTCTTTCTTTCTTTCTTTCTTTCTTTCTTTTCTTTCTTTCTTTCTTTCTTTCCTTCCTTCTTTCTTTCTACTGTTGTGCATGGTGTTACACAGAGGTGAAAATTTATTTTTTTACATATAGCTGCCCATTTTTCCCAGCACCATTTGTTGAAGGGCTTTCCTTGTTCCATTTCGAACTTTTTACTCCTTTATCAATGATTAAATGATCATGTATTTGAGGATGGGTGTCAGGATACTCAACTCTATTCCATAGATGCACAAGTATATTTTTAGTCCAAATACTGCTTCAAACACAGTTTGAAGTTGAGAAATATGATACTTCCCATCTTCTTTCCCCAAAGATTGCTTTAGCTATCCATGGGGTTTATTATTCAATACAAATTTCAGGAGTGTTTGGTCAATTTCTTTAAAGAAACATCATGGGTATCCTTATAGGGACTGCATTGAATCTGTACAAAGGTCTAGGGAGTATTGCCATTTTGACAATATTAATTCACCAAATCCATGAGCAGGGAATATGTCTCCATTTCCTCCTGTCCTTTTTATTTCTTGAAGCAGCGTTTTGTAGTTTTCCTTGTACAGGTCCTTAACATTCTGAGTTAAACTGATTCCTAAGTATTTGATGAGGCAGTTCATGGGTGGGGCCACCAGACCACCAGGACAGGTCAGAGAGGGGAATGAGCCCAGTGACTTCTGCCTCTGAGAGTCACCTACCTGGGCTTGAACTTGGTGCTCTGCTGAGCTGGTCTTGAGATCAGCGCATCTTGGGTGGGTTCTGATGAGCTGTGGGGTCTGAACCGTGAAAATGGTGGCTATTATGGTGAGTGAGTCTCATCCAGCTGTTTCTGAGGCCCCTACAGAGGTGATGCGCCAATTCCCAAAACCCATCTTACCTCCTGGGAGCCTCATGGTCAGCTGAGCTAGGGGAGAGCCGGATGGCAGCTCTCCCTGTGCGTCTGAGTCTCTGCATGATGGCTGATCACCCTGAGGCAGTTAGTGGGCAGTGCCACCAGACCTCTAAGATGGGCCAGAGAGGAGAATGGGCACCCCAACTCCACTTCCACAAAGGCCAGGTGACTTGTGCCTCTGAGAGCCACCTACCTGGGCATGAATCGGCTGTTCTGCTGACCTGGTCATGAGATCAGTGCCTCTTGGGTAGTTACCAATGTTTTAATAAGACTATTCTGGCATTGAAATTGGAGTGTGTGGGATGGGGGAGTATAGGAGCCATGGGGACTCATAAAAGTCTGTGCAGCTCTGAGTGTCAGGCACTGGGAAATAGAATAACCTCACCTTGGTGGGTAGATAGGGTAAGTTCCCAGTGCAACTGATTGGATTAAAATTGACCTCTTATGGTATGGGTATCTCTGTCTGGGTGGTGGGAAGATTCAGGTATGAAGAGGGCACCTGAACTCTTGATGGCTCATGGAAGTTTCCCGGGATGTGGCAGAGTGACCAGGACCCATTTTTTTAAAAAAATATGAATCATTATCTGTATATACCAATATAAAAGAATCACTATCACTATCTTCCCATTCATCATCGATTTGCTCAAGCGGGCACCAGTAACATTTCCATATGTCCTGTCTCATGCTAGTAGAACCCAAGGGCATCTGTTTGCTCCAGGAACATAAAGAGCCTCAAACCATTATATTAGGTCATGGGGATGACCTAATATAATTGTTACTGGTTTTGGCATATAAAATATGACATGGGTAGCTTGCCAGGCTTGCTGTGCAGGTGGCATACTCTTATAGTTACCTCTAAATACAGCATTTATTGATGAACCATAAGGCCACAAGCGGCCACGAGCCAGGCTGTGATAGACTTGTCTGCTGGGTGGAGTTCTGACTAGAGGGAAGTCCAGATATGGAAAATGGAGGCCCTCATGGAGTGGGGGGATCGTCTGGCTTGTCACGAGGCTCTGCTGGGGTGGCAGGCCAGGGCTTAGAACCTGCCATCCCTCCTGGGTGCCTCATGAGCGGCTGGGCACAGGGAGAGCCGGTAGCAGCTCTGCCCCATGTCTGTGAGTCTCTGGATCAGCATACCTGGGCCGGATTGAAAAAACTGCTGCAGGGTGGGTGTCGATGATCCAGGCTGTGATAGGCTCATCTTCTGGGTGGAGTTCTGACGAGAGGGAGGTCCAGATGTGGAAAATGGTGGCCCTCATGGAGTGGGGGGGGCATCGTCTGGCTTGTTGCAAGGCTCTGCTGGGGTGGTGGGCCAGGGCTAGAACCCGCCATCCCTCCTGGCTGGGCACAGGGAGAGCCGGTAGCTGGTACTTATAAAAGAATAAGTAATTAAAATTTTAGAATAGAATTCTAGTAGTAGAAATCTCCCCCTCCCACCCATATTGTTTTATATTTGGAATCCTGCTTTACCACCAGCACACCAGTTAACAACCACCAACCCCCACCATGGGACATGAGTTTTGACACATTATAACAACAAACTTTACATGCTGTGGTATTCAAGTTAGCATCTTTATCATGGGTTAAGGGATTGTGGTTAGGGAATGGGGGTAGAAGTATTTAGAAAAGTAATTTTTTCTAACTTTAAAGGAATAATGTGCACATCACAGTAAGGATAGGGTGTTCTGTATCTTGATTGATTTGATGAAAACATTCTGGTTTTGATATTGTCTTGTTAAAAATTTCATCTTAAGCACCATGGTTTAGAAAACTTATTAGAAGTGTTTTATAAGTAAAATATTTCAGCACAATACCCTCCACCAGAGTGCCCCTTCTTTCCACTATTGTTTTAGTGGCCCTTTCCTGCTTCCACTTCCTGAGGTAAGCTACCTATGGGAATCAAGTTCTCAGTTTCTGTTGCCTTTGGAATTTGTTATTCCCTTACTATGATTCTTTATACCTCACATAAGAGAGAGGTCATTCTATGTTTACCCCTCTCCTTTTGCCTAACTTCACTCAGCCTGATACTCTCTAGACCCACCAATAGCAACAAATTGTATGATTTCAATTTTTTCCTTATAGTGGTATTATATATAATTTGTTTTTGTCCAGTCATTTGTTATTGGACACGGGTTGTCTCCAAATTTTGGCTATTGTGAATAGTGCTGTAGTTAACACAAGAATGCAAATATGTTTTCTGAATAGAGTGTTTGGGTCCTTGAAGTAGATGCCAAGAAGCCAAATTGCTGTGTCAAATGGAACTAGTTTTAATATTGCAGTATAATTTTTTTATTTTTTTGGAAACAGCCAATGGTGAGTTAGAGATAAAGATTCATGGACTATTTTTGTATCGTGTCTTATAAGCTCAGATGCTTCTATAGGTACGTCAAAATTTTAAAAATAATTTAATTATTTACCCCATTGTTTGCCTTTGGGTGGGAGAAGGGGTGGAATAACATAAATATTCATTTGGGTGAATGAATGACTAGAATGTTCGCTCCAATGAATTGAATTTATCTGGCTTAAAAAGAAGTTTAAAGGGCAGACTGATTGTGTGAGGCAGTGAAACTTCTGTGTCAGGGGTTTATTAATTAAACACCATGATGACAGGGATGCTGAGTGGGGAGTCCTGGGCCAGGAAGGTGAAAGCCTGATTATCCCCAGAGCAACTTGAGGTTGACCATTCACCTTCTCTATCTACCTCAAGTCCTTTTGTCAATAGCTCTTGGCTACTCTGCAATCCAGATATAATCACAGACCAACCATTTCTCATTGCCTCCATCTACCTTGTCCTGTGTCAACACACATTTTTTTTGCCCTGAATGATCTGAACAACCTCTTGATGGTGTCTTGGCTCCTTCTTCCATTCCTCAATCTATTTTCTAAACAAACAACTGTCAAACTGATCTTATTAAATTAGGAATCAATCAGTCTTCTGTGTCAAACTTCTCCTTGATACCCCAAAGTCCTAACATTCACCTACTCTGTTACACGTGACCTTGCCTTTCACCTCATCCTCAATGGCATACTTCCCTGCCCACTGGGACAATCAGTTGGCCCCTCAGATGTGACAGACATATTCTCTCTGCTCCCAAGGGCCTCTGCAGTTTTTTAATCCTGGCTTGCTTCTGTCTCACACATATAGAGAATTTGCTTTTTCTACTTTCTCCTCAGAGTCCATCATCTATTCAGAGGTGCTGCATGTTCACTCTTTATAAAATAAACAACCCATCATTTAACCTTCCTTCATTGTTCACAATAGTGCTTATTGCCTACGTATGATATATTTAATTATTTGTTTATATTCTGGCTGCCTTGTCTGACAGTGACTTTGTATTTTTTTCCATTTCTGTTCTCAAAGTCTAGAAGGGCCTTAGTACAGACTAGTGCTCAAAAAACATGTGTTAGGGGCTGAGTAATAGTCCAGTGGGTAGGGCATTTGCTTTGCAAGTGGCCGCCTATGCCAGCCTGGGTTCGAGCCCCGACATCCCATATGGTCCCCTGAGCACCGCCAGGAGTAATTCCTGAGTGCAGAGCCAAGAGAAACCCCTGGGCATTGCCGGATGTGACCCACAAAGCAAAAAAAAAAAAGCATGCTTTAAAGAATGAATAAGTGGATAGGTGTGATTGTGTTCTCTTAAGGATATAGGACAATATGACAACCAGTCAGGACTTGTCTCCCTCCTCCTGATTAAAGAAAAAGGACAGAGTTTGTTTGTTTTTTTTAACTTAATAGGTCTTTAAAATCTATGGTATTCTGTTGTCAGGTTGTAGCTCAATGACACAGCACTTGCTTTGCCTGTGTGGGTCCTTGGGTTTGAATTTCAGCACCACAAAAACAAAACAAAACAAAACAAAATCTATGGTGTTCCAGTTTCAGATAAAGTAAAGTAATTCAAGACAGCCGCTCTCTCACTGAATGTAAGACCTCAACAGTGATCTTGGTGTAGTGGTTTGAAATCTCTGAGGAGTAAAATCTGCAAGTGAATTGGGGGTAGGGTGGAGGTACTTATATTTCAAGGGCCACCCAAATGGTAATGGGTCAAGCAAATATTTACTTCAAGTATCCCCTAAGGGCCAGAGCTATAGCCCAGCAGGTAGGGGGTAGGGCATTTGCCTTGCTTACAGCCGGCCTATGCCCACCTGGGTTCGATCCTCGGCATCCCATACTGTCCCCCGAGCACCACCAGGAGTAATTCCTGAGTGCAGAGCCAGGAGAAACCCCTGAGCATTGCCGGGTGTGACCCAAAAAGCAAAAAAAAAAAAAAAAGAAAAAGAAAAGTATCCCCTGAGCAGATTTCAGCAGGGTCTGAATCTTATAAGTAAGCATTTGGTGATGATAGACACAAGAAAGCCTTGTTTCTGGTTTGAGCAGTAGAACTGGGGCTGGGACATGGGGTGCCCTCCCTCATTTTTCCCTTTCATTTATTTCCATTCTCTTGTTGCAATCTTAGATTAGGAGTCCATGACAGGAGAGTAAGACCAGCAGAAATGGCTGACTGTCAACATAAAAGTCAGGGGCAAGAACTCTGAAGAAGTACTCATACCTTAAGGCACTATTTTTTTCTTCTTTGGGGGATTATAGCCTACTCTTGGATATCTCAAATGCACATAATACTTATTATTCTGACCTATCACTCCAAAAATACATATGGACCATAGCTGGTGGTGGTTGGGGCTTACTCCTGGCTCTCTGTTCAGGAATCAGTCCTGGGAGTGCTTGAGGTACATATGCAGTGCTCGAGGGCTTTTATGCCTTGCAGGATAGTAAACCCAGTCTGCCACATGAAGGCAAAGCGATTTAACTACTTACTACCTCTCTAGCCTACATTGCACATTTTAACTAAGATCAATGAGTGTGGTCATTGTTTGATGGGACATAGTGCTGGGGCACAAGAGTTGTTACATTTGAGACAAGAATCTTGGCTCCATTAAAAAAAACCCTATATCTGACTCTGCCCATTACCCAGCTTTGACTTTCTCAAATGAGCTTAGCCCTACCCAAAAAACAAAAGTGCAAAAAGGCAGTGTTAATAAGTTAACACTTAATAAGGCAAGATCTCAAACCTCCAACTCTATCCCCTAAGTCCTACCACCATGCCCACCTTATTAAATGTTCCAAGGGCACTAAATAAGCCAAGCCAAGGCACTTGTGAAAAGTTGGTGCCCAAGATCCTTGCTAATCTTACATAACTACTTCTTGAAGAGGAACTTCCCTAACCATGAAGAAATCTTTATGAGAAGGAAAAGGAGAGACTTGTGATTAATAGCACCACTGTTTGTTAAACCTTCATAAGTGGCATATCAATTAACCCTCACTCAGTGACAGGCCTTTCACAAATGCACTTACTTAAGTGGAATTTATATGGAAGCCAGAAATTTAACTCTTAAAGTCCTGAAGACAGAGGTCCTGAGCAGTACCCAGAAGCAAAATGTATGGGCCTTAGACATAAAAACTATGATCCTTGAGTGACTTGCTGAACACAAGGTTCTGTGCCATGTGGGTATGTTACCCTTGAGCTGTGGTATTCTCAAAAGTCTCCCTGAGGAACTTGTCTCTGGTTGAAAAAAAGCCAAATATGTTTGTAATAATTCTATCTTGGTCTCTTTTGTCTGAAGGACACACACACCTGGACAAAGAGGAATTGACCAGAAGACAGCCCATCCCTACTGCCTTTTACAGCTTGAAGACTTGGTGCTGACCAAATCCCCAGACATATTCATCTCATAGGTCAAGCCTATTTGACCTCAAAAGGAGATCTGAAGAACAGCTAGAAACTAGTTAAGATTTGACTGAGGTTTCTGAATAAAAGGAGCAGTGAGGAAACAGACACCAACTTTGGGCTTGAGGGGATGTGGTTCTGGGGACAGGGGAGAGCAAGCAGCCTGGAACAAAGGGCAGTGAGTCAGGAAAAGCAGGGAGACTTCCTTGGCAGCCTTTCTACACCCGTCACCCTCAGAGAGACTTCCCTCTGTTTGTCTATGAGGGAAATAATGCTTTAAGTTTGGGGCTTCAGTTCCTTCATCGGCAAAATGGCAATGGAGAAAACTAGCTCAGGGGCTATGCATTTATAAGCTGATAAGTACTAAGTAATTAAATACATAACACACAGAACCAGAAAAGTGGAAGTGCTAACAGGCTCCATTATATTAATTATCTGCATCACCAGGCACATTATAATCAATTAAATCATATTAATGATAATACTAGATCTAAGGGGTTCTAGAATCACTGGACTGGCACAGGAAGAACCTCAGAGGCCATTCAGAAAAGTCTCCCTTAACTGACATTAGGATTCTCTCAACAAAATGTGTGCCAAGCATTAGTGATTTCATCTCTCCTCCCTGAATGGATTCTGAGGTTCCTGGTCTGAGTGGGGATGAAATTACTGATGCTTGGCATTGGTGCCCACTGACTGCCTTCCAGAAAGTGGTGAAAATGGGAAAGTGGTGAAAATTGGAAAATGGAAAATGGGAAAGGGAATGGACCTGGTGGAAGGGCCCCATGCAGTCTATACGATTCCAGCTGCCATCTTGGCCCTTCCTGAGGAGTTCTGAGGCCCGGAGGATGGAAGAGGAACAGAGCTTTTTCCTGCATGTCTCCACTCATTTAAGTTGGGGACCTACCAATTTGTGTGGGCATGGAGTGGGGGGGGGTGCAAGAGTCTTGAGTCCTTCAGTCATTTCCTTCTTGAGGATTCTAGGGCTCAGAGGTGCAGGGCATGAAGGTTGATGGGATGAGTCCCCAAGACTGGGAAAGGTGGCATTTTCACATTCTGTGGCATCTGGTATGCTTGCTTGTTTGTCAACTCAGCCCCTGTTAATCACTTGATCACTTGAATCCCGTTATTCATCGATTTGCTAGAGCGGGCGCCAGTAACATTTCCATTGGACCCTATCACATGCCAATGTAGCCCAATGGCATCTAGTTGATTCAGGAATATGAAGAGCCTCAAACAGTTCCTTCAGGGTCTTGACAAGGAAGTCTGACCATCTTGTAGGTGGGCGGCCACCTACAAGATCTTTTGACATCCCATGGGATCCAGTCCGTTAATGGCTCTAGTCCAGCGGTTGTCTCCAAATCGCATTACATGTCCAGCCCATCTGATTTTCGATGCCTTGGCAAACAAGACAGGGTCCCTGATTCTGGAATAGCGACAGAGGTCAGAACTCCGGATTCCTTCTTTCACTTGAGTGAGGCGTGATATTCCAAGCATAGCTCTTTCGATTCCTCTCTGGGAGACCTGAATAGCATTCTCATCCTGCTTTCCTAGGGCCCAGGTGTCTGAGGCATATGTTAATGCAGGGAGAAAGGTGGAGTCAAAGAGATGTGCCCAGAGCCAGAGGTTCTTTGACCTTTTAGCTATTTTCTTTGATGCCTTTGAAGGCATTCCATCCCGCTCTCTTTCTCCTGCGAAGCTCAGGTTTTAGGTCTTTCATCATGTTGACTTCTCGACCTAGGTACACATAACTGCTGCATTCAGAGATGTCTGTTCCACTGAGAGTGAATGGGGTCTCTGGAACTAGTTCATTTTTCATAAACATAGTTTTCTTTAGATTCAGCTGTAGACCTATCTTTCCACATTCTCGGTCAAAGTCAGCCAGCATTTGTGCCACTTGGCTAATGTTTGGTGTTATTAGAACGATGTCATCAGCAAAGTGGAGGTGGTGTAGTTGCCGACCATCTATCTTCACTCCCATTCCTTCCCATTCTAATTGTTGCATGATGTTCTCGAGGGTGGCACTGAAGAGTTTTGGTGAGTGGTATTACCCTGTTGAACCCCTCTTTTGACATCAATGATCACTTCCTTGTAGAATGGTGAGATCCTGGATGTGAATCCGTAATACAGCTCACGAAGGATCTTGATGTATTGGGTTTGAACATCCTGTTTGGCTAGGGCTTCGATGACCGCTTCAGTCTCCACAGAATCAAAGGCTTTCTTTAAATCAATGAACGTGAGACAGAGCGGCATCTTGTACTCCCTACAAACCTCAGTGAGCTTGGATATGGTCGATTGTGCTGAATCCTTTTGGAAGCCAGCTTGCTTGCATGATTGTCCTTCATCTAGTGTTCTGCCAATCCTGTTCATGATGACTTGTGTAAACACCTTTTAGATGGCGCACAACAGGCAGATTCCAGTGAAGACAAGAGCTTTTGGATGACACTGGAAGGGAAGCAACTGCAGCAGAGACAGAGTTAATGGCACGTGATACATGTCCTTCCATCACCACCTCAGCCAACAAACATAACAGCATCCTGGCCAGTGACTTGCTTGGGGTGGGGCATGGCTGGGGACATTGCTCGCCTGGACACTTGGTGGTCTTGAAGGAGAAAAAATATAAAGGTCTGGGCATTTTTCTCCTGGACATTTAGAGCTTGAATGACCGAGCCAATACTGGGAGTCATGGGTCCTGGCCTACAGTTCCAGGTGATGGTCCTTCACCTATCA
Source organism: Cryptotis parvus (assembly GCA_021461705.1). Lineage (NCBI taxonomy): Eukaryota > Metazoa > Chordata > Mammalia > Eulipotyphla > Soricidae > Cryptotis > Cryptotis parvus. The sequence continues at coordinate 268,036 of JAJIBD010001587.1, forward strand.
CAGCTACTGGATGGGAGGTGAGAAGAACTGGGGAGAACATGAGCCAAGGAAGAGCATATCTGCATAACTGGATGGTGAGTTAGGCCTAGGAGAGGCAGGAAGAAGCACAGGTACCCCGGGGCTCTGGCCATGCTGGTAGGGATGTTCTGGAAGGCACAGCTTGTCCTTGGGGCCCTGGGATCCTTTTCAGCTGGAAGGGCTCACTGGGCTCACTGACCCTAACCCCAGAGGGGGGGGGAATTAGTCCACTTTCACAAGGAAGTAAGTCCAGAGGTACAGGGAGATGAGAGGGAGCAGATGCATGTGTGAGTTCCAAGCCTGGGGAGGGGGTTTCAAAGCAGCTTTGGAAGCAGCCTCTGCAAACAGTCCATCTCCAACCTAGGCAAGAAATCCCTGGGTAGGACAATCAAAGAGAAGGAAACAAGAACAGCTCTTCTCTGCGAAAACATCCTGGCCAGCTTTCTCCCATTAAAAATATTAATTAATTAGTTTATTTTTTATTGAATCACCATGCAATAGACCATTACAAAGCTGTTCAGGGTTGGCTTTCAGTCATACAGTGTTTTCCAACACCCATCCCTCCATCAGTGCACATTCCCAGCACTTATGTACCCCGTTTCCCTCCTCACCCCATAACCTGCCTCTATAGCAGGCACTTTTCTTTATCTCTCTCTCTCACCACACACACACAAACACACACTTTCTCCTGTTGCATGTTGTGTTTTGTAAAACAAGACACTGAAGAGTTATTATATGTAGTCCTTTACCTACTTTCAATACCTGGTTCTAGTCTAGCTTTACCATTTCCAACTGTTATTGTCAAGTTGGTCCCTTCTCCTCTGTCCCCACATATTTGTGATAGAGTTCAACCCTTGACAAGTCCTCTTGTCCTATTTTGCCTGGCCTTGGTTAGTAGTCTCATATTGTATTTTTTTTTATATTCCACAAATGAAAGCTTGCTCCCATCTTGGTGAACTACCAATAAAAAGGGAAACACTCTATTTCAGGCTGCAAATCAGCAGAGCCCTTTCCTATAAAGGGAAGTGAGTGAGTGAGTGAGTGAGTGAGTGAGTGAGTGAGTGAATGAGTGTGCGTGTGTATATGAGTGTGCACACATGGGGAGGGGAGTGTTGAGGGTGTCACATGGTATCACAGGTAACCCCCAGTCTTGGTGTTATTGCTGGGGTTCCAGTAAAGAGAGTGTGAATGGTCAGAGAAATTATATAGGAGTTAAGGTGCTTGACCTGAGTACAGTAGGCCTAAGTTCAATTCCTGGTACTGCATATGATCCTCTAAGCACTTTCAGGAGTGTTCTTTAAGTACAGAACCAGGAGTAAGACCTTAACACCACAGGGTGTGGCCCCGATCCTTTTGTTCCACAAATAAGAATGTGAGAAGGCAGTTGCTTCATGAATACCAAGTTTGGGTAAGAGCTTCTCATGGGAGGTACCAACTGATATTTTCCAGAATCCAGGGGAAAGCAGGAAAGACCTGAGAAAGTGTTCACACATCTTTGTTGTTCTTCTTTGTGATAAATGTGTGGACTGAGATCTCTTCTGCTTTTCTCATCTCTCCCTTGAGGTAACTCTGAACAAGGCATTGGTGTCCTTCTTTATAGACAGTCCTGAGACAGGTGGGGTTAAAGAATTGTGGAACATGAGCTAATACAGAAAGTCTCTAGCCACAAGAGTAGTAACTATCCTTTACACAAAACTTTCTTCCTTTAGCTTTAGGGCTTCAGGGAGTCTAGAGGCTGGAGGGAGCAAAGACAGAGAGCACAGGGCATGTTGTCACTGAAAGAACATCTCAGAGACATGCTTTTTGCACTAAGCCCCTGGACTCCACATGATTTGCTCTGCAGACACTACGGACACTAGGGATCTCTTCAAGTGAACTTTAGACCTTCCCAAGCCAGTGAATAGTCCTTTCCCATGCTGTCAGTGATGGTTCTAGAAAATTCTGCTACTTCTGCTGGGATCATTGCTTCAGTTCTATATCCTCTGAGGAGGCATCATACTATACCTCTTGGCCTGTAACCATGAAGTAGGTGAAGGGGTGGTGTGTGTATTATGAACCTTCTACACAAATCCCACCTCTACCCATCCCCATGCATATGCACACAAACATGCACACATGTGACTTGAGCAACAGTTAAGTTTCTAAGCCCTAGCGCCATAGCACAAAGGACGGTGGCTGTGCCCTGTCCACGAGTTGCCACATGCTGTTCAGGCACCAGCTCTGCATTTAGGCCTCTGCAGCTTCCTCTCCCTCCAGCTCCAAAATGGACAGACATTTACTCCTCCACAGGATGGGCTGTGGCTCAGGATGGTAAGAGCCAGACTGTCATCACAGGCCCTACTAAGTGCCCCATTCCTGGCCTGGTTCTGTTGTACCCACTCAACTCAATAACTAGAGTGACTCAGTGATCCAGCCTCCCTAGCCCCAGAACTCGGGCAGGAGGAATGATTCCACACACCTTTTCATCATGACTTTACTTCTCTAGGCAACCAGCACAAAGGCTTGGACCAGGGGTAGAGATGATTGAGTGCCTCTGCAGAGGTTCTGTTTTCTCTTTTGAATTCTTCCAGCCTGGGTAATTGTGGATTTGTCCTCAGAGGCATCCTGTTTCGTAGCATCGGCTCTTGGAAGCCCATCTATGTACAGCTGGTCTCACCACTTCTCTCTGATGCTTCTCTGTGGGGAAACTATGTCACAGACGCATGGCTGCCTAGGCCTGGTGTGAATGCATTTGTGTGCACATTGCTTGCAGGCCTGGTGTGTATCTTTCTTGATCACTTTTACTTGCCAGGCCTATATAGTCTAAGGGCAGGCAGGCCACAGTAAGCAGAAGGGTAAGACGACTGTGCCAGGGAGGTTACATTTTTGTTGCAGACACAGGAAAGCAAGAGGTAAGATCATTACAGGCAGTGAGCAAGGCAGTAAAGCTAATGGATGCATATGGAGGCAGAGTGGGTGAGCGACTGTGGGAGACTCCTCCTGTGGGCCCCTCTGCTTGGGCATTTCAGGGCTAGGGAACAGAAGACAGAGAGCTGGGATGCTAATTAGAGCAGTATGTTTGAAGCTGAGGTTCAGCGGCAAGGCAGTGGTTGAGGGAGAGCTGGTGTATCTGTAGCCAGACACAGAGCTGGGTAGCTTGGCAGTCTTGGTCTCACTCTCACCTAGGAGACCAGCACTAGAGGCTCAGGGCCAGGTGGAAACTGGGTTGGGATAGACCACACCTCACGAGGGTGTTGTTGGAATGTATTAGTAAGATATTTTTTAGACCCCACAATGCACTGCTTTTTTTAAAAATGCACAGAAACATCAAATTTTCTTAATCAAATACTATGTTCAATGCACTTTGCCTGCTGACTGGGTAAAGAAACATTGCTGCAAATTATTTTGTGACCTCCCACAACCCTCATCCACCCCTTCCCCTACGCCCATAAATGTCAATGATCCTATTTAAGCTTTCAAAGTACAGAAGCTCTTGTCTGTTCAAGGATGTCAGGAGCAGGCACATCTACATTCACCCAAACACATAAAAAGATCCATGAATAAAAACGTTCCCTTTCTCTCCCAGGCCTTGTTGTGATATGTTGCTGGGAAGAGACACACTGTTCAAGCAAAGGGCAAACCCTGCAGGGCTCAGATCTCTATCTGAGTGTTTCAACCATCCTTCCTGCCATCTGACAGCTGCTCCCCGAGGGAAGGCATTTCTCTATGGGGCCACAGGAGTAACCTACTCATTTAGGGAAAATGGAAAATCTCCTAGAGTAGGGTGGGGAAGGGCAGGAAGATGTGGGAGAGAAGATGGAAATAACTGGGGTTCTCCAGAAAGCCATTCTCAGGATTACATTCTACGATCAGTTATTCATCAGAGAACATTCAGGGAATCGCTGCTGATTGCTTTCTGCTTGTCTGGGGATCAAGCCCTGCCCATAGATGGATGTTTCAGTTCTCACAAGAGTGGCTTAATCTTCCCTGGGAAAGCTACACCATACTTCCACTTGTCCAGCTACCCTGAACTCTGTGTGTGAGAGAGGTCCCCTCACTACCTGAGAATTTGTAAGTCAGTACAGGACCATAAGAAGTCTCTGGAAAGATTCTCCTTCATCATTTATTAATAGTCCCTGTCCTCATCCATGAAATAATTAGAGTAGAGATATTTTCATATCATGCAGTTAATTGCCATCTGCACTGCATAACAAGTTGGAGCACTGGTAGCAATCTGAAGGCCTAGAGGGTGGTGGATGGTATGTGAGTCATGGTGGTGGCTGCCACAGTCTGGGTGTGGAGAGGGGGAGAGGGAGGCTCCAGTGGGATGTGAGAGGTGCCAGGGCTCAAGTCACAGGGAACGTGTTACGAATTGGCTTCTCCTCTGGGATGAGAGAGGGATAGGAAATCCTGCAGAAGGCTACATTCTCACCACCACAGACACCCACACAATGCCCCAGAAACTCTTGTGTATTGAGATCTGGAAGCAGAGTCCCATCTTCCAACCCTTCTGCTTCTCTACAGGGTGAAGGCGTCTGAACCGGGGATTCCTGTGCATCAGCGAGTGCTCACACATGCATGTTTCTCTGTGCAGGTACTTTTATGGTTCGTTGAGGAAATACTCTTAGAGGATGGTGTGAAGGAGGGATACGGTGAAGAGAAGGCAGGAGCAGAATCTAGACTAAGGTGACACTTCAGGTAATATCTGGTCTCCAGTGAGCTTGGGACCTGAATGGCCTCTGGGATTATCCCACTCAAAGAAATCTAGATTTTATATGCTTATTCCAGCTCTCTTAGTGAGGAGTTACTCTCAGGGGACAGAATGGAATGGAGACCTTAACTTCCTGTCTTTCTCAGGTAAGTGACTCCAGTGGTCAAGGACAAGCTATTGGAGAAGGCCCAGTTTTGGCCTTCTACTACTGCTACAGTGGTAGTAATTAGCAGTCAATTACTACTACTGGGGCAGTGCTGTGGCTGGAGAAGGCATCTGGGTGTGACACCAGTGCTTTTCTCTAGCTGGGAGACCTACAACCATCCAGTCACCTGCCACTTGGGAGAGGAGCACACTGACTGCCCAGTGCTTGTCTCCTGTGGTGAGAAGGGTTAGCCTCTGATGGAAGGTGGAGAAGGCATCCTTTGGTACCATGCCCAACTAAGTGCCTGTGGGTATTTTTGCACTGTGCATCAGAGGAAAGGACACCCTGATGTGCTTCTGTTTCTGGCTATGAGATGGGAGAAGGTGGTATTCAACTGACCTAGATGGGGAATATACCCAAAAAACCACTTTCTGTGCATTGTTTCTTGGATGATCTTGAATTCTTTCCTGTGACAAAGTCCAGACTTCCTGGGTGGAAATCATCTTCTTTGCCCCTGATCAGCCTTTTCCTATAACAGATGGAGTGAGGTCACAGACTGGTGCTTAGCTAGATAAAAGGCTTCTCCCATCCCTCTGGGCTGACCAGTTGCCCTGGGAAAGCATTATTCTCAGGAACGGTTTTGAAAGATAGTGCAGAGGATTTACTTTGGGCTCCCATCATGAATGCTAGAGTGAGTCTGGGACTCACCAGGAGGAGGAATGAAATCAAACCATGGCCTTGAGCTCTACATAGGGGGTCCCCTTCCAATAGTATCATTAGCTGGGAAGAGCTGACTTGGAGGCTAGAAAGGGCTGAACACTTTTGCCCTAGCCATTCAGAAGGGACAATAAGTAGAAAGGAAGAGGTGAGGCGAGGAATAAGTGTCAGAGGGACCCTCTGATGAGCCCAGGGTTGAGGGTGAGTGTGCAACACCGGCTAAGCTCTATCAGGCTTTCAACAGACAGAAACAATCCTCAGAGCTTCTTCTACCTCAAGAAAAGGCTCCAGTGCTTTGGCAGGGTCTGGGACCCTTGATTGCAAGATGGGCCCTGGAGGCCCCTCATCTGCTTACCCTTTATAGGGAGGAGTGGAACAACTCTCCCCTATTCTTTCCTGGCCTTTCTATTTTTCCTCTCACTGGGGGATGTGGGGTGACCTGTGAGGTACATTTCCCTGGATGTCTGTTAGAAAAAATCTAACAGAGGGCTTCTGAAAAAATTTAGAAACCAACAGGGCTTGGGAAAATTAAACCCACCCTTTGCTCTCATGGGTAGTAATGTGGGACTGTTTCTGGGGAGTAATTTCTTCCCTAGAGGGGCACAAGTACAATAAGTGGGGCCTGTGGAGGTGACCATACAAGAGCAGGGCTGGAGAGTAACCCATTGAGTTCAAATAGTTTACCCCAGCATGAGACTGTGCTCTGTCCACTTGAGGTGAGGGGGAAAGGTGGGCTATAGAGAGCCTTTGATTCAGGGTCTGGACACAGAGGAGTCATGCTTAGATTAGACCTGGGGAGCTGGAGAAGGGAGGCAGTGCAAAAGGCACTGAAATGGTCAGGAAAATAAGCTCCAAAAACTGGGTTTGTGTTGGAACTTAGAGAAAGAGTCAAGAAGGAACATATCTATGCTGGCTTAGCTGTGGAGGCTGAAAACCTGGGTGGAAGCAAATTGTTAGAATCATCATCAACATCACCTTCATCATCATCATCACCATCACCACCATCATTACTATATCATCACTATCATCATCTTCATTGCTAAGTGAGTACCACTGTACTGGAAAACATTCTTATTCTTAATATATTCAATCCTCTATAAGATGAGGACTGCTACTTGATCACTTGATCACTTGACATCCCGCCATTTGTCGATTTGCTTGAGCGGGTTCCAGTAACATTTCCATTTGTCCCTGCCACATGCCAATGTAGCCCAATGGCATCTACTTGTTCCATGAATATGAAGAGCCTCAAACTGTTCGTTCAGGATATTGACAAAGAATCTGACCAACTTTTAGGTGGTAGGCCACGTGATCTTTTGACATCATGTGGGATCCAGTCAGTAATAGCTCTAGTCCAGCGGTTGTCTCCAAATCACATTATATGTCCAGCCCATCTTATTTTCGATGCCTTGGCAAACGGAGGCGGTGTGCCTGAATCACAATTGTCGACAGAGTTCAGAACTCTAGATTCCTTCTCTCACTTGGAGTGAGGCATGGTATTCCAAACATAGCTCTTTCAATTCCTCTTTGGGATACCCAAATAGCATTTTCATCCTGCTTTCATATGGCCCAGATCTCTGAGGCGTATGCTAATGCAGGGAGAATGGTGGAGTCAAAGAGATGTGCCTGGAGCCAGATATTCTTTGTTGTTTTAGCTATTTCTTTGATGCTCTTGAAGGTGTTCCAAGCTTCTCTCTTCCTCCTGCACAGCACAGGTGCTAGGTTGTTCATCATATTGAGTTCTTGACCTATGTACACATAACTGCTGCACACAGAGATGTTTGTTCCATTGAGAGTGAATGGAGCATCTGGATCTAGTTCCTTTTTCATGAACATTGTTTTGTTGAGATTCAGCTGTAAACCTACCTTTCCACATTTGCAACGCCTGCCTGTCCTTCGCCAACTATAAGACCAAGATGACTGCCCTCCGACATCGAAGTCTGTCAAAGTCAGCCAGCATTTGTGCTGCTTGGCTAATGTTTGGTGTTATTAGAATGATCTCATCAGCGTAGCAGAGGTGATGTAGTCGTTGACCCGCCATATATCTTTACTCACATTTATTCCCATTCTCATTGTCACATGACATTCTTGAGGGTGGTACTGAAGAGTTTCAATGAGATGGTATCACCCTGCTGAACCGATCTTTTGACATCAATGATTACTTCCTTGTAGAATGGTGAGGTCCTGGTGGTGAATCCATAATACAGCTCACAAAAGATCTTGATGTATTGTTTTTGAATGCCCTGTTTGGCTAGGGTTTCAATAACTGCTTCAGTCTCAACAGAATCAAAGACTTTCTTTAAATCAATGAACGTTAGACAGAACAGCATCTTGAACTTTCTACAAACCTCAATGAGCTTGGTTACCATGTGGATATAGTCGATTGTGCTGAATCCTTTTCAGGAGCCAGCTTGCTCGCATGGTTGTTCGTCATCTAATGTTCTGCCAAACCTGTTCAGGATGACTCGAGTGAACAGCTTGTGAACAGCTTGTAGATGACAGACAACAGGCAGATCGGGTGAGTGTTGCCAATGTAGTGGATGTCTCCCTTCTTGAACAGTAGAACTATCCTGCCGTTTTTCCATTGGGAGGGAACCTTGCATTCAGACAGGTACTGTGTGAAGAGCTGAGCCAGTGTATTGATGAGTACTGAAGGCAGATTCTTCAGGTGTTTGGGTCTGACTTTGTGCCAGATGCTGTCCACTTTTTATCAATGAAATGGCATGTGGGATTTTAGAAGGGAGAACTTTGGAAATGACAAATCCGTCCTATGGAATATGGTATGTAGGCAGTGAATGTGGCTATCAAAGAGATCCAAGTAGAAATCATGAATAGTCTTCTCAATTGCCTTTCTGGAAGATGTGATAAACATCAGGACATCAAAAAGCAGTCATCTTGGTCTTATAGTTGGTGAAGGACTGGCGGGCATTGTTTTCCTGGCTTCTGCTGCATCGACCAGTATTTCTGCACTTCTCTCTTTGAGGTCTTCCTTTATTGCTTCTTTGCACTGCTTTGTGAGCTTGGACATTAGCTTATGGTTGCCTGAGGCTCTCACTTTGTCACGTTGGCAAATGAGCTGCAGAGTTTTTGAAGACAGGTATCTTTTTGTGTCTTTCTCTCTCTCTTCTCTCTCTCTCTCTCTCTCTCAGCATTCTTTTGCACAATCATGGAGGTGCTGAACCAGTAGGTCAGTGTCATCAATGAAGGCATCTTCCCATGTTGCTGCAATGGTGTCAAAGAGTTCTCAGTTGGTGGTCATTATGGGAGTTCTCTTCTTAAACTTTGAAGACCTTTCTCCCCATTCTGAGAAGTAGAATTTTGTACAAAGGAGATCGTGGTCCAGTCCTGTTTGGAAATTTGGGACAATGGTGACATTTGTCAGGAAAAACCATCGATTGAATATAATGCAGTTAATTTCATTGTGGAACTGTCCACCAGGAGATTCCCATGTCCAATGTTTAGATTCAGCCTTATGGAACTGTGAGTTACCATGAATGGTCTTGGTCAACATGATGAACTCGGATAGTCTCTCACCCTGTTCATTCCATTCTTGGCCATGGGTCCCAATGTGGACTGTTACTGCGACCTGTTAAACAGAAGAGGGAGCTAAGGTTAAGTAATGAATGCTAGGTCACTAGTGTTCACTAGTGTTCATTAATGAGTCACTAGGTGACTGAGTGGCTAAGACTGTATTTGAATTTTGACTCTGTTACCTCTGCCTTTGATCACTAATCCTTCCAAGTTAGCACACAGTGAGCAATTGTGATAGTCTAAGCACAATTTTGAGTTTTTTATTCGTGGAGTTCCCATTTTACAGATGGAATACTGAGTCATAGAAAGGTCACATAGGATAACTCAAGGTCACACAGGGAGCAGTGAAACATGCAGCTGAACTGGGTGGCCTGAGTTCTTTGTGAGAATACCACATTGCCACAAGGAGTGGGCAGGGAGAGAAGAAAGGCTTGGATGGTGTAGGGTGAGTGGACATGCCTCAGACACTGGGAGGTCTTGTGTCTTTTGTGGGAAGGGACCTCCCAAGCAGTGTTCAGGAAGTATGGGGGCACCCAAAGGCATTTTTGGACAACTGGGCATCAGTGCAGGACAAAACTGGAGGATGTGGTGCTGCCCAGGCCCTGGAGTGTTGGGGATACCCGTTGTGCTCATGAGCCTCCAGGGCTGCCCCTGGTGATGCTGGGTGACTGGGGTTGCTGGGAACCAAACATGGGTTGGGTGTGTGCTAGGAATGCACCTTAGATATTACACAATCTCCAGGCCCCTCTCTTCTGCTTTTCAATAAAAAGTATGAGGGCATGCCTGCAGCTGGCATACGTACTAAGAGGCTGCTCCTTTTTTTTTTTTGCTTTTTTTGGGTCACACCTGGCGATGCTCAGGGGTTTCTCCTGGCTCTGCACTCAGGAATTACTCCTGGCATTGCTCGGGGGACCATATGGGATGCCGGGGATCGAACCTGGGCAGGCATGGGCCAGCCGCATGCAAGGCAAACGCCCTACCTGCCGGACTATCGCTCTGGTCCCGGGGCTGCTCCTTTTGAGAGGTGGCAGATGAAACCTGGAGCTTGTTTGGGAGCATGAGAAGCCCGTTCTGGATGCCTCATCTGTTCAGTGACTAGGGGCAAGTTTTCAACTAGGGTAGAGGGTCTCTCTTTCCCCTAATTCTTTTCTGCTCCCTGGTAGCCCTCAGGGATGAGAGCAGTAGGCAGGGCCTGTCTCTTCAGTGGCTTCTGTGGCCTAGTTTCCAGGCAGCTTCCAGGTACCGGGGCTGGCAGACAGGTTAAAAATATCTCCAGTGACAGCAAGGTCTTCTTTCTGACGCTGATGGGGATTAAGCTAGATGGGCGGCCTCAAGGTCACAGAAATGGCTGAGGCAGTCACTGCTCTGGGAAGGTCTAGTTAAAGGGGTATAGGAAGCAACAGTAAGGGCAGAGCTATGGCGCCCAGGTCCAGAATTTCCTCACTCAATGTTTAAAGCTCTGGTCTGCCAGCAGAGTATCTTTCTGATCTCCTCCCTGAGCTTTGTCTGAGCCACTTTCCTCAGCCATTCTGGGCCCAATGGCACCTCAGCCATTCTGGGCCTTGCATGGTGGGGTGTGGGTATGATGTGAGGGAGGTGTTGTCAGAAGAGGCGGTCTCAGGTGCAAGATCGTTTTAAAGGAGGGGGTGGGTAGGGTAACCCCTCAAGAGTGGTGGTTCCTAGCCTATGTTTCCCTTGGCTTCAGCAGACCCTCCCAATCCTATACCCTTTTCTAGCCCCTTTTCACCCTAATATCTCCCAGGTGTAGTTGACTTGTGACTCTAAGTTTTCTCTGCAAAGCTGTGCCCAGCTACATGGGGACCTCACTTATGTGTGTGTGATGTGAGATGGGCAGACAGACAGGCAGAGACAAAGAGAAGGAGGAAAAACAATGGAGAGAGGAAGAGGAATAGAGCACTCTGCTAATAAAGAAAAGGTATTTCAAAGCGCAGAGATGTGACTCAGCGGTAGAGGTAGCAGCTGCGATACAGACCCCACGTGCAACCTTCGGCATTGCTTTGCAATAGAGACAACAGCACAACCAAGACAAAGGGAGGAGAAGAAAAGATGTTTAGGATTTGAATCTCATACTAGACAGATTTTGAGAGACGAGTTTGCTCTAGAGTGAGGTGAGCGTTGGGTGATAAGTTTGTATCTAAAGTCTTAGCCTTTTGAACTGTTGTAAATAATCTGTTTTTGATTCTCTGAGGTTACAGTATTGCTCTCTAGCACAGATGGGAAAATTGAGAGTCAGAGAAAAGGAGTCACTAGCTCAAGTCATCACTGGGGACAAGAGGCCATGGAGTACCCTACTGCTACCCAGAGCTGGCATCTGTGGGATATTGTGTGGAAATACCATGAGAGATGGATTCCTGTAGCACCCCTCCTAGGGGCTGTATCCAATCTGGGCCATGAGCAGTTTCCAGTCTGGGAGGCAAGGGAAGTTCCTAACTCAGGGAGGTGAGTGCTGGATATTCCCTCCATAAACCGAATAGCAGAAACCAGTGCTGAGAGCCCCCCAGAGCACCAGCCTATCCAGACTGTCGCAAGTACTAACTGCTCAACAGCTCAACGTGTAGTTACCATCATTATTTCTTTTTATTTTATTTTTTATTTTTGTAGTGCTGGGTGGGTTTTAAACCTGGGGCCATTCACAGGCAAGGTAAGGCTCTATAACTGAGTCACAGTCTGGCCCATCATTTCCATATTAGAAATGAGTTAAGTTACCAGGGTTCAGAGAAGTTGAGTCACTTGCCCACTGCCACACAGCTCACCAGTGCAGAGCCAGGGTTTCTTCTTACCGTGATTGTACCTCTCAGAAATAGGAACAAAATGTTATAGAAGCACAGAAGAGGAGCCAACACCTTATCAAAACTAACTTGCTGCTTCCAGCAGGTTCATGTATGTAGAAAATAACTGAAACCTGGAATAGGTACAAGACTGGCCCTAACCAAGAGATGATGGATATAACTCAGGTGTTCCGCTCCAAAGGCACCATAAATCCTTTCATCTGTGTGTGCTGGGAAGCCCTGTTTGCACATCAGAATGCGATGATGTGAGAGATTGTCCAAAGGAACATCCTGAGCATTTCCCCTGGAGCTGACGGCTTCCATAATTCAGCACATGTCATGTGGGACCAGCTGGACTTCGGTGAATGGGGGCCCAATGGCAGCCCCTGCCTCCCCCTTGCCCCTGACAAATGCTGTCTGAGTCTCTCAATCCTCAGGAGTGATTCTGTCTCATGGATGAGAGGCCCTGACATCTGTACCTGTTGGGCGACAAATCCAGACACACGCTCCCTGTCTCACCAGAGAAGCATCAGATCCTATTAGGCCTGGGAAGTTGCCTGCCGAAAGAGGCTCCCTTTGATGAAATTCCTTAAGATAAATAGAAATCAGGACGACTGGAAGCAGAGAGCTGCCTGGAGAGTTGGGAGGTCCAGACAGACACATGGGGCTGGAGTCTGGGCTAGAGGTGAACTGAGGGGTTCACTGTACCCCAGTTAGTGTTCAGAAGCCCAGCCTGAGCACCTTTACCACTGGAGGCTCCAGCATGTGGCTGGGGGTCCTGATTTTTTCAGTCCTATTTCCCTGCTCAGTGATCCCTGAGAATGAGTCCCTGACACCTGCCCTGGCTCTGTACCTTCTGGTACAGATTCTGTCTCCTCCCTCTGGTTCTTTTAGGTAGCAAACACCCCGGGGAGAGGCTGTCTTGGCTTCTCTTCCCTTCCCTGGAAGGTGAGGTGCAGGTAGAAAGACAAGCCCACTGCTTCCTGCAGACCATTGCTCTCTCTGCAATGTGCCCCTGCCACTCCCTAGCCACTGTTGCTCCGGATGCTCACAGCTGTGCCCCTCCAGCAGCTACAGTGGATACTCTGCAGAGCTGCCATGATCCCTGCAGCCCTGGGCATAGCGAGTCCACGCCCCTTTCTTTTCTTCCTGAAAGAAGTCCAGGATCTATGAGGAGCATCTACCCCCAAGCTCCCTCCCCACTCCTGCTCTGTCATCCTGGGCCATGCCCAGTGCATCAGAATTTCCTGGACCTCCACATATCTCAGGCACCTTTTCCCTTTTGGGGGAACATCCAGCAACTGCCTCTCGGAGACTCCTATGCACAGGTGTGGACTCCAAAGGCCTGATACCATCTCAGACGCTATGCAATATGGTGTGCCAGGTCAGGGCAGGATGTCTGTGTTTGGGGACAGCAGGAGTGAAGGATGCTGGAGCCAGAACCCCACATGGTCAGGGAGAGCCTGGAGATTGCCTCAGGGGTCTTATTGGGAGCTGAGGGCTGGATGGGGCATCATTCCCTCAGATCTAAGTTTAGCCTCCTACAAGTTCCATGTCTTCATGTTCTGCCTAAACAACACAGACTAGATGTGCATGTTTCCTGATACAGCTGCCACGGGGAGGTCTGCTCTGCTGTCAATGCAGAGTGTGTGTGTGTCTGTGTCTGTTGTGTGTCCCTATGTATTTCTGTGTGTCTCTATTTGTGTGTATTGCTCTGTGTGTCTGTGAATGTGTCTGTAGTGCATTCCTTCATACATTTTGTAAATGCGTCCCTTTGTGTCCAATTGCTAGTATGTGTATTTCTGTATGTCTGAATATGGCCTGTATGTCTGTGTGTGTATTTTATGTGTATGTCTGTGAGTATAGCTCTCTTTGTATATGAGTGTGTGTCTGTGTGCCTCTGTTTATCTGTGTGTGTCTCTGTATCTGTGTGTATGTCTGTGTGTATTTCTGTGTGTCTGTGTATATTTCTTCATGTGTGTTTGTGTGTTCCTGTGTCTGTGTGTTTGTGTTTCTGTGTTTCTGTGTGATTCTATGTCCCTCTGTTTCTCTGTGTGCATCTGCATGTATCTGCATGTCTGTGTGTAAGTGTATGTCTTTATGTGATTGTGTGTCTGTGTGAGTGTGTCTGTGTGCGATTCTGTGTTTCTGCTATATGTTTGTGTATGTCCATGAGTGTATGTTTCTGTGTTTGTGGCTGTGTATCTATGTGTTATTATATGTCTGTCTGCGAGATTGTGTGTTTGTGTCTTGTATTTTGTGTCTGTATTTGAGCATGTGTGCAACAATAGGTCCACTATGACTCCTGTGCCCCTCCAGGAGCATCCTCAAAGATGCTGTGTGTGTGGACAAAAAGAGTGAGGTCAGTGCAGGCACAGATACGGACCACGGCTCAGGATTCCACAGCACTCCGCAGCCTGGACAGAGAAGTGAGCAGCAAGTCTAGCTGGAGACGGGCTAAGGGGTACCCCAGTGCCCTGTTCAAACTGACCAACTCTGGCCAGCTACTTGTCCCGCTCCCAGGCGTGTCCCTCAGACTGATCCAACCTCCAGGGATCTTCAGGGGTCCCCCATCCCAAGCAACCCAGCCAGGCTTTCCTGGAAAGGAGAAGTGGGAGCCAACCAACTGCTGGGGGTCAGGGCCTCTAGGGACCGAGTGTCGTACTTTCAAGCCCAATCCAGGAGGGGCCCAGTGGCTGGTGGTGGGATGAGTACTGGGGGCTGCTCACATAAGTACCTTGAGCCCTGCATCGCCTGCAGCAGAGAACTCAGCCTCCCTGAGCTCCCCTCATCCCTCTACCCTGGACCCCTTCTCTCCTTTTCCCTCCCTTCTCCTTCCCCTAGGCTTATCCCAAAGCAGAGCCCATTTTCTCCTTCCTCTCCCCCATCTCCTCTCTCCCAGTCACTCCTCTGCTGTCCATTTCCCTCTCAGCTTCACCCCAAACCTGTGCCCCTCCTCCCTGCTGGCTTCTGCATCCTGGCCAAGGCCCGTCTGCCATATTAGTCTCTACCCTGTCCAGCAGGTGCAGCAGGTTCACTGAACCCCTGAGCAGAACAGCAGGGGAGCCCATGGCAAGCACCCCATTGTGCAGGGGTGCTGCCCCTCGTTACTGTGTACTAGGAAACAGGACAGTGTCAAGTGGACAGTCGGAGAGGGGAGGAGGGATAATGCTGGTACCCTGAGAGCTTGGGCTGGCAGACTCCACCCTTGGAGGTAGGGAGCGGCTCTGATGGGGGCAGGATAGCCTGAGCCAGCAGCGATGACTCTTGGATCTGGGTGTGTCTGCCCCTTCCAGCTCTTCCCTTGTGGGCTGCAGTCTCCAGGCCTTAGCTCCACCTTCTTTTTTTCCAGCCCTCCAGCTCTGTGCTGCAGAGGGGGTGAGCTGGAATCACTTCTCAGCATTAACCACTGCTTCTGTGTGGGGGAATGTTATCTTAATTGAGTCTCAGCTTGTTCACAGCCACTCAGCTGCCATAAATAATGGATGTCCAGGCCAACTGTCAGGTAAAAGCACTGTACAGCACCTAGAGATGACACCCGCCTGGGTCTCCTCGGGGAATTCAGCCCCCTCGGACCCCCTCCCCAATCATGCATGGTCCTACTACCAGGTGCCCAGGGATTCCCAATGGGGAGCCTGAAGCTTTGAAGGTGTGAAAAGGAATTGAGCCCTGCCCACCCCTTACAGGGGCACTGAGGGTGAGGGCAGGAGGGCAAGGCTGTAATGAATCCCTCCTTTTTCCTGTGTGCACAAGCAGGTGGTCCTTGAGTCTGTGGCTTTAATCCTGGGTTAGGAATCCTGTGGCCATCACTTGTCAAGCACAGATGACTGCATCCATCTGTGTACAGAGTGAGCTGCTGTCTGGCATTTGGAGCTATTAACACGTTTGTGCTGTTTGCAGAACCTGCCTCTGTTTGCAGAGCCTGCAATCACTGCACGCGGGAGGGCTATTTTCAGATGGATGTTGTCAGCTCCTGCTGCCCCTGGGATTCAGGCTGCGTGTCTGCTCACAGATGGGGGAGGGGGCCCCCAGGCACCCACACCCCGGCGTCAGAGCCTTCTTCTCTGACCCACAGACCCTTCCACACATACACAGGCCAGAATTATTCTCCACCCACTATTCCCCTAGGCAAGATAGTGCTCAGAAACATCCTCTGATAAAGGGTCCTGAAAGTCAGCTTCAGACCTCATTTCTGGAGTGGAGGAGCAGGGGAGGGACTGTCTCTCCTGCACCCCGCCCCACTGCTCACAGTGCCTGGAGGAAGCGGATGTTCTCTCTGCCTGAGGCTTCCGTTGAAAGCTCTGGGTTCACCCTGGGATTAATCCGGCTCCGTGTCCGCTTTCTGCCTGCACGTTCTTGTTGGTTTTGTTTTGGATGCCTGTGGGGTGGATGATAGGAAGCCAGCTGTGGTGGTTTAGTGGTTTTTAACTCTAATAGCTTTAGTAATGTCACTGCAGCCTGTTCAATTGCCCTCGTGACTAGTCCCAGAGGCTCCAGGCAAGCTGTGACCAGGCTCCATAGCAGCCTGGCAGAAGGTCACAGGTCATAGGCCCTCAGCCATGCCCAGGACAATGGGGCAAGGAAGGCTTGAGGGGTTCCAGGTACTTGTTTCTCTTGCTCAGGGCTGGTCAGGCTCCTCCCAGTGATGGCCTCCTTGTCTTTCCACATCCACTGGCTTCTGGTCTGCTCAGCTGGTTCTGAACCTGTGTGTCGATGATGGCGATGCCATAAACAGAGACTAAGTCTCTTCCGACCGAAGCATCATGGACTCAGAGGATTGTAAGGTTCTCTCCAGAGCCCATCCACATTTCAGTTCTCCCCAAAGACAGCCTTCTCTACCTGCTTTCTATGATGGCTACAGCTTCTGTTGAAAACTTTCTAACACCCCTGAAGCTATGCTTGAAATACTACACAGAGGGTATGTGTCAAAGGAATCATCTGAAGGGCCAGTCCTTACCACGGAGGTTCAAGGGGTGCAGAGATGTTGGGAAACAGAGAGGCAAATCTTGCCTGTCGAGAGTCAGGTCCTGAACACCAGAACGTCTGTCACTTTTTTCTGGGGTACAGATGCCCTTCCAGGCACTGGGGACATGAGGGTGGCAGATGGCAGAGTGGAAAAGGCCCTGCCTTTGTGTAGATGTCCCTGTCACACACAGGCAAGTCAGCCTAGGAAAGACAGGAAATAAGGAACACTTGAGCCTAGCATGTGGGAGGCCCCAAGTTGAATTGCCAGGACCCCATAGTACCTGAGCACTGCTGGGATTGTCTCGGATGATTTCCCAACATCTCTGGGAGTGGCCTTCATGATAATAAATGAGTAAGTGGAAAGGAAACTAATCGTTGTATGAAGGGAAATACATGTAATAGATGGGATGAAGGGATCTTGAAAGACAGGGGTAGTGTGGGGTAACATAATGATAGAGAAACTCCCTTCCCCATCCTACCCGGAGTGGGGAAGGGAAGACATTCCAGCTGCTCCCACCAGATCTGAGATTTGAGGAGGGAGGGGGGACAGGTAGGGATGTTTAGCTATTCTGTCATCTTGAAATATGAATGAGTCTGAAATGCTCGCCAATCGGTTTTGTTGATTCACTTGATCACTTGATCACTTGAATATCTTTATTCATTGATTTGCTCGAGCGGGCACCAGTAACATTTCCATTGGACCCTATCACGTGCCAATGTAGCCCAATGGCATCTGGTTGATTCAGGAATATGAAGAGCCTCAAACCATTCCTTCAGGGTCTTGACAAGGAAGTCTGACCATCTTGTAGGTGGGCGGCCACGTGATCTTTTGACATCCCGTGGGATCCAGTCAGTAATGGCTCTAGTCCAGCGGTTGTCTCCAAATCGCATTACATGTCCAGCCCATCTGATTTTCGATGCCTTGGCAAACGAGACAGCATCCCTGATTCTGGAATAGCGACGGAGGTCAGAACTCCAGATTCCTTCTCTCACTTGAGTGAGGCGTGATATTCCAAGCATAGCTCTTTCGATTCCTCTCTGGGAGACCCGAATAGCATTCTCATCCTGCTTTCGTAGGGCCCAGGTCTCTGAGGAGTAGGTTAATGCAGGGAGAACGGCGGAGTCGAAGAGATGTGCCCGCAGCCGGAGGTTCTTTGTCCTTTTTAGCTATTTCTTCGATGCCTTTGAAGGCATTCCATGCCGCTCTCTTCCTCCTGCGCAGCTCAGGTTTTAGGTCGTTCATCATGTTGATTTCTCGACCTAGGTACACATAACTGCTGCATTCAGAGATGTTTGTTCCACTGAGAGTGAATGGGGCCTCTGGAACTAGTTCATTTTTCATAAACATAGTTTTCTTTAGATTCAGCTGTAGACCTACCTTTCCACATTCTCGAAGTCAGCCAGCATTTGTGCTGCTTGGCTAATGTTTGGTGTTATTAGAACAATGTCATCAGCGAAGCGGAGGTGGTGTAATTGCTGACCATCTATCTTCACTCCCATTCCTTCCCATTCTAATTGTTGCATGATGTTCTCGAGGGTGGCGCTGAAGAGTTTTGGTGAAATGGTATCACCCTGTCGAACCCCCTCTTTTCACATTAATGATCACTTCTTTGTAGAATGGTGAGATCCTGGCGGTGAATCCGTAATACAGCTCACGAAGGATCTTGATGTATTGGGTTTGAACACCCTGTTTGGCTAGGGCTTCGATGACCGCTTCAGTCTCCACAAAATCAAGGCTTTCTGTAAATCAATGAACGTGAGACAGAGCGGCATCTTGAACTCCCTACAAACCTCAATGAGCTTGGTTACTGTGTGGATATGGTCGATTGTGCTAAATCCTTTCCGGAAGCCTGCTTGCTCGCATGGTTGTCCTTCATCTAGTGTTCTGCTAATCCTGTTCAGGATGACTCGTGTAAACAGCTTGTAGATCTAGAATCTACAAGCTGTTTGTTGATTCAGTTACTTAAAAATGATCTTCCCAAGGTTGGAGAGATTGTTCAGGGGTAGCGCATTTGCTTGCACACAGCTGACTCCTGTTTGATCCACAGCATTCCATAAGGTCCCACAGGCACTTCCAAAATTGAATCCTGAGTGCAGAGCCAGCAGTAACCCCTGAACATTTCTGGGGTTACCATCCTTATACTGGCATCTCCTGCTGCCAAAGTTTACTCCCTTCTCCCTTTGAAAAGGGGCAATACACTTCTGCCCACCCAGAATCTGGTCCTCAATTTGCTCCTCTCTAGACTCAGCACTGCTCTGCCCACCCCCTGGCTCCCTGTTTCAGGAGCAGTCACTTCCCTTTCACAGCTGAGCATGTAACCACAATTGGCTATTGTAATGGCAAACTAACTGCTGCCCTAATACCTAGATCAATCTTCCTGTGAACTAACTCATTATTCAGGCTCCGACTGGAGGGAATGGCATGAAGACAAGAGCAGTTAGAGGAGGAAGGGGAGTGCCAACTAGCACCCCGCAGTGTAGGGGAGGCTCAGTAGAGGACAGGTTGCATGGACTCTGTCTGCAGAGAAAGCCCCAGGCTGGGAGAGGCTTAGTATAGGAGGACAGGTTACACAGGCCTGGTCTGCAGTGAAAGCCCCAGGCTGGACTCAGGATTGTGAGGTCTAGATTCCCACCCTCTCTAGGATGGGGCCCTACCTTTGCAGCTAATATATGGATGGAGCCAAACAAATTATGGGGTTGCTCTAGACGTCATTTTCTCTGATCTTGTGAGATCAGAATATGCAAGTGGGAGCAGACGGTGAGTTTCAGGGACAAGCACTCTCTTCTATTGCCATTGGGCTTTCTTGGGGGCAGAACAGGAGCCGAAAGGTCCTGGAGCTCCCCAAAAGAGAATAAGTATTGTTGGTGAACATTTACCCATATACCATCCATTCATCCACCCATCTTATCCATTGATCCATCAATCTATGCACTCCCCACTCATATACCCACGCCACCCAATTTTATCACCGCATCTACTCATCCTTCTACTCATCCACTCATTCACCTCCCCATTAACCCATTCACCTATCCATTCATTGACCTCCCATTAATCTATCCATCCATCCATTCATCCACCCTTTCATTGACCTCCCCATTAATCCATCCATCCATCCACCCATTTATTCATTGACTTTCCCTTTAACCCATTTACCCATCCACCCATTCATTAATTGACTCCCCATTAATCCATCTATCCACGTGCCCATTCATTCCTTCACTCCACACACAGTCCCTGGTTTCTTACTGCATTACTGCCAACCTGCATCAAAAAATGCTTCAACACAGAAGAACCTAAAGCACTGAAGTTGGAAGATCACATTTTGCTCCTCACTCTGGGACCAAGCAGACATGTGACTAACAGTGAGACAATCCCCTCTGTTCTCTGGGTCATGTTCTCATGGAAACGGTGCAGCAGAGCAGAGTAGGAATGACCAGGAACCCACCCAACCCTGAGGCATGAAAGGGTTCTTGGGCAGGATAGAAGGCTGGGTTTCACAGTTCGGGTCTTGCTGTGAGTCTGGCACAGAGTGGCTTGGGGTAAGGTGTGGCTGTGACAAGACTAAATACACTTGCTTGGAGGCTGTTGCGGGAGAGTCACTAATCACTTGATATCCCATTATTCGTTGATTTGCTCAAGCAGGTGCCAGTAATGTTTCCATTTAACTCTATCACATGCCAGTGTAGCCCAATGGCATCTGCTTGCTCCAGGAATACGAAGAGCCTCAAACTGTTTGTTCAGGGTCTTGATGAAGAGGTCTGACCATCTTGTAGGTGGGTGGCCACGTGATCTTTTGATGTCCCATGGTATCCAGTCAGTAATGGCTCTAGTCCAGCAGTCATCTCCAAATCGCATTACATGTCCAGTATATCTGATTTTTTGACACCTTGGCGAACAAGACAGCGTCCCTGAATCCGGATTGCCAACAGAGGTCAGAACTTCAAATTCCTTCTCTCACTTGAGTGAGGCATGGTATTCAAACATAACTCTTTCGATTCCTCTTTGGGAGACCCAAATAGTGATCTAATTCTGTTTTGTAGGGCCCAGGTCTCTGAGGCGTATGTTAATGCAAGGAGAATGGTGGAGTCTAAGAGATGTGCTCAGAGCTGGATTTTTTTTGTCCTTTTAGCTATTTCTTCCATGCTCTTGAAAGTGTTCCACACTGCTCTCTTCCTCCTGCACAGCTCAGGTACTAGGTCGTTCATCATGTTGAGTTCTTGACCTAGGTACACATAACTGCTGCATTCAGAGATGCTTGTTCCATTGAGAGTGAATGGGGCATCTGGAACTAGTTCATTTTCATGAATACTGTTTTGTTGAGATTCAACTGTAGACCTATCTTTCCACATTCTCAGTTGAAGTCAGCCAGCATTTGTGGGAGAGTGGTACGCAGAAAGAAGGAGTGAGGGCAGTACTAAAATGGAAGGAGTATGGAGAGAAAAACTGAGATTGACAAACACAGTCAGGCAGGAGGGAAGGAGAAATGGGCAGAGGGTGCTAATTGGAAAAAAGTGAGGAAATTATTCAGTCTTATCCAACAAATTCTTCCTGGAGTACCTACCATGTGGTGGGCATGGGACTGAGCTCAGGAAAACAAAGAGCAATAAGAAAGCTGCTCCCCACTCGGAGGAATTGAGAGGACAGAGCAATGTGACAGATGTCCCAAATCGGTCACTATCAAAAGGGGAGTCATAGTATACAGCTCCTGGGAGACAGTAACAGTTTCTCTCTAGTTAACGGAGTCTACACAAGGTCCTCAGGAAGTAGGTATAAACGCCTGTCTCCTATGGAGGTAAGGAAACAGAGGTTTTACACACGGAGCCCAAAGCCACACAGCCAGCAAGTGGTAGAGGCAGGATTCAAACTGAGCAGCCTGTTTTCAGGCCCATGCCCAATTACCTCGCCTCCACACGCAGACTCAGAAATGGGTTTGAAATACCAAGCCACTCATCAAGCACAACTCAGGGCACTTTTACCTAACAGGATGATTTTTCCCCTAGCCAGTTTTCTGAGTCTGATAACTAGTACTTGTTGCACTTTGGAAATCAAGGCACAATCAAATTGAAGAGAAAGGAGCAGAGGTTTGCGCATGGGTCCAGGGGACCTTGATTCTGAGAGTGAGGACAAGATGTGGAGCTAGCCATACTTTGCCTGAAGTTCCCACACTCCCTCTTGGTGGTAGTGGAGAGACTAGTTGAATCTGTGGTGCGGCCTCCCTGAAACTCAATTCCTGTCATCTGTAAAGCAAGCAGAGTGGATGAAATCCACCTGCTCTCCAGCCTGTGTCACAGGTTCCTTTTCCCTGCAATGTGCTTCTTGGGAATGTCACTGCTTTCAGGCATCATCTCCAGAAATGCTGAGTGTGGGACGAGCAGTGGGCTCAGCTCCACAGACACACGTCCCCATCAGCAGATCAAGATACAGCTAAGTGGCTAAGTCAACATCACTAGGCATCAATTCTACTAGATGAGACAAAATTTCATTGGTAGAAGAAGAGGGTAGTCTTTTGCTATTGTGAAGAAATTCATAGATGAAGCCAGTTACACTCACAAGAGATTCGTTGTGGTCAGTTTTCTGTTCTTTCATCTCCCACCCTCACTTAATCTTCCATTTCATGGTCCAAAATGCCTATAGTAACTCCCCATTAATCCATCCCAGCTAACAAGTTAAGGGCAAACGGACATTGGAAATGGCTTTATAGAATTCCCATGCAATATGTTCACTTGGGTCTCAGGACCAGAACCTAGTCTCCTGAACACAACTAGCTCAAAACCTAGTTTCCTGGAAATAACTAGCCCAGAACCTAGCCTCATGGACACAACTAGCCCAGACCTTGTTTCCTGGACACAACTAGCCCAGAACCTAGCCTCATGGACATGACTAGCCCAGAACCTAGTCTTCTGGATGCAACCAGCTATCAGGTAGGATGGGCAGGAGCCCAGGAGACAGTTCAGCACTTTAAAAACTTTTACCTGGGAAGCATAAGGCCAGAAGCTAAATATCCAGTGTTGTCATATGTCCACATGTGCTGAGGGAAAACTGACATTCTCAAACCAATCCCCACTAAATGATGAGAGAGAGAGAGGGGGGGAAGCAAGGGGAGGATAAAGGGAGAGAGAGAAAGTAAGGGAGCAGGAGAGATGGGAATAAGTAAAATTTGCTTTACATGTAAGCCTGATTTCAGCCAGGTGCACAGATAAGGGTTTTGTTGCTACAAAAGAATGGGATGAATATTTAAGAGTCACTTAGCCATCTTTGCCATTTTCTGTTGACTGGAAATAATTCTGATCTCTGGGACAATGGAAGTCATCATGCAGGAATACACGTGTGGTCCCTGACTCAGGGGTCTAAGATGTGCCAGTTAGAGAAGTTAGGGATGGGGCCAGGCATGAGGCAAGATCCACAAGTGCGATAGCTGAGTTTTGACCCAGGTGACTCTGACACCGCAGCAGTAACAGTCCTTATCTGAGGCAGGCGTTGGCGTGCTGAGCAAGGCCTGCCTCTGGAGGGAGCAGGGCTCCAGATGCAGGGTTTGATGACCAGGGCTCTGAGGCAGGAGTCAGGTAGTCCCCACACTCAAGCACACAGGGCTGTGAAGGGAGGGGAGTGGCAAAGTCAGGTGCTTGCCGCAAGGAACGAGAAGTCTCCTGGTGAGGAGCTGGTGCTGACTCACAGTTCCAGGGTGGGTCCCTTCCCTCCCCCTACCCCCTCAGGCAGAGTCAGACCAGTGTGAGGATTGGGAACTGGGGGGGGGAGTCCTGGAAGCCTGCCCCCCAAGCCCCACCCCAGCCTCTACCCCCCCACTGGAAACGCTATTCTAAACAGAATGAAACTGGGGCTGCAAAACAAAGCTATTCCGCTGAATAAATGTTCTGCATTAAGGCAGCCAGAACTGCGATGAATTAAACATCAGGTCTGAATGAAGGGAAAGTGCCGTGATTTATAATTGCTTCAGGCAGGAGGCAGCCTGGGAGTG
The DNA here is from genome assembly GCA_021461705.1 of Cryptotis parvus. Lineage (NCBI taxonomy): Eukaryota > Metazoa > Chordata > Mammalia > Eulipotyphla > Soricidae > Cryptotis > Cryptotis parvus. The sequence continues at coordinate 291,868 of JAJIBD010001587.1, forward strand.
AAGCTGAAGCTCCATCAGGAGCCCGTTTCCCCCCCACAGAGTTGTGGCCTCCTGGAGAGGAAACGGAGGCTGCCTTGGGGTTGGTGAGAGCTGGGTGGAGTCTTCCAGAGGAAGAGGCAGATGAGGCAGATGAAAACCATGGACAGTGGAAGCCTGAGGGTCCAGCTGCCAATCCTAACTCCCAGAGAACCTTGGCTGGCGCGCAAGTGCCGCTGGTCTCCCTGGCAGAGCACAGGGATGCAACACCTGCCTTGACTGGCTGGGTGCTTGCAGGAGAAGGAGAGGACGTGGGCAACAAATTGCTGTGTGATGGGTGGTGTTGCTGTCACCTGGGGTCTCTGATGCAATGCTCTGGGGGTTTCGCCCTAGGTCCTGGGGAGGAGGGGTGTGTAGGTGGAGGAGGGGATAAAACCGAATGTGTTGACAAGTGCTTGGAAAAGCTTCTCTGGGTGTGCCAGTCACAACACTTCTGCTTTTTACAGGCAGTACAGGGTGTGTGTAGGAAAGATCTTGGGCACACCTGACTTAGGGCCCCAGCACACCTGTCAGATAACTGCTCTGTACCTTGGCTCCTTCTTCTTTACTTTTCTTACATCTGGCAATGCTCAGGGGTTACTCCTGGTTCTACACTCAGGAATTACTGCTGGTGGTTCTCAGGAGACCATATGGGATGCCAGGAATCAAACCCAGATAGCTGAGTGCAAGTCAAGTGCCCTCCCTGCTGTACTGTCTCCAGCCCTTGGTTTCTTCTGAAAAAAAAAAATCCAGGCCAGTGTGGGACAGCGTAGCAGTACCTGCTTGAGAGATACAAGTGATTTAGTGACTGCAGGGAATATGTACAGTGCTGGCCGGAACTTTTCCTGTAACTGCCAGCTCTTTTTGAGTTTCTTATACTGAGCCTGTCCATGAACTAAGAACCCAGAAAGGAAATCACAAGGCTGACTTTGTAGGTCTCTAGAGACTGCCAAAGCCCAGTTTCCCTCACCTTGCAATCAGTTCCCTGGGGATCTGGTTAAAATGCAGAGTCTGGAACCATCATCATTATCATCATCATCATCATCATCATCATCATCATCATCATCATCATCACATCATGATGATAACAAAACAGGTAGGGGCTGCCTTGCATGGACCCAGCCTGGGATTGATCCTCAACATCACCAGAAGTGATTGAGCCCAGAGTCAGGCTCTGTTATGCCCCTGAGCATAGCAGAGTGTAGCTACAAAACAAAACAAAACAAAATACAGACTGTGATCCACCAGACCCTTGCTGGACACCGAGGTCCTTCTTTTTTTTAACCAACTTCCGGGTAATGCTGGGACCTGGAGGGGAAATGCTAAATCCAAGGGTCCTCTTCCAGATTTCTTCTGTCTGGAAGTTACTATTTCCAGTAATAGTGAGGGAGGTCACCATGTACTCTGCCCCCGCCTATCAGGAGCCCCTTTTCCTGGAGAAGTCATCATCCACATCGCCCAAGAGGGCTGTACCTTGATTTCTCACTGACAAAACTTTATCAGCTCACAGAAAATGACCCCAAAGGTTCAGGCCATCTGTCTTGCCAAGGTATTCCTGATCTATTACAAATGACACCTAAATCTATCCCTGAAACTTCTCAGCAGCTGATGCTGATGACAGGGCTGCCGGGAGGAAAGAGGTGAGTGGGCGGATGTAGCTGTGGGCAGCTCCCCAAGGGCACCCCAGATCTTGTGGGGCTGACAAGCCTGTCCCTTGTGGGCTGTGTGCCTGGGGCACTTAGCTTCTTCAGCAGGATTCAGGGATCACAGGAGATCCTGCTTTGGAGTGCAATCTGTACAGACATGAAAAGGTATCTGAAACAGATGATTAAGTGAAGAAAATTAAAGATAAGTTTAATCCCATTTAAATAAACTTACACTAACCCACATTTGCAAATCCATGGATAGTCTAGAAGAATATACATTATACTGTTGGTAGAGAGGTGGGGTTAGAAGGGGCTTTTACTATCAATGCTAGGAATTTTGAACATTGTCTGATTTTAAAAGCAATTGATAGGGATGATTTGGGCTAGGAAAAAACAAGCCTCTGTTAAAAAAATGCTTTAACAGTAGCAAGAGTTTTAAAGACAGTCAGAGTAAGTTGCCTGCCTTGCACATGGCTGTCCTGGGTTTGATCCCTGGCACCACACACAGTCCCCTGATCACGGCCAAGAGTGATTCCTGAGTGCAGAGGCAGGAGTAAGCCCTGAGCATCACCAAGTGTGGACCACAATTCTAAAAAGGAAAATAAGGGGGAATGAACGGGGGAAAGTGCCAGCCTTCTTGGGTCTTGTAGAGAGGGGATTTGGCAAGGCCAAATCTCCTGGTAGCACAGCCACAGAGCCCGGAGAGAGAAGGCCTGGCTGTGAGTCTGGTTTTGCTACGCACCAGCTGTAGATCTTGGGCCGGGCCCTGCATCTGGCAGTGCCCTGGGCTTCTGATCAGCAGAGCAGGAATGAGAAAAGTACCAGGAACAGAAGATCAGAACTGGAGTAGAAGACCTGAACGTCAGTGCCAGCCGCCAAACTTGGCTCTCCACCGCGGGAAGGATGACCTGAGGCCGATGCCTAGTAGCCTGCTTAGATTACAAGTGAGGTGCCTTGCTGTGGCATGCTCCCCTAAGGCTCATCTCATCCGCCATCCTGTCTGCAAGGCCTCTGAGCCTCTGCGTGCGGCTCCTGCGCCCTTCCCTCCAGCTGCCTGCTCCCACCCGTCCTCGTCCTCTCTGGGACTCTGGCCTTGTCCCCATACTGAAAGAGTCTTGGGGATTCTTTCCGGCGTCTGCAATCCTCTTACTCCTCTCTTTCCCCTCATCGCATGGAAACGACTATTTCCCAGTTAAGAATGGGAAGTACAGACCTTTAAACCACCCCATCCCCAAATCTGGCAGAGGGCTGGACGCCTATTTTGATTGTTGATTGAAGTCCCAGAGATTATCCTGGGTTTCCTAGTGGGTGCTTGGGTGTCAAACAGAGTAACCCCATCCCGCATGGTTGCCCTTCCCCTCAACCCAACCTCACCCCAACCCTGCTGGAGGGAGGCCAAGGGGTGAGGGTTGAGGGCCTAGGGGGTGATGACGCCATAGTGCCCCCTAGTGTCAGGTGCAGGGGCTGCCGCAGCACCCCTCAGGGAGAAGCGTGGTGGGTCCTGGGTTGGTCAGCCCATCTCTCAGATGGGTAAAGAAAGGATGGCGGTGTGGGGGAAGGCACTGTACTAGCCTTTCTCAAGAGCAACCAGAATGGTTGCTACCTTTACCAGGCTGCACCTTGGCACGAAAACGTTAGAAAACACCAGAAGCACAGAAACTAATCCCCTGGTGGCAAGAAGAGACTTGTCAGGAGGCATCGTGGAGAGGCCTCTCAGGTCCTCAGACACTGCACCCACGGGAGGAACCCCCCAATCCATTTTATCCTGAGGGAAATGGCAGTTTCCTGGAAGTTTCTAGGGGAGTGCCTGAACCAACAGAGGGGTGAAAACATGGCAGCTGCTCCCCCCCCCCGCCCCGCTCCCCACCCTGCAGCATGGGATGCATCTCTGGAATGGAGCCACATAGAAAAATAGCCGAGGGAGAATAGGTGGCCCGTTGCTGAAACAAACCCCTTTCTTCAGTCCCTGTGAGGCCTCCCCCCCCCACCCCTAGTCACCGGGCCAGTGCTCCACCCACCTGGTGGGGCCCTTCTCCCTCTTCATACTAGGATGGCAGCAGTGTGGGCAGCCTTTCTCACCCTCCACACTCCTGGGACATCACTAACCCTGTCCCCTAGTGGGACCAGGAGGGCTGGTCTCTTGAGTAAACAGGTAGTCAGGAAAGTGACATCCTCCCAGCCCTCCCTCACGTCCTCCTTCCCTCTGCTGCCCAGGATGAACTGGAATCCTGCTGGCTGCTTGTCCCTCATTCTTTGTTTTACTCTTTGGATTACACCTGGCGATGCTTAGGGGCTACTCCTGGCTATGCACTCCTAGTGGTGCTCAGGGAACCATACTGGGATCAAACCCAGATGATCCATGTGCAAAACAAATGCCCTCCCCACTGTACTATTGCTCTGCCCCCGTTCTTTACTTCTTCACCTGGGGTTGGAGAGGAGCGTATTAGCATCCAGCTGCCACCTCAGCCTCATTGAACTCCCACCTGCCTCAAGCTTTTCCTATAAGTAGTATTTTTTCTCCAGCTTCTCATCATGTCTTCCATTGGCTCTGGCGCCTCTCCAGAAGCTCCAATCCTTAAACATGACAGCTAAGATAAGCTACCAGAAGAGGGTCAAGCGGCAGGATGATCACAGCCCAGCTTGCCCAAACTGCATTCTCCCTCCTAGCAGTTCCCCCACAGAGGCCAGGCATGGGCTCTGTCCCACCTGCCCTGTCTCCCTCACCCCTTCCTGGATTCACAGGGCTCACATTTAACTGCTAAACTCCTTGCCTTTTAGAAAACATGCTGTGTCTCTCCCCACCCGTGCAAATCATTTCTCCTACTCAGTTAAGTTTCTCCTGAGTTATGTGGTTGGTTCTTCCACAGCTTAGATGGAGTCTTTTCCTCCAGGTGCTCAGGATCCAGCCAGGAATCAATTCCAAATTACTTCCTGGGTTTGGGTTCATTCATTTGTTCATTCATTCATTCATCCATCCATTTAGTCAATGATGACTTAATTCAATTTCTTCTTTGTGCCAACCTCTGAATTAGCTGGGGGTGGTGGGTGGAGACCCAGCGTGCATCAAAGATGGGATGCTGTAATTGTTAATGCCTGGTCTCCATGGAGATCACCTAGCTCACTAGGAATATTCACATGGGACCAGGTCTGCCCAGGACATATGGCAGCAAATGAGGAAATTATCTCTTTGGGATTAATAGTCCATCGGAGAACAACTATTTCAGTAATGCACAATATGTTGTTGCAGGCATGCAAGCACACACACATACACACATACACACACACATACACACACACATGGAGTCCATGACATCAACAGAGAAACTTCCAAGTATCAATATCTTAATGCAATTAATATTTTTTTTTAATCCTGTAATTCCCAGATAGGTTGTGTGACTCTCTGGGGAAAATTCTATTTCCAGGGATGCTGGTTGCTTTTGTCTAATGGAATCATAAAAATATGTGTCAACTACATTCTTCAGTGGCTGAGAAAAGAAGACTTGGAAATCTCACACCTGCCTTTAAGTGTCCCAGTCTGGGAGAGCCTTTCACCCCTACTGTCCTCCTGCCATTGGCCAGAGCAAGTCACATGATCCTCACAAACTGCCAGGGCTACTATGAGATATGACTCCTCTTGCCCCCTGACAAGGCATAAGGCCTTAAACACACCATGCATTGTCCCTCCTAGAGCAGCTCCCTGACTGGAGTCCAGAAATTAAAGGTCTGTGAGTTCCCACCTTCAGCTCAGCCTTGCTCTTCAGTCACCTATCTCCAAAGTGACTCTTCTATGGAATAAGACCAGGGAAAGGAGGCCTTAAATCTCCTTTGACAAGCTCCCATCCCTGGATCAGTCAGATAGGCCTTTGGCTTGAACCCAGAGTACCGGAAGGGCCTTGGTTTCATGGCCTCACTGCTTAAGGTTTGGTGACCCCATTGTAGGGGTGCTCAGCCTGTCATCTTCAGTTCTTCTTCTGTCCTTCTCCTGCTCTGGCTCTTCAGGTGCTGCTCCCTACAAGCTGCCTTCCCCCACCCCCCAGTGTGGCCCCTTTGCATAGACCAAACAGGCTCCAGCTTTCATTCAGGAAGCTGCCAAGCCTCAGCTCCCACAGGTAGTCTTTCCTGTCAACACTCTTCTTTTTTTCCATTTCTCTTCAACGTGAGAACAAGCAGCGACTTCCTGAGGTTGCTTATTTCCAAATTATTTCAAAGCGCTCTGGGCCCGGGCGTCTCTAAGGCTTTTGTAACCAGAGCTTTAGGCCTATCCCGCCGCCCCCGCCCTCCATTCATACTTGAGTTGATTTCTGATTGCTGCCATGGGAGTGGGGAGGAACCAGGGAGAAGAGAGTGATTGTACAGTGAGGCAAAGAAAATGGAAAACCAGGTACAGATGAAGGTCTCCTTCTGACCTCTCCTGGTGATCCCCAATATATACCTTGCCCTCCTGAGGGCTGTGTCCTCTAAGTGGATGCTTGGCATAGAATGTCAAGGGGGGGGGAAATGTGCCTTAGAAAGTGAAATGGCTGATGCTTTCCCTGGGCTAGTGAAAGAGACAAAGGACAGTGGGCAGAGCGGAGCCCTCCATATTAGGACAGAAAGTGCAGCCAGGCTGCGTTGCCCTACCTGCTCTAAGCTCTGTTCTGGGAACTCTGGTGGGGGGATTTCTAGATTTCTGGATGCAGGCAAGGCCTTGCAGCAACACATAAATCACCCACAGGAATGAGACCAGCTTCTCAGCCCATGACATGGGCTCACTCCACCATCCATCTTGGCCCAGTTCACCACAGCTCCGGCAGAGCAGGAGATGGACAGCTGAGTCCTCTGTATTCAGAGGAGCAGCTCTAGGGCGGGAAATAAATAAAATCAGAAACCATAAATAAGCCTGCTGGTCTTACATAGGGTGAGCATGCAGCCCCAGAGAGCCGACTCTGCTTCAAAGGATGTGATTAAATTATAAACCAACAATGCCCAGACACCTGAAAGGCAGGACCCACCCTGGGAAACAGCAGACAAGGAGAGTCATCAAATTCTGGAAAACAGGAAATTCATTGAGAGGAATGTGAAGTTCATAGAAGAGACTTAAAACTACAAAGAGAGAGGGGGAATAGATAGAAAGACTTGCTTTGACTCCTATTAGCCCTGGTTTGAATCCCTGGTACCACAATATATGGTTCCTAGAGTACAATCAGGGGTCACTCCTGAGCAAGAGCCAGGAATAACTCCTGGTCAGTACTTGGCTTGTGGCCCAAAGTGCCGCCCCACATTCATGAACATTTGTAAGGGTTTCTCAAACCAGCTGCATGCGGGGTTACCTGCAGTGTGTTTCTCAAAATTAGCAAAGCCAGACTTTTCTCCTTCCCAGGGATCTAAGGATCCAAAAGACCAGGTTGGGGGCTGGGAGCTCTAAAGAAGCTTCGAGCTCTCCTGTTGAAGAAATCGGGGATCCTGAAAGTGGGACCGGGGGTTTCTTATTAAGCCCTATCCTGCTGTGCTCTCCCGGTGCACAGGAAAAATCAAGCTAATGAAGAGAACGTTCTGTATTTAAAGTCCCCCTTCATTTTCCCTCTTGTTTGGCACCTGCTGCTGCCTGCCTGCCAGTACCCGGCAAGCACCAATCTGAGAAGGAGCACTGAGAAGCTATCTATCACATCTGGTTGTTTTCCTGTTGTTTTCAGTTGGTCCCTGTGCTTGAGTTTATGCTTTGTACTGTGTTCTCAGCATAAATTTAATTAAAAGTAGCATTTCTGGGCATTGGAAATCTCTGAATAACAAAACCAGGTAGCAGCTCCTTCAAATCCTCTTTAGTATGAAATGGGTTAGGTGAAAATAAGCAAGGCCCATCTTTTCATGATCTTCAGAGTATTTATAGCCTCTGGGGCACAGCCCCTTGGAGCTCAAGACCACAACCACAATAAAGTCTGGCATGGGTGGATGTCAACCTGATTAGACATGTGACCTTGAATACGACAGTTATTAACCTTCCCATGCCTTCATTTACTCACATGAGGAACAAGGGGTGATGAATACTACCCACCTCTTGCAATGATCCTAAGAACTAAGTCTCTGTGTGTAAAGTTCTCCGCAGCATGATTTCTTAGCAGTGCTGCCTGCTTAATAAACTTAGCAGGACCTGGGTGGGGTGGGGCAGTGTATAGGGTAGGAGAGTTATCATCTTCAAGGCTTTCATCAAAGGAATTTATTTGCTTTGATTTAGGGGGACCTCATAAGCAGTGATTAAAGTCCCAGGGGGCTCTTCCTGGAGATTCTTGGTCAACCAGGTGAGGGGTTAAGTCTATTGGTGCTTGGGTCCTGTAGTTCTGGGGTCTACCTGAGCCACCCAGCCCAGTGTTGTATAGAGATCCCTTGAGCTTCAGATAGTGGTGCTCAGGTGACTCCAGGGCTGCATTGGCATGCTCTGGAGACCACGTGGTACTGGGGATGTACCCAGTGGTTTCAGCATGTAAAACATGAACTCTGGCCATTTGAACCATCTCTCTGAGTCAGGACTATTTCATAAGAGCAGTTTCAGATTCACAGTAAAATTCATGGAAGTTAGAGATTTCTCAAAAAACTTCTGTCTCTATACAAGCAAAGCCTCCCCAGTTATTATTACTCACCCGAGTGGGACATTGGTCACAACAGATGAGCCTACAGGGACACATCACCCAAATCCATAGTTTATCTTCATGGTGGTGTGCTTCCTGTGCATTATGACCAATGAATAATAACTTGTATTCATCAACATAGTGTCATTTGTAGTAATTTCACTGTTCTAAGAATCTTTTATTCTGCTTTTTCATCCCTCCTCCCCTCACCCAAACCCTGGTAGCCTCCAATCTTTTCACTCACTCATAATTTTGCCTTTTCCAGAATGTCATGAAATTGGAATCATACAATAGTCTGCTTTTCACTGCCTATTGTGTGTTTTTCTTTCACTCAGTAATATTCATTTAAGAGTCATCTGTGCCTTTTCATAGCTTGAAGACTTGTTTTTCTTTAGTGATGGATAATATTCCCTTGTCTGAATAGAACACACTTATTTATCCATTCACCTACTGAAGGGCATCTTGGTAGATTTCACTCTTTTTTACAATCATGAATAAAATGGCTATAAACAATCATGGGAATTTTTTTTTGTGACATAACTTTTTAGCGCCATTGGATAAACACCAAGTAGTGCAATTCTGGGTTGTTCAATGAAAGTGTGTTTAGCTTGGTAAGAAAGTTCCCAATTAAAAATTAGTCACCATAAATTCCATGATTGGATTTCAGTCTTACTATGTTCCAACACCAATCCCTTCAGCAGTGTCCACCTCCCACCCCCAGCTAATGTCCCTGTTTCCCTTCCACCCCACCAGCCTGCCTCCATGTCATATAGTTTTTAAAATAATTTTTGCCACTGTAGTTTAAAGTACTATTACTAGTAGGAGCTTATCCTTTGCCAGCTTTCAGCACCCCCTCCTCCTCTGGTTGACCCCTTCTCTCCTCCATTGTGGTACCAATATTTTTGTTAAGTAGCTGCATCATTTCAGATTACCACAAGCAACAAACAAGAGTTCCAGTAGGTTCAAGCCTTCCCTGGTACTTACTGGTGTTAGTGATTTTAGCCATTCTAATAAACGTTTTGTGGTTTGTCATCATTGTTTTTATTTTCATTTCCCTGATAAACTAGGATGTGGAGCAGCTTTTTCATACGTTTAGTTGGCATCAATGTATCTCTATTGATAAAGTGTCTATGAATGTTTTCAGTTAAAAAATATCAGGTTGTTTGTTTTCTTATAGTTGCACTTAAGAAGAAACATTTCTTTTGCACATTTTGTTTTTTTTTTTCATTTTTTTTTTTTTCTTTTTCTTTTTTCTTATTTTTTATTTTTTTTCTCTTTTTTTAAGGCAAAATACAAACATAGACTTTATTAAATGCTGCGCAATTCTGCAATGAAGATCTTTCATTACAAAAGTTTCCACACAACTGCAAGTGAAGAGACTGGAATGGTACTCAGGTAATAGGGGTGAGATACTCAGCCAGGTAAGGACAGACGAGCCCTCTCTGTGCCAGAGAGGAAGCGACTGCACTCCTGAGCGTGAAGCTAGGCTGTGAGGGAGCCCTCAGGGGGGGGGGGAGGCCGCGGGAGCCCCCTAGGAGCCGCAGAGGAAGGGAGAATGGTTCTTTGCACATTTTGGATACAGATGTATTTTTTCCCAGAAATGCCCTTTACAAGCATTTTCTCCAAGCCTAGGATCAGTCTCATTATACTCTGGATAATTTTTAACACAATAGATTCAGTGCCCCCCACTGTCACATGCACACATGCACTTTTTCCACACCCTGTATTGCTTAGGCCGTATTGGTGCTCCTCGTGATGCTTAACCAGTGTGGTGCTAGGAATTGAACCTTGAACCAGGTTTAGCCACAAATAAGGCAAGAGGTCTAATCCCTCTTTCAGATTCATATATGATTCCCCGTTAAAAATCCAATTGGGAGAGCAGAATGTTAAACTAAAGAACAAAGCCCCTTTAGAAACCACCATCCCGCCCTAACACCATTTTTCACCAGCCAGACATCAGCTGCTCTTGGAGGAAAAGCTTGAGTCTTGCCAAGATTTCCTAGGAATGCACAGGAATCAACACCAGTCCGCTTTCCTAAGGCTGTAGTTTGAGAAGGCAGAGAACAAGCAAAAGACAGCTGAAGGCATTAGGGGAAAAAGATGTCTAAGAAGGAGCTCGTGCAGTTTGCCAGCTTCACCTATAATGAAGGCAGCAGAGGGTCCTGGGGTCAGGTCAAGAGCCAGATCAGCGATTTTCAAAGTGTCAAAGTGCTGCCCTGGATCCCTGAGCAGCGTGAAGAAGCAATCATCTCTGACTCACTAGATCTGTAAATCAGAAAATGATGGGGGGGCAGGAATCTGAGTCTAACAAGCCCTCCAGGGAATCCTGACATCCCCTGAAAATTGAGAACCACTGGCTTAGAAGAATGAATTCCTGTAAAGTCGGTCTGCGCTTGCCTGTTCTCCTGAGACAACGCCAGAAAGAGATCAGCCGAAATGACTGCAGAGCCGCTCAGAGAGATGACGCAGCAGGCTGAGTTCTTCCACGGCCTGGGAAGTGGCCTAAGGGGCACAGGGTTGTCTCTGGGGCAGGGGCAGCAAGGAGTCTGCTGGAGGTGGAGCAGAAACGTTCAGCTGTTTCCCAGTGGATCTGACCTTTTCCTGGGAGACACATCTCCTCCCTTCCTGTTGCTTGAGGGAAAAGTCCCTGGGAACTGCTTCACAGATTCCTCTGGAGGATGCAGCAAAGCGCATGCGCCATCCATAATGAATGAGCCCATTTCCTGCGTGAATCAGGTGGGAGTTGGGATAGATTAGCCCTGGTAATGGAGTTAAAGTCAAGATCATTTGTTTGCCGGATTATTGGGAAGTCAGAGTGCCTTCACGAACAGGGAAGGGACTGCCAAGTGGGAAATGACTGCCAAGGTGCAGGGGCTGTTGTTGAGGATGTGTTGCCTGAGTGGGGTGGACCTGGGTTCCTTGACATTTGAATATATATATATATATATATATATATATATATATATATATATATATATAATATATTATATATGTATATATATACATATATGTTCAAATCACTTATCACTGTCACTGTCTTCCGTTGTTCATTGATTTGCTTGAGCGGGCACCAGTAACATCTCCATACGTCCTGTCACAAGCAAGTGTAACCTAAGGGCATCTGCTTGCTCCAGGGGCAGAAAGAGCCTCAAACCATTCTTCAGGTCATGGAATTGAGGTCCATAATTGTTACTAGTTTTTTGGCATAACAAATAAAACATGGGTAGCTTGCCAGGCTCTGCCGTGTAGGTGGTATACTCTCAGTAAGGCTCTCATCTCGAGCACTTACTGATGATATGTTCAAATACACACACACTATGTTCAAATACACACACACACACACACACACACACACATATATATATATATATATGCATATTTATATTTCTGGGTAGACATTTTTAGGAGAGAAAGAGTAACATTTTACAGGCCTTGTCCCAGAGCCTGCGACCACTGACTTGGCACAGTCCTGGTTGGAATTCTCCAGTCTCTTACTTTCTAGCCCTCCCCACCATCTTTCCATTCCCAGCCCTCAGCCACAGCCTGCTGGACAGGTGTGGAGAGACAGTCCGCTGCCTCCTCAGTGTCCATGAATGACTTCCTTCAAGATTTGTCTACTCCTGGATTCTCACAGGCTCTCATAACTAATAAGCCACCCTCCCCCATTACATAAATTTGGGCTTCCTGAGATGGGAAGAAAAGGCAGAGAGAAGACCTTTTGAGGCCTTCCCTGTGTCCCCAGAGTCTCTCTCCCTGGGGCCCCTCCCCATAGTGTCAGCCATTACTTGACTTGTCTCTGGAGCACTGTGGCTTCTTTAAGACTGCTCCTCAACTGCTTGTTTCCAATTTTTTCTTTTATTTCTCTTTTTTTAAATTAAAAAATTGTGATTTACAAAGTTATTAACAGTTGAGGTTTAGGCCTATAATATTTCAACACCAATTCTACCATGGTGTTAATTCCCTTTATCTGTGTTCCCATTCTCCCTCCCTACCTGGAGCCCTACACCATCCCCTTCCAATGTCCAACAACTTGACAGGTACATAGCAAACTTTCAGTGGTTGCAACTTAGAGCTCATGTTTTAGAGTTGTTGAATGTGTGTTTTGGATATATGGCCACACCCCTCACCCATATCATCAGTATAACTGAAGCCCTGATGCCTGTTAACCCATTACTTCCCATTCCCTTCTTCCCCTCTTGATTTCTTTTGTTCCTTGCATCTGCATAGTATTCCATTGTGTAGATATATCACATAATATAAAACATTCATATGTCCTGGATACCTAGGTTGGTTCCATGTCTTAGGAATTGTACTGAGTGTAGCAATAAATAAACAATGGTGTTCATATGTTCTTTTGAGAGAGTGTTTTTACACCTGGGGATAGATGCCCAAAGTGATATTACTGGGTTATATGCGCAGTTTAATTCTAAGTTTAGATCTTTCCATACTATTTCCATAGGGTTGTACCAGACAGAATTCCCTCCAGCAGGGGGCAAGAGTTCCTTTTTTCACCATTTCACCATCAACACAGAATGGTTCCTACTTTTTTTTTATTTTTTTGGGGTCACACCTGGCAATACTCAGGGATTACTCCTGACTCCTTTTCCCCTTCTTTTGGGTAGGACTCCTCTCGGCTGAGATCCTTTCTCTTTGGTGGGAGACATAGGCTCTCTTGTATGGTCCAAGTTCTCACCAGAGCGAGAGTTCTTTCATTATATTGGATTACGGTGGTAAACTTCGCAGACATGGGGCAGAGCTGCTACTGGCTCTCCCTGTGAACAGCCGCTCATGAGGCGCCCGGGAGGATGGTGGGTTCTAGCCCTGGCCCACCATCCCAGCAGAGCCTCGCAACAAGCCAGAAGACCCCCCTCCATGAGGGGCCTCCATTTTCCACATCCGGACTTCTCTCTCGTCAGACCTCCACCCAGCAGACCAGCCTATCAGCGCCCGGCTCATCGAGTTCCACCCTGCAGCAGTCTTTCTTAAATCCGGCTCAGGTATGCCGGTCCAGAGACTTGCAGACATGGGGCAGAGCTGCTACTGGCTCTCCCTGTGACCAGCCGCTCATGAGGCGCCCGGGAGGGATGGTGGGTTCTAGCCCTGGCCCACCATCCCAGCAGAGCCTCGCAACAAGCCAGAAGACCCCCCACTCCATGAGGGGCCTCCATTTTCCACATCCGGACTTCTCTCTTGTCAGACCTCCACCCAGCAGACCAGCCTATCAGCGCCCGGCTCACGCAGGGCCGCCTTGCGGCCGCGCGGTTCATCAATAAATGCTGGACTTAGAGGTGCCTACAAGAGTATGCTACCTGCACGGCAGAGCCTGGCAAGCTCAAATCGTGTTGTATTTGATATATGCCAAATACCAATAACAATTATAGACCTCATTCCGGAATGGATTGGGGCTCTTTATGTTCCTGGAGCAAGCAGATGCCTTGGGCTCTACTAGCATGAGACAGGACATATGGAGATGTTACTGGGGCCCGCTCGAGCAAATCAATGATGAACAGGAAGACAGTGATACAGTGATACTCCTGGCTCTGTTCTCAGGAATTACTCCTGGCGGTGCTCAGAGGACCATATGGGATGCCTGGGGATGGACCTGGGTCTTCTGAGTGCAAGGCAAACGCCCTACCGCTGGACTATTGCTCCGCCCCACTTAGTATTTTTGATATGTGCCATTCTCACTAGTGTGAGATGGTATCTCACCATCCTCTTGATTTGGGTTTCTCTGATGATAAGTGATGCTGAACATTTTTTTCATGTGCCTACTGGCATCACCTGTCTTCCTTGGAGAATTTTATATTCATTTCCTCTTTTTTCCACATTAAACATTTCCACATTTTTAATGTGGTGTATTATGTTAATTGATTTTCATATGTTGAGCCATCTTTTGCATCCCTGGAATGTATCCCACTCTATCAGGGTGATTTTTTTTTTATATGTTGCTGGATTTGGCTAACTAGAATTTTATTAAGAATTTTGCATTGATACTCATCAGGGAGATTGGTCTGAAACTTTGTTTTCTGGATGGCTCTGACTTAGTGTAATGTTAGCTTCATAGAAGGTGTTAGGGAAGGGCGGAACGATAGCACAGCAGGTAGGGCGTTTGCCTTGCATGCAGCCACCCTGTGCCAGCCTGGGTTCGATCCTCGGCATCCCATATGGTCCCGCGAGCACCGCCAAAAAGTAATTCCTGAGTGCAGAGCCAGGGAGAAACCCCTGAGTATTGCTGGGTGTGACCCAAAAAAGCAAATAAAATAAAATAAAATAAAATAAAATAAAATAAAATAAAATAAGAAGGTGTTAGGGAGGTTTCCTGGGTCTAGATATTTTAAACGAGGTTAAGGAGTATAGATAGTAAATCTCTTTGCAGGTTTGATAGGACTCATCAATGAACCCATCTGGACTTGGACTTTTGTTCTTGAGGAGATTCTTAATTACTTTTTCAATTTCCTTACTGGCAATTGGCCTGTTTAGGCTTATTGCTTTCTTCTCATTCAGATTTGGGAGATTACATGACTCTAAGAATCTATCAATTTCTTTTAGATTTTCCAGCATAAAAGCATAAATTTGTTCATAGTAACTTCTTATTTTTCAAATTTTGAAGGACCCATTGTAATTTCTCCCCTTTCATCTCTGAGCCAATCTATTTAAACATTTTTTTCCTTGTGAGTCCACCTAAAGGTTTATCTTGTTAATTTATCTGAAAAACCAGCTCCTGGATTCATTGATTTTTTAATTGCTTTCTTAGTTTCTATGTTGTTGATTTCTTCTCTAATTTTTATTTTTTGCCTCCTTCTGCTACTGTTTAGATTTATTTGTTGTTCATTTTCCAGATTTTTTGAGCTGTGTGTTTAGGTTGTTGATTTGGGCTTTTTCTTCTCTCTTACATTCTTTCTACATTCTTTCTTAATGTAGGCCTGCATGGCTATGAATTCCCTCCCCCTTAGTGCAGCTTTTTGCTGTATCACATAGATGCTGGTAGCGTTTTTCTTCATTATCACTAGTTTTAAAGAATCTTTTCATTTCTCCCTTGGTTTCCTCTTTGATCCAATTATTATTTATCAGTGTGTTTACAGCTTCCAGGTGTTGGAAATTTTCTCCACCTTCTTTTTGATGGTTAATTTCTATGTTCATGGTGTTGTGATCTGAGATAGTTTTCACAATTTCTATATTTTCTAAATTTGTGTAGGTTTGAGTTGTACCCTAACATTTGACCTCTCCTGGAAAATGTTCCACGTGCATCCCAGAAGAATGTTTATTTGTTTTGGGGGTGGGTATGTAGAGCCTTTCATGTCTTCAACAATCCCAGTTCTTTAAGATCCTTGTTTAGGATTCTTATCTCTACTGGTATTCTGTCCAGTTTGTCTTTCAAGTGGGAAAAGTGGTATGTTGAAGTCTCCCACTACTACTATGTTTCTGTAGGTGTGCTTCTTTAGGTTTGTGAGATGAAGCTCAGCAACTTTACTGAGCCTTCATTTGGTGCGTCAATATTGATGACAGCATTTCTTCTTGGCTTTTTTGACTCCTGAGTGTCACACCCAGTGACGCTCAGGGGGTTACTCCTGGCTCTGCACTCAGGAATTACTACTGGCAGTTCTCAGGGGACCATATGGGATAGAACCCAGGTGTGAAAGGCAAACGCCCTACCTGCTATGCTACCACTCAGGCCTGATGACAGCATTTCTTGATATATTTTTCCATTGATTGATAAGTAGTGTTCATCATTGTCTCAAATTATTTTCTTTAGATTGAACGAAATTCAGTTTGATATAAGTATGATTGTTTCAGCTTTTTTGGGGGTGTCTTCCATTGACTTTGTATGATTGTTTTCCATTCCTTCACTCTCTATATATTTATCATGAGAATTTAGGTGTGTTTCCTGCAGGCAGCAAATGGATGGATTTTCTTTCCTGATCCCTCTAGCTACTTTTATGCCTAAACCCTCCTTTTTATAAGAGAGTTTAGTTCATTGACATTCAGAGAGATTATTAGCACACAGGGCTGTGCTGCCATGTGTTGTGTGTGAGTGTGTTTGTGTGATTTCTGTGTGTGTGTGCATGTGCTTGTGTGTATGTGATCCACTTGGTTTTGCAAGAGTATGTTTTATTGTAAATGATCTTTCAATAATTTTTGCAAAATTGATTTAGTTGTTTAAAAAATTCTGCCAGCTCTTGTGTGTCTAAACAGTTTCTTATCCCTTCTCTCAAGTCTAAATGATAGATCTTAAGGGTAGTGGACTTTAGGATGGACATTTTTTTCAGTCAGTACTTTGAATATATCATTTCACTCTTTTCTGGTTGTAAGATGTCTTATAGGTCTGTTGAGATTCTTAGGTTGTTTCCCTTATATTTGAGGGTTTTCTTCTCTCTTGATGCTTTAAGCCATCTGTCTTTGTCTTTTGATTGCAATGTGGTTTGGTGTTCTTTTGTTTAAGTCTGTTTAGTTTGGTACTCTTTGGGCCTCTTGAGTCTGTGCAGGAGTCTCTCTCAATACACTAGGAGAGTTCTTAGTTATTATTTCTTTCACAAGCTGTTCTTTCCCCTTATCTTTTCTTCTTCTTCTGGTAGTCCAATTATTCATATTATTTCTCTTGATTTTATCTAACAAACATCTTGTATTCTCTTCCATTCATTTACTTTTCTTATTTTCAGTTCATTATTGGTGGTAGCTAGTATTTTGTCTTCCATATCATGGATATGGTTCTCTCTACATGTTCACTTCTACTGCTGTGACTTGTTATTGTATTTTTAACTCCTTCAGTTCTGTTCATATGGACTTTTTGATACTCTGCATCAGTTCATCTTAAGGTTAGTGAATTTTTCTTCCAGTGATTGCTTTAGTTCAATGGCCAATTGTTTGAAGTATTGATTTTATTTCATTGCTGAGGCATGAGGGTTTGTTTGAGCTCAGTGATTTGTCAGAACTTCTGTCCCTGTCTGCCAGGGTAGGTGATATTTTTTGGTGATATTCTTTGTTTTACCTTTGTTCCTAAACATTTTTGGGTGCTATAATTTGAGTTTCAGTTACCAAATATTTGAGGTATGATATATTTTGTTATTTTCCATCAAGCAATATTCTTTATAGCTATTAGTTTAACAATGTCTGTGTTCCTTAGGATGTTGCTTCACTATAAGACAGTTCAGTGTCTAATATATCTGTTTGGATAAAGAATTAAAATAGACATATTTGACAAAATATTTAAGAGCCAAGAACCCTTGAAATTGGTGGATTGATGAAGTGGTAGTGTCCACATGATTTAGGGTTTGAGATGATACAGAAGTCATGGAGCAGGATGGGGTATCGAGCCCTTGATTCACCTGAATGATGGAAGAGGCCAGTGTTAGTTTTCTGGGTCCGTGAGGGAATGCCCTCAAGGGGTTTGGCAGGGAATTCCTTAGTCTGGGGTACCCAGGAGGAGACTGCAGATAGTATAGAAGTTGCAGATTGGATGGGGGCTAGGTCCCTTGACCACATTGGACCACACCAGGTGATAATCAAGGATTACTTCTGGCTCTATGCTCAGGAATTACTCCTGGAAAATTAAGGGAGCCATATAGGATGCTGGGAATTCAACGTAGGGAAGTCATGTGCAAGGCAATCACTCTACCTGCTGTACTCTCTCTCCAGATCCTCTTTTACTTACTAGCAGCTCATGGACACAAAAAAAGAAAGTAAAACAAAATATAGTGTCACATACAGCTGGCCAAGCTGACTCTCCTTGGGGTAACCTTTTCTTTTTTTTGTTGGTCTCTTATGCTCGCTGTCATCTTGGGTCTCACCACCTAAAGAATCTTTATGGGCAAAAGTCTCCATAAAAAGTAGGGGGGAGAGAGCACAAAAGTGAGAATGAGAAATGTCTGTTTAGGGACTGACTTTCTAGTTACAGGACTCTGAGAACTCTATGGGAGATTGCATTATCTCTCTGCAAAGATGCCTCACCAGTACAGGGGCTTCGTCTCAATGTATCAATTTAAAGGTTAAGTAGATAATCAAGAGTCATCACTCTGAAAATATACCTATGCCTTGATTGGTCCCTGAGCGATCCCTCTGGCTTTCTTTCATCATGATGTTGTACCCTTATGTCAATCAATCTACTTTGAATCTATGCCCAGATATGCACCTAGTTTTCCTATTCCACATAACTCCCTTCATGGTGGACAGAACGTTTTTCCTATTCTGGGATTTCCAGTTGCTCTTCTTTTTTTTATCACTATCACTATCACTATCTCCCATTGATCATCTATTTGCTCAAGCGGGCACCAGTAATATCTCCATATGTCCTGTCTCATACCACCGTATCACTGTATCACTGTCTTCCCATTGTTCATTGATTTGCTCGGAGTGAGCACTAGTAACATCTCCATTAGTCCTGTCACAAGCAAGAGCAACCCAAGGACATCTACTTGCTTCAGGGACAGGAGGAGCCCGAAACCATTCTTCAGGTTATGGAACTGAGGTCCATAATAATTACTAGTCTTTGGCATAAAAAGTAAATAAAACACTGGTAGCTTGCCAGGCTTACCATGTAGGTGGTATAGTCTCAGTAGAAGGCTCTCAACCCGAGCATTTACTGATGAAACTTAAAGGGGGGAAGATCAGGTTTTCTCTTGGATGGAGCTCTGAGAAACTATGGAGTCTGGGTGTTGAGAATGAGTAACTGCAAGATGTGTGGTTTGCTCTGGCTTCTTGCTAGGCTTACTGGTATCAGTCAAAACATGTCTAGAACTTTTTACTATGTATAAATGTGAAAGAACTTGGGAAGAACCTTATCCTAAATATAGTATCCTATAAAAATATCATGCGGCCACGTGCCAAGGAACCTGTGGGTCTGGCGTGGGTGGGTCTCTCTTCTGGGGCAACTGGCATGGAGGCGGAGGAAAGGGCAGGGCCCAAAACTCCACTCAAGTCCGCCAGCATGGTCTCTCCCTGCTCATGAGAACAAACCCTTGGAGCAATGTTGGACTTGGCCAGGGGATGACCGAGCCCCTTACCTGGAGGTCAGCTCCATGGGTTGCTTCCACATGGGGCCGGCCGAGCAGCGCAGCTGTGGGTCTGAAGTGGATGGGTCTGGATCTCTTCCAGGGTTGCAAACACCACGGTGAGATATTCAATTACAACATTGCTCATGTTTAGAGGTTTCTGTCACATAGTGTTCCAGTACCCCGCCTCCACCAGTGCCCATTTCCCACCACCAATGTCCCCAATTCCCTCCCCCTCCCATAGCCTTCCTAAATGGCAGGTTCTTTATCTCTTTTCCCTCTCCCTCTCTCTCTTTTCCTTCTCTTACACATTGTGGGTTGCACTACATACACTTAGAAGTCATCATGTGCATCTTTTGCCTGTATTTAGTGCTCAGTTCTAGGTTGGTATCAGCCCTTTAGACATTTACTCACACATGTTCCCTTCTCTGTCTTACCTAACCTCTGACTCCACATTCCTCCAAAGACTAGAAATTGAGCTCCCTTTTGACTCAGCCATACCACTCCTGGGAATATACCCTGGGAAGCCAAAAACAGTTGCTCTTCTTTTTTCCTTTTTAAAAACCATTGAATCACTGTGAATATACAATTACAAGGCTGTTCGCTATCAAATGTCAGTTATATAATGTTGTAACACCCATCCCTCCACCAGTGTGAGTTTCCCACCATCAGTGTCCCCGGTATCCCTCCTGTCACCTCCACCCCCACAGCCTGCCTTTATGGCAGACACTTTTCCTTATCTCTCTCTTGGGCACTGTGGCTTGCAGTAGAGATGCAGAGAGACCATCAGTTGGGTCCTTTATCCTCTTTTAGCAAGAATCTCCCTCCCATCCAGAGTGATAATTTCCAATCATCATTGTGATAGTTGTGCAACTCTCCCCAGCACTTGAGGCAACTGCCCTCTCCCCCAGCACTTGAAGGAGGCTGCCAACCATGGACCAATCCCCTGGCTCCTGTTCCTACTGCCTTTAGGTACAACTCTCATACTACGCTTATTATTTTATTTAATTTTTTTCGCTTTTTGGGTCACACCCGGCAATGCTCAGGGGTTTCTCCTGGATTTGCACTCAGGAATTACTCCTGGCAGTGCTCGGGGACCATATGGGATGCTGGGGATCGAACCCAGGTCGGCAAAGGCCGGCTGCGTGCAAGTCAAATGCCCTACCCGCTAGGCTATCGCACCGCCCTATTATTTTATTTTTATACCCCACAAATTAGTGCAATTATTCAGTATCTGTCCTTCTCCTTCTGACTCATTTCACTCAGGATACTCTCCATGTTCATCCATTTATTAGTAAATCTCATGGCTCCATTTTTCCTAATAGCTGTATAGTATTCCATTATGTAGAGGTACTATAGTGTCTTT
Source organism: Cryptotis parvus (assembly GCA_021461705.1). NCBI lineage: Eukaryota > Metazoa > Chordata > Mammalia > Eulipotyphla > Soricidae > Cryptotis > Cryptotis parvus. The sequence goes on from JAJIBD010001587.1 coordinate 312,482, forward strand.
ATATGGTCATCTGTTCTCGGGCATTTGGGTTGTTTCCAGATTCTGGCTATTATGAATAGTGATACAATGAACACAGAAGTGCAGATTGCATTCTTCTGTGTGTTTTGGTGCTCCTGGGGTATATTCCCAGAAATGGTATTGCTGGTTCAAATGAGAGCTCAATTTCTAAGTTTTTGAGGAATTCCCATTTGTTTTCCCAATAAGGCTTGACCAGTCAGCATTCCCATCCCAAATAGATGAAAGTCCATTTCTCCCACATCCAGTTGCTCTCTTTGCAACAGAGATTAACATCTTTCTACTTGATCCATGACTAGAGAAACTGCATTGAGGGTTTCCAGAATGGCTTCAATACAGGTAAGAATCCATAGCAAATTTACCACACATAATAAAGTCTAGGATGAGTAAGGATTTGCAAAGATTATCTGCAAGTGTCCATGAAGCTTCTACACCCCTAGAGACTAGATCTGAGAAGTAGGGTCTGAGGCCCCTGGCCCCTTTGGCCCCTTCCAGGGAGACCCTCAGGTTTCAGGGGAGCATATGCTAGCATACTGGGCAAGCGACCTCCTGCTCTTGTTGGAAGTTTACTACTCCCAACACCTGATTTGGATAAAACTCATCAGTTCTGCATCATCCACAGGCCTTTGATAATTTTAGTACTGCAGGGGTGAATTACCAAATTTATCCCACAAGACCCTTTACTTTATCCACACCATTCCCTGCTTCATGAACCTATTCTGCAAGTTTCAGTCCCATCGTGACCTCTTCCTGAGTCCTCTCTGACTGCTCAGAGACCTTTCCTGATCTCCTTGTGTTCACCTCTTACACATAGACTCACCCATCTCTTTCTTACGGCTTCTCATATTCTTTGGTAATGATTTCTTTTTTTTTTTTTTTTTTGGGTCACACCCGGCAATGCTCAGGGGTTACTCCTGGCTCTGCACTCAGGAATTACTCCTGGCGGTGCTCGGGGGACCATATGGGATGCCGGGATCGAACCCAGGCCGGCACAGGCCGGCCACGTGCAAGGTAAACACCCTACCGCTGGGCTATCGTGGTAATGATTTCTTTACAGGTTTGATTTCCATTGCAGGCTGTGGGCTCCTGACAGGAATGGAGTGCCTTACTTTCCATCCTTTTCCCTCTGTGACTCACATACTGAGGGAGATTCCAAAAATAAGGGATTGAAGTGGCTCAGGCTTTTTCCATCTTCTTTGGGAACTCTATGTCAGAGACTGGATTTGAGAGTTCCTGGACTCAACAAAAACAGCCATGTTCTTCTGCAAGAAAGATCCACTTTGATGAACAGAACACTTTTTATCTCCCTAAATGTTTAAACAGAAACAGCAGAAACTGTGGGGGGAAGGAAGCACGTGGAGACCCACTAGAAGATTTTCCTTATCCTCTCTAAGCCAGGAGTTCCCAGAGGGGTCAGAACCCACTCTCTACTCCTCCCACTGCCAGATGGTTCCTTTGAAACAAGCAGGTCTAATTTTATAGTCAGAGGAGGCTGCAAGGATAGAAAACTGCTCAGGAACTACAAGCTTTGCATCTTATAGGATCAGGCTCCTCCCAGGGAGCAAGGCCTCAGAACCCAGAGCCAAGCAGCACTCTGGGGAGTGTCAACATGTGTGCTGAAGGAAGGAGGTTGCCATTGGGAATGGCAGCTGTATCACCGAAGTTCTTTTCTGTCCACCCAGAAACCTTCTCAGACCTGTTAGGAATGCACCATTCTCGGGGCTGAGGTAGTGATCCAGAATTAAATGTCCCCAAGTGGGGCAATAACTTACACAGTTATCAGTAAGTCCCCAAGGGAAAGTTACTTTCACGGATAATGACAGTTGTCTCTGTTTAGACTGCTATATCGAAATACCACAGACTGGAAGGATGAAGCAACAGAAGTTTTACTTTTTGTGGGGCCATACTGCAATGCTCAGGGTCTACTCCTAACTCTTTGCTCAGATCACTTGATTTTTTACTTTTATGAGGTCCCACTTGGCAACTGCCTCTGTACTCAGATGTCAGTTGATGATGCTCAGGGAATCATATGTGTTGTCAGGGGTCAAGCCAGGTCAGCTGTTTGCAAAGACAAGAACATCATCTAGCCATCCCTAGCAACAGAAATTTTTCTAACAGTTCTGAAAATTAAAAGGCCAATATCAGTATGGATCCCAGTGAGGGCTCTCTGCGTGGTTTTTAGAGAGACTCCTCACTTGGTTCTCACAGGGAGAGGGCAAAATCCCTGTCTTCTTTTCTTCATATGAATAAGTTAATTAACTCAGGAGGGACATTTTCATAAGGTGATAACCCTCAGGGGCCTTATTCTACAATTATTATCATACTTGGTCTTCAACAATGGAGAACCACAGATATTCAGTACATAGTTCCCACCCCAAACCTTCAAAATTCATGTTCTTCTGCCATATGAAATCCATTTCAAATAGTTCCTAAAGTATTAACATATTCCAGAATCAAGTTAGAGTCAAAATACCAAAGTTTCTTCTAATAAGACATAAGTTAGATTCAAGGCACGAGTCATCCTGAGGTAACATTCATCTCTAGCTATGAACCTATAAATCAAGCACAAGTCATATATGCTCCCAGCATGGACATTTCCACTACAAAATGGGGATCTCAGAAAAGTCCATCACTAGCAAAGCAAGAACCAGATGACCTCTTTGAACCAGTGTTTTCTCTTTGTATAACGAGGCAGGGATATGTGAGTGGGGTTCCTCTAATTCTTCTGGGCTCCAAGGCTCTGCATTTCCACTGGGTGTCCTGGTCACAAGGATTCTGTCAGGGATTACCTGCCATGTAGCAAGAATGGTAGTAGTCCTGGTCTGACATCTTTATTTTTCAAGAAAAAGTCTTTGACCTACAATAATAGCTACATGATCCAGTCCTGAGGGTTTTCAAAGTTCAACAACTTTATTTTATTTGTTTTTGATGACTGCGACTATGGTATAATCCCACCTCTCTCCTGGCTTTCTGTTGAGATGGCTGAGTAAGTCCATTGAGCATTTATTAAGTGGCTGCTTGACTGCACTGCTCATATGTGTTCTGGTTTCTCAGTTGTTCAGAAGAGGATTTGTGGCTTTTATGGAGAGGCTGAGAATTTTCTAAATTCCCATTCATTTTTGGTTAGAAATTTTTTCAACTCCCTCTTGTCTTTTTTTCACATTTTTCTATAAGCAACCAGGAGGAACTCCAAATCATTCTTTCAAAGCTTTGCTTAGAGACATCCTTAGTTAACTTATCTAGTTTCATCACCTTGTGAGCTTCCAGAAAACATTAGAAACAGTTTGGCCAAAATATTTGCCATTTTATAACAAGTTTCTAAAAGCATAATGCACATTTTCATCTGAGAATGCATGTTCTAGAATTTTCCCGGATACCTGGAAGGCAACCCAAAACTCTTCCAGTGCACGCATGTTCATTACCTGGTTCTAAAGTACCTCACAAACTTAGCTGTTTATGACCCACTTCTTGCTTCCTTCCCAGTTCTCTTTCACTTTTGTTCATCACCAAATACCATATCCTGAGTATCTCAAACAACAGATGTTGCTTTTCTCAAGAGGCTGAACATTCAAGGTCAGATTGCTACCATGGCTGGTGTCTACAGATCCTCTCCCTGGCACACATACAGGATTCTTTTTGTTGTTCCCTCACAGGACAGAGGCAGAACTCTGGGCGTCATCTTCTGGTCATGGGGACCCCATCCTCAGCACATCATCTAAAGACCTGGTCATCTCCCACAGGCCCCAGATTAAATATGGATTTTGGGGAGACACAATTTAATTCACAACAAAAATGACAGCCCATGAGAATAAAGGGATTAACTAAGACTCCTGGTTAGATGCCAACATATTCATAGTGTCTGATTACTTGCAAATAGGAAAAATATGTACATGTTTCAATATATACATATGTATATATATGTCTCTGTAGATGTCTCTGTGTGTATTTCAGTGTATTCATATATATATATATGTTTCTGTAGATGTCTATGTGTGTACTTCAGTGTATGCATATGTATACATATATCTCTGTAGATGTCTATGTGGATTTCAGTGTATGCATATGTATATATGTCTCTGTAGATGTCTCTGTTTTGATTTCAGTGTATGCTTATATATGTATATATATACATATATGTGTGTATGGCTGTAGATGTCTCTGTGTGTATTGAGAGAGAGGTTCAGATTATGTAACCCTAATGGTCACCAGTCATATTGTAAAAACTGTAGGGTTTTTTTTTTGCAGCTTGTTTGTTTTAGGTCCACACCTGGCAATATTCAGGGTTTGCTCCTGGCTCTGTGTTCAGGGATAATTCCTGGTGGTGCTAGGGGGACCAACATGAAGTACATGGTTGGTTTTAAACTCTGCACTATCTCTTCAACCCCTGAGGGCTTGTAGATTTGAAACCTAATTGTAGAGGCAGAAAGAGAGTACAGGGATAAGATATCAAGGTAAAGTGTAGGAGATAAGGCATGAAGGTCACGACACAGTGGGGGAGAAACACTGAGCAGAAAAGAACACAGCTTTGACCAACCAAGTAAGGAAAACACCATCGACTTCTCATTTAACTCATCAAGACACAGACATTTCCCAGACGACCCCCTGCTTCCTGGCCCTCAATTTTCCAATGCACCTACCCAGCCACTATCCCATCCCTGATGTAACCTGTCACCAAAATTAGTTTTGCCTGTGTTTGAACTGCACATTAATGAACTCTGTGGATTTCCCCTTCTGCATCTATGCTGGAGCTGCAGCATATCAGTGAGCACCATGCCTGTGGCTGTAGGGCAACTGTAGTTTTCTTGCTGGTGTGCGGGATGCTGCAAACTATTTATACTTTCTTCTTGTTTCTTTCAATTTTTGTTTTTTTTAGGTCATGCCTGGCAGTCTTATTTCTGGCTCTGTGTTCAGGGGTCACTCCTCCTAAGCTTAGAGGGCTATATGGGGTGCCAGGGATAAGGCTTGTGGCAATCATAAGCAAGGCAAGCCTTTGTCCACAGTGCTGTCTCTCCTGCTCCTAAATATAAAGGATAAATAATTTATTCTTTATATAATTGGTAGATGTAGACTTTTTTTCTAGTTTGGAACCACTAAAGTTCAAGTGTTTTGGGATGTGTGTGTGTGTTGTGTGTGTGTGTGTGTGTGTGTGTGTGTGTGTGTATTTAAAGGACTCGAAGTCTCCTTTGTCCTGGGCATGAATCTACTGGTAAAATCTCTAGGACTTCAAGAGGGTTTCATAATACTATTAAATATTGAGGGTGACTCAGAGAGTCTTGATTCAAGTACTCACTCCATCATTATGCTCCTTTTTCGACTTCAGCATAGTTGATAAAATGGGGCTACAGACAGAGTCTTCAGATGGACAATGAGAGATTTAGACAATGTAACACCTGTCTACCACTTTGCAGGGTGCTCACATGCTTAAGAAAATGGTGGTTGCCGTCTGCTTCTTCCTGCCCTTATATGTCAGTAGTTGTGGCCAGCCTCAAGTCCATGCCTGACTCTACCTCTAACTTAGGTGCGGCAAAAAGGTGAGAGCTTGCTCTTGCAGCTGTGCCTTGCACTAGAAAGGTCCCAATCTTAATTGGACTAGCACTCCCTTCACAGAAAAGAAATTACTCAGCACTCTCTGGATACCTAACTTCTTTAAGCAAACAGAGAACACCCTAACTGTGCCTGAGGCTACAAACATCCTTCATAATTTTAGCGCCCCTAGAGTGCAGTATCACCCACTTAGGAAACAATGGACTCAGAATGATCTGTATTCTGTGTGAGTCTCTAGCTGTTATGCCCAGAACATAACCTCATCTGAAAACACTGCTGAGAACTAGGGGACTATGGTGAGAGCTGCTGATGGGGTGACTGTGTCTCTCAGTCATCATCTCAGCCTAGGGTTAGGCCTGTGATGCTGGTCAGACTTCTCTGAGCCCTTCCTTGTTATTTTCAGACATAAATGCAGAAGCCAGCACCCTTCCTTTCCTCTCTAATCAGCGGGTCATGAATCATTTCCTAGGCCATGCCCCAGCCTCCACTATGGTCTGAAGGAAAAACTCAGTGGCCTAAGAAGTCACAGAGAGAAGCTGGTGCTAAGAAGACAGAGGGAAATATGTGGAGCTGCTGACAGCAAGATCTGATCCCAAATCTCTGTGGCCTTGGGTCTTCTGGGTGATCTGATTCCATGGAATCAAATACATGTTCCATCCTTTGAATATTTCTTTTTTTTGTCTTTTTTAAAAAAAATATTATACCACAGTGAAACATACAATTACAAAGGTGTTCATAATTGGTTCTTGGTAATACAGTTTTCCAGCACTCATCCCTCCACCAGTGCCCCGTCACCACCACCAGTATACCCACACCCTCCTGCTCACCCCCCCCAGGCTGCCTCAGTAGCAGGTACCCCCTTTTCCTCTCTTTCTCTCTCTCTGTCTTTCTCTCTCTGTCTCTGCATCTATCTCCCCTTCTTTTTACACCTAGTGGCTAGCCCTGCAGACATTTAGAGTTTATCACGTAAGTCTCTTTTTGTATATTCAATGGTGAGTTCTAGTCTGACATTACCATTGCCCACACTCAGTTAAACACTGGTATATATTTATATCCCATTAATGAATGCAGTCATTCTATATCTGTCCTTTCCTTCTGACTAATTTCACTCAGCATAGTAGTCTCCATGTCCATCCATTTGCAGGTAAATTTCACAATTTTGTCTTTTCTGACAGCTGCATAGTATTCCTCATATATATGTGCCAAAGTTTCTTTAGTCAGTCCTCTGTTCTCGGGCACTTAGGTTGTTTCCATATTTTAGCTATTGTGAATAGCGCAGCGATGCATGCTTTGAAAATTTCTATCGTTTGTTCTCATGAGAGTTCTGACAAGTATTTCCTAGATGAAAAGTTCAGACTAAATGTACTTAAAGGTATCCTAAGACAATCCCTACCCCATACCACACACACACACACACACACACACACACACACACACACTGCCCAGACTGGCTTTTCTTCACCAAACCCTATCACATTTTCCTTTCTGTGGGGCCTGTAGTAACTTGTTAAGGACATACAGGATACACCTAGCCCATACAGGATACAGGATACACCTCCCCCACCTAGAGTGGGGGAGAGGCGGATCTCTGCTCAAGAAAGGCAAGTGGACCCCTGACCTTGAACTTTGCAACATATTTGAAAAACTTCTCATAATTACTCCCTGATTTATGCGCCTTTCCTGGGTGGGATATTGACAAGTGGAAGATGGGATATTTTGTCTACCCATCATCTATTTATGGTTAGCTAATGCAGGAAAGAAATGATACTTGGTTTTTAAGTGAGCGAGCCCTAGCTATATTTTATTTTCAGCAACACACCAGCCTTGAGTCACTTAGCCTGTGCCTGAGTGAGAGAATGGACTTCAGGGCCTTTTAAAGATGAGCCCTGACTGACCACTTCCGAGGGGTGGCCTTTCAAAAATGCTCACATCTGTGAACAGCAACTTAAACAGGGTCAGTTTGGCTCTAAAGTAAACACTGAAATAGGATGGAGGAAGGATGGAGAAGAGTTCATCTGCCTGAAAGAGAAGAAGCTGGAAAACTGCTCTAGGGAAACCAAAAAGACAACTTCGTGTGTCTTAGCAAGAGTAGAGGAGCCTGGAGACCCAAAGCCAGACAGCCTCGGCAGTACGATCTTACTGATAAAGAAACAAAGGCACCCCCAAACTCCAGAGTCCTTATCCCTAGCAATACCCACAATCAGCCCCCCAGTCCAAGTCGAGGAAGTTTGAGGGGAAAATCGTATCATAATATCAGCTTTGCAAAAGAACCCTCTACACACACCTTGCTGGACAATCTGCTTCCAACTGGTGGTGTGTCATTTCTTTCTTGCATTCAACAGGGCACTCCACCCTGCAGGAAGGACTTCAGTGGTCAGACCTTGTGTGGACATCTTTTCCCCAGGCACACACCTCACCACCAACATAATCTTGCCCCACTGTACAAACTGCTGTCGTTCTGCTGCTTTGCCACCTCCCTGCTCTGTGTTCTCCCTACATCCCTTGGCACTGGGCTTGTCACAGATCTGGCGAAGGGGATCTTTATGGATGAGACACAGATGAAGCTTTTAAAGAAGAAGCTGTTGTACATATACAAAAAGAATATTACTCAGTCACAAGATAAGATTAAGTCTTGAAATTTAATGATATGTGAATGGATCTGGAGAGTGTTATGCTGAGTGCAATGAGTCAGAGGAAGAGGGACATAGGATGATTTCACTTATATGAAGAATATAAAGGAACATCACTTGATCACTTGATCACTTGACATCCCGTTATTCATCGATTTGCTCGAGTGGGTGCCAGTAACATTTCTATTTGACCCTATCACATGCTAGTGTAGCCCAATGGCATCTGCTTGCTTCAGGAATATGTTCGCTCAGGGTCTTGATGAAGAAGTCTGACCATCTTGTAGGTGGGCGGCCACATGATCTTTTCTCGTCCCGTGGGATCCAGTCAGTAACGGCTCTAGTCCAGCGAACATCTCCAAATCACATTACATGTCCAGCCCATCTAATTTTCGATGCCTTGGCAAACAAGGCAGTGTTCCTGACTCTGGAACGGTGATGGAGGTCGGAACTCCGATTCCTTCACTCACTTGAGTGAGGTGTGATATTCCAAGCATAGCTCTTTCAATTCCTCTTTGGGAAACCCAAAAAGCATTCTCATCCTGCTTTCGTAGGGCCAAGGTCTCTGAGGCGTATGTTAATGCAGGGAGAATGGTGGAGTCAAAGAGTTGTGCCCGGAGTTGGAGTTTCTTTGTCCTTTTAGCTATTTCTTTGATGCTCTTGAAGGCATTCCATGCTGCTCTCTTCCTCCTGTAAAGAAACATAGTTGGGAAATAATAAATGCCCAAAGGCAATGGAAATAGAGAGCAGGAGAAGTGGTGCTTAGTAGGAAGCTTGTTACTGGGTAACGGTCAGGGCATACAGGTCAGAGACGGGACCACTATGACAGAAATAGCAGGAAGTGGTAACTCTGGAGCAGGAGTAGGTGCTAAAAAGGAGTTAATGGAAAGATATCACCTTATCAGTTATTAATTTATCAGTTATCAGTAATAGAGTAAACCATGGTGCCTACAAGGGGATAAAGGAACAAAGGGAATAGTGCCTGCCATAGAGGCACTATGGCAAAAGGAAGGGTGAGGGTACGTAAAGGAAATGGAGGACAATAGTGAGAAAAGAGGACACTGGTGAAGTTATGAATGTTGGAACACTGAATGCCTAAAACTCAATCATTTCTGTGCCAGAGAGATAGAATAATTTTGTAACTCTGTGATTCACTGTGATTCAATTAAAAAAATTAAATGCTCTCCAGATCTTCATGGTTGCCCTAAGAATATGCCAGGTCAGCCTGATGGAGGAAGTGACCCACGTCAGCCAGTCCTGCTGGCCAGGCCCGTCTGTATCAGCCAAACACAAGTTCATTCTCCCGCATATGAGCTGATGATTCACCTGGATGCCTCCATCTGCTTCCGTGTCTGTGCGTGAAAGCCACTGAGCCTGGGATAATTTGGTGTTTTCTTGGGCAATATGAATTGTGATAGTAGATAACTAAGTTCCAAATTGTAATGCTAGATATATCACTAAATCACACCTGTGCAGATGAACAGGTAGAAAAGAAGGTGGGGACAATGAGAGTGAAACTTTAGCCTTAAAGGTGAAGCCATAATCCTTAGGACAAAGGCCAAGCCTGGCACTGATTGTTTGGGCTACATGAAGCACCATAAAGTTTTTCAACTATGTTTTACAGAAATGAACAGCGAAAAATAGCTCCCTCAGATGCCCAGTCTTCTTCCTGCCTTCAGAAGGTCACAAGAATCTAAGTTCTGTTACAAGTCATGTTTTTTGAAGGAGATGTACAGAAAACAATCATCTTCTTGCTCATCCTGACTTTTATGGTTGTAACAAAACCACCTCTTGTGTTTCAAGAAACAGACAACAGCTTCAAGTCCCTCCTTCTATCCGATAAAATATTCCCTGAATAAGGGTAGAGGGAGGTAAGTCAGCATGGCTCCTGCCTCATTGCACTTTGAACTGCTATTGCAGTTTTTATTAATGCCTTTCCTTGCTCACAAAAGCTAGCTGATGGTGTTCGGCTTTCTGATGGATGCATCAGGAAGTGGGTCATCAGTGGGTCTTCACAGATCTCTGCTAGTTGAGATATTTTAAACAAAGAGGATTTTTAAAAATATATTTTTTTTTTTTTTTGAGAATTGCTTCATAGTGCTCTATACTAAATTCTAACCAATTGTCAGGTTGAGTCAAGCACTTTAAGGAGAAGATAAGAGTCAGTCACAATTATCGATATGGTTGTGAGAGCTGCCAAGTCGTTTAGAAAACAACTTTTGTTGTTAGATGCATGAAATACTTTTCTTGCCATGTATGTAAGCCAATAATTCTTTTCCACAGAAATCTTTCATTTCTGGGCCAGAGAGATAGAGATAGATAGTACAGGGGTTAAGGTTGCATCCCACAGACCACCCAGTGGAACCCTGCCCAGCACATGTGGTTCTTAGGTGTCACTCCTGAGCACAGAACCTGGAATAGTCCCTGAAGACAATTGGCGTGGCCCCTACCATGCCCTACAAATCTGGTTTCCTTTGTCCCTCTTAACTCCTGATCCTTCATTTCTAGCGGCTCCTCCTCCTGAAAGGTTCTGGAAAAGGATGATGAAAGAGGAAGCAGTTAAGAATACAAACTCAGGTTAAGTTGTGGCACATGTTCAAATATTGGGGTATAGGAATGCGGGTGGAACTTGGCTGCGTCCTCAAAAGAGAAGGCAGACGCATGGAGTTTTATGACTGAGCTTCTGCAGCTACAAATTTCCTCCAGCTACATTCTTTCAGTAGAGGATGTAGTGAAAAATCTGCCTGAGGGTTGAACAAAGAAAGCGGAAGAAAGGTTTCTAAAAGATTCCAGAAAATTCAGTGGATTCCGGAAAACATATTGTTGGGTCTTTTCGTGGTAAAGACCACCTGCCACCGGTGATGGCTAGAAACCTAAGCAGGCAGCCAACCACACTGTCAACACCTAAATGTGGAAACTCTACAAGCAGATGTTTGCCTTCAGACCTTCACTGGCTAGTTTATAATCTTGAGCAAGGAACTTAGCCCTGCTTTGCCTCAGTTTCCCCATCTATTAACTGCCATGACAATAAGTATTATTAATTAGAGATTCTGTAGAAACAAGGGCCAGGAGTAGTGGTCTATGATTGGGAGCCTGAGTGAAGTGCTAGGGGCGAAGGCAGCTGGGATAGAGAAGGGGCCAATGTGACAAGGATAGTGGGAAATGGTCACTCTGGGTAAGAACTGCGTGCTGGAAGGAAGGAAAGGAACAGCATGATAACCTCTTAGTATCCGGGTGCAAACCGAAATGCCTGAAAGGAGGGAGAAAGAGAGGTGGAGAGATAGGGTGAACAGACACAGAGAGAGAAAGAGAGAGAGAAAGAGAGAGAATGAAGGTACATGCCATAGAGTCAGGTGAGGTGTGTGGGCGGGAGGGAAACGGAGGGCGCTGCTGATGGGAAATGTGCACTGGTGGAGAGATGGCTGTTGGAACATTGTATGTCTGAAACCTGTCATGAGCAGCTCCGTAACAGTATTTGTCACCGTGATTCAATAATAAAAAATAAATAAAAAATGATAGTGTCAGCGAAAAGCTTAGAACAGAGCATGTTTCACTCCACTGTAACGTAACAAGTTAAAATCATTTTACAAGAAGCACGAGGAAGAAAGCAAGGATACAACTGGAAATGGTGTGCACGGGAGTTCAGAAGGGAGGAGCACTTTCAGTCATGAGAAGGCGCCTCTCAGAGGGAGGGCTGCAAAGGCTGATCCCTGGTGAGGAAGCGAGGGGTCCCTGGAGTGCAGTGAACGGTCTCCCAGTCCCGGCCAGGAGGTGCTGCAGGGCTCAGAAGAAATACAAAGTTCAAACACTATAAAATCCTCTGCTATGTTGTTGGAGCAGTAAAAATCGTGAGGAGTCCTGAGGCTACTTAGAAACAGAACTGTTTTCTCCTTAATGAGCTCTTGTACACAGCATTTAATTAAAACCTCAGGAGCATCCTGAGGTGGGCAAAAACTGCACAGAGGGCCATGCGGGAGCATGTGTTTGACCAGAGGAGCCCCAGAAACAATCGGGGCCCACCCTCAATTCCAACATCACTCCTGGGTGGGGGTCACATTCTGCCTCAGGTGTCCTCACCATCAACTCTACCTTCATCTACATGGCGAAAGAATCACTGCAGAGTGCGCAGTGGCACAGCAGATAGAACAGCAGGTAGGGCTCTTACCTTGCATGTGGCTGACCTGGGTTTAATCCCCAGTACCTGTTAGGTCCCCAGATCCCACCAGGAATGATCCCTGAGCTCAGAGCCAGAAATGAGTCCTGAGCACAGGCAAAAAAAAAAAAAAAAAAACAGAAAATAAAAAAGAATCATACTTCACCCAGTTTATATCAGTGGAACAACAAAGTGAAAATGTTTGTCACCATCCCTCAGAGCCTTGTTTTTCCCCATGTGGAAAATGGGTTCTTCCCAGGCCATTAAGACCAAGTGGGATCCATAGGGGAGGTGCCTAATACTCGCTCCATCCTGGAGATATTCTTGGGCAGACCCATTGAGCCCTTTGAGAGACTTTAGGGCTGCAGGCAGTTTTGGTAGTGAGGTTCTATTGGTGGGGGGGGGCAAGGTGTCTCGGAAAACGTTCTAAAGTGATATTTTTTGGGGAACTGCTCTCCATATGGTTGTCCCTATTATCACAGCGACTAGATGCAAGGGTATTTTAAAAGTTCCCAGATGCGGTGGTAGGAAGAATCCTGCTTTATTTAATTGGGTGTTTTATTTCTTCACAGTGGAAACTCTATTACCTGCCCCCTTAGCTTCTGGAGGGACAGAAGGATGGTCTCTCTGGGAAGCAGAGGGGGGCACAAACCACAGTGCAAGATTGCTCAATCTCTCGGAACTCATTTCTCATCTGAAGAGAAATGGGGCCATTAGTATCTCTAGCAGATTGCTGTGAGACAGGGCAGAACACCTGGCTCTGCCCCGCCCCGCCCCCACCATGCACACACAGGGCAGGCAGGGAGGCTGAAGCTAGTCACTAGTGTCTGCAGGGACACACACGCATGCACACATCACTTCTCTCTCTCTCTCTCTCTCTCTCTCTCTCTCTCTCTCTCTCTCTCTCTCTCTCTCTCCTCCCCCGGAGTGTCTCTACTATAGGTGACAACTGAGGCCAGGACTTGCCAGCAGTCTGAACTGCTCTGACCCTTGGATTCTTATATCCGCCAAACTAAAGTGGAGAATGTTCCCAGCACTAGGGTCAAAGCCTGACCTGCAGTGGAGGAACTTGCAAGGGGCTTGGAGGAGCGTCTGGGCACAGAGGCAAGTAAATGTCTTCCATCGCCTCCTTCCTTCCCTGGGTATTTCCTGAGCTCTTCATGCACGCCAGACATTCTTAGTCACAGAGAATAAATACATCAACGAATTAAACAAAGTCCTTACCCGCATGGAGCTTGAGCTATCTACAAATAAATGAATACTATGTTAGCTTCGCAAGGTTTAGAGAAAAAAAGCAACGAAACGATTTAAAATGGACAGTGTTATTTTACAGAGGGGAGTCAGGGAGAGCCCACTGGAGCTGGTGGTGTGAGCACGGGGGTGGAAAGACAACTAATTTTAGTCTCCTCCTTTCTTTTCTGTCACCAATAACGTCACCGCTGAAGCCCCACTCAGGAACCCCTTTCCCAGGATGCAGTTCCACGACGGACCACAAGGTGGGGAGTAACTCCAACCCTGGCTGGGGCCGAATGTGGAATCCTGAAGACCAGGCCTGTGAAGGCCCAATACATTGAATCCCATGGAAAAACTACAGACCGTCTTCTGCCACAGACCTGAGCTATCCCTTTTCCCCTGGCACCTTCTGTGACTGAGAGGTTTAGGGGTGGAAGAGAGAGAGGGAGTCTCGGGATGCTGTCAGGGAGACAGACTTCTGCTGGATCCGGGGGTGCAGTGCTGGGCTTGGCACGGCTGCACCAAGGGAACGGCCGACAGGGTTTGTTCTCCTTAGGACAGGAAGTGGGAGAAGGGGCGGAAGACATCTGCCTCTGTTGTGTGGTGGGCAGACAGGAAGCTGGAGGCAGCGGCTGTCTGACGGGAAAGTCCAGCGGAGTTCAGAGTGCGCAAAGGGCTGTGATACGCTTTCTGCCCCACTTCCACCCAGCCACGCGAGAGAGTCCCTGCATCTCTATGGTCTGGGGGAAGGGGCCTGTCAGACTCTACTCCCATTGTACCCTGGGCCTGGTGAAAGCTGCTGGACCATCCCTGAGCTTTTTCCTAAGTGTCCAGTAAAATACAGCTTCACTGCTTCTCTCAGAGGTCAGAACACCCACCCCCAACAAATATAAACACACAAACGCACACACGCACACATATACACACATACACATATGCACACACATGCACACACGCTCCCCATGCACACATGCACATACATAAACATCACACACATATGCACACACAACACACATGCACACACATACACACATATGCACACACATGCACACATACACACATACATACATACATACATGCATAAACACATACATATAAGCGCACATATGCACATAAATGCACACACATATGCACACATATGCATATACGCATACAATACACTTATACACATATATACACACATACACATATGCACACACATACACACACGTATATATGCATACACACACATACTATTCCTCCTCATCTGAGGATGAATTACCCCACCTTAATCCGACTCATCCCAGTGAGGCAGAGTTACAGGATTTCCAATTTTCTTGGCATTTTGCTTCCCAGTAGCATGTGAGCAGATAGATGCTGCTGGGTCTCTCCCCAGGATTCCTTCTCCTGGAGAAGGGTTTCGTGCCACTCAAGGAGGAGAAAATCCATTCCTACTGCTCTGCAATTTCACTACCGGGCAGATCTACTCAGGCAGAGAACCTGGAGGCTGATTTCACCCAGGCCCTGGTTTTCCCCTTTTGCAGACAGCTCAACGATCACCTACCTGGTAGGTAGGTCATGTGGCCATCTTGTGAGGATAAGACACATAACAGCCCCACCATCACCGGGCAGTCAGTAGTAGCTTCCCTTCTCTCTGTTAGGGCCAGGCATGCAGTCAGAGCTGTGATCTGGCGATTCCACCTAGCTGCATTTGTGTGGCCGTCTGATTTTATTATTAATTTCATCCACAAGAAACAGTTGAGAATGTTTTTTTTTAATTTTTTTAACATTTTATTATACCACCGTGAGATATACAATTACAACGTTGTTCACGCTTGGGGGTTTCGGTCACACAGTGTTCCAGCACCCCCGCCTCCACCAGTGCCCCTCAACCACCACCCCATGTCCCCGATTCCCTCCCCCTCCCACATCCTGCCTAAATGGCAGGTTCTTCATCTCCTCTCTCTCTCCCCTCTCTCTCTCCTCCTTCTCCCCACACATTGTGGGTTGCACTACATTCACTTAGAAGCCATCATTTGCATTTGAGAATGTTTTTATGAGAGTCCTGCACTGTCTGTCTGGAGTGAAATACAAATTCCTGACTACCCCCTTCCGCTGAGCTTGCTGCAGCCCCCCCTACACCCACAGAACACAGTCCCTTACGGTAGCTAAGTGTTTATCTTCCAAGATATCTAAAGTACATGCTTTGGTGTGACCAGTACAGTCCTCGCGTGGGCTGTGACACCCAGTTCTGTGGCAGAGAACCTGGGTGTAGGTAGTCCTGTGCAAATCTTTCTGGAGAACATGGTGACCCAACTATTCCTCTGGGCAGCATTTCATATCAGCACTCAATGTGCTAGTTGCAAGTGGGCTTTATGAAAACAGGTCTTCAGAAAGTGGTTTGGCAGCACATTGAAATAAACACTTGGAAATAATCACTGCAGGTGTCTGGAGGTGTTCTAATCCTGTCTGTAGCCCTCCCTCCCTGGGCCCTGCCTGCAGCCTCTGTTTCAGCCCCGATCAGGGGATAAGGCTGCAGCGCCAAGAGATATGACAGCTCGGGTGAACCAAACACAAAGGATGTTCATAGTATATGGTTCATCTTCAGTCTTGGGCAGGAGGACCGTACTGTGAGTTTCAGAAGCCCTAGAGGCTAGACATGGGCCATCTGTGGCCCTCTCTGCCTTCACAAGTGCACGCCCGCTCCCAGCTACCAGCTCAGGATATGGCTGACATCTGTGGAGGGTGTGCGCTGTGCTGTCCACGACCCACATACACTGGTTCAATCTCTCACCTAGTCTTCAGGTCAGCTTAGGAGTGGGTTCCACGTTTGCAGATAAGTTGGTCTTGGGAAAGCAGCACACTGAGGTCCTCACAGCCAGAAAGCTGCCGCCCTGAACCCAGAACCTGATATTTCCATTTCAGACTGTGTATGGGGAGGTGAGTAGGGTACTGTGTGTTTTCTTGGTGTCTCTTTTCTTTCTTTTATTCATTTCATCACTTGTATTTGTTTTTAAATAAAAATAAAATAATTCAGTATTCCATTTATTCATTTTCTCATTTGTATTTGTTTTTTTAAATATAAATTAAACATTAATTAATTATTGGCAAAGTATAAAATACCTTAGCAAGCTAGGAATAGGCTGACCTTTATTAATCTAGGAGAGGGCAGCCATAAAGGTCCATGGTAAAGTGCTGAGAAGTTCTGTCTTTTTTAAAAAGCTTCTTCAACGTATCTTGTAAAACTAGTTTCAAAGCTATGAATTTCCTTGAATTTCTGTATTATTCCTTCTAATCTGAATGACAATGTAGCTGAATAGAGTATTCTTGATGAAGTGTTCGCTTCATTGAGTTTAAAAAATATTTTTTGTACTATATCTCACCATCTCTTCTGTCTTTAGTCTCCTTTGATAAATCTGCTGTGAATTGTAGGGCTTTTCTTTTCTTGATATTGCTGCTTTCAATATTCTGTCTCTGATATTGCTTTTGCTATTCTGATTATAAAATGCCCAGCCCCAGAGGTTGGCTCCTGTTATCAGCCCCACCAACTATCACTGGTGTCAAAAAACTGCTACACACAATAAATGGACTTTAGGTGACTGAGTTCAGAGTCACCGCTTAGATACAGAAAGGCGTTTGAAGAGGCATGGGATCTACCTGCATATCCCATAGGGAATACATCTACTGGAACCATCACAATAAGCTCAAAATGAGTAATAACAAATCATACTGGACTCCCTTCCAGGGAATGAAGAGAGCACTCACTGGGGACACCAACAGTGAGCTGGAGAGACTCACTCCCATTCTGCAAAGGCACGATGGGGAGGCAGCCCAGAACACCTCCATGATTAGTGGGCAAAGATAGTAGCCCTTAAGACTCAATGTGGAAATGTGGAGGATGATTAAAGAGCTCAAAGAAACAATGGAGCAGAAATTCAATAAAACACAAGAACATATGAGAAATGAGAAAGCTGCAAGCAGAAATGACAAAACTAAAAATATTTGGTAAATAAAATGAACAAAACTCACTATAAGGCCTCAGCAGTAGAGTAAAAGTATCTGAGGACATAATCAGTGGCTTCCAAGATGAGTAGTAGGGGACAGTAGAAGATGGAAAACAGACTCATGATACATGAAGAGACCTTTGCCGTGAATTCAAAAGAACAGTGTAAGAACCAGATGTAAAAGTCCCAGATTCCCAGGAAAGTAATTTTGTTGAAGAAGATTTAGTAAAAGAAATCATCACTGAGAAGTTTCCAGAGTTGAAGAACACCTGCACCCAGATCCAAGGGGACCAAAGAATACCAGCTGAAAGAGATGTATACCCTCAATCCAGTCCCACAAAAAGACTCCAAGATACTTCCTAATCATAATAAGAAAAGTCATAGATAGAGGTAGAATACTAGAAAGTAGCAAGGTTAAGACAAGAAATTACATATGAAAAAAATGACCTTAAGATTTGCAGCAGACCCTGTGAGTCTAAAGAGAATGATGGGATTTAATAAGAAAACTCTTGATATGAATGTCTCACCAAGAATACATTACCAAGACAGACTCATTCAAATCTGAAGAAACAATACAGAATTTCCTGGATAATCAATAGCTTAGGGACTTCATAGACTTGGAACTATCTTTTCAAGAAGAACTAAAGGGATTACTTTAAGACAAGACAAATCTCACAAACACGTCAAATTTCTACAGAAAGGTGTCACCAACCTCCATGACAATAATCTCACTTAATGTCAATGAAATAAATGCTCTGGTCAAAAGATACAGAGAGGCAGGATAGATAGAAGATTGAGTCCAATTTTCCACTACCTACAAGAAACATGCTTGAACAGTAAGGGCAAACACAGACTCAAAGTCAAAGGTGGGAAGAGAATATAGCAAACAAACGGCTCCCACAAAATGCAGCAGTGGCCATACTTGTATCAGATGGCACTAATGAGAGGGCCTTTTCCTAATGATCAAGGGGTTTAAGCACCAGGAAAACAAACACTCCTAAACAGATATACACCTAGCAAGGCAACAGCAAAATACTTAAAACAACTGTTAAACCTCTGGACCTATGGAATAGAGTTGAGTATCCTTATACCCATCCTCAAACACATGATCATTTAATCTTCGATAAAGGTGCAAAGAGTCCAAAATGCAAGGAAAGCCTCTTCAACAGGTGGTGCTGGGAAAACTGGGCAGCTACATGTAAAAAAATGAATCTGGACCTCTGTCTAACACCATAAACAAAAATCAGATCAAAATGGATTAAAGAACTCAATATCAGACCGAATCCATAAAGTAAATTGAAGAAAATATAGGAAAAACCCTCCATGACATTGAAGCTAAAGACATCTCCAAAGATGAAACACCATTAACAAAGCAACAGGAGGCAAAGATAAACATATGGAACTACATGAAACTAAAAGCTTCTTCACCTCAAAAGAAACAGTGGCCAAGATACAAAGACAATTCACAGAATGGGAAAGAATAATCATCTGATACTCATCTGATAAGGGATTAATGTCCAGGATATATCAGGCACTGGTAGAACTTTACAAGAAGAAAACAATGAACCCCATCAAAAAATGAGGATAAGAAAAAAATGGTTTAGAGCAGAGCATGACAGTGTGATATAAATTATAACAGACCTAGTTACCATCAATAAACAATAAAAAGTTTTGCTTAATAAAAAAATCAATGCAAAAAATGGGGAGAAGAAAGGAATAGAAACTTTGACAAGAAGGAAATTTGAATGGCCAAAAGGCATATGAAAAAAATGCTCATCATCACTAATCATCAGAGAGATGCAAATCAAAACAACAATGAGATATCATCTTATACCACAGAGACTGGCGCATATCCAAAAGAGCAAGAACAACAAGTGCTGGCGTGGATGTGGGAATAGAGGACTCTCATCCATTGTTGGTGGGAATGTTGACTGGTGCAGCCATTTTGGAAAACAATATGGACATTCCTCCAAAGACTAGACATCGAGCTCCCATTTGAGCCAGCCATACCACTCTTGGGAATATACCTTGGGAAGCCAAAAACACACAATGGAAACACCATCTATACCTTTATTTTCATAGCAGCACTATTCACAGAGTATGCTACCTACATGGCAGAGCCTGGCAAGCTACCCATGTCATATTTGATATGCCAAATACCAGTAACAATTATAGACCTCATTCCCATGACCTAATGGAATGGTTTGAGGCTCTTTATGTTTCTGGAGCAAGCAGGTCCCCTTGGGCTCTACTTGCAGGAGACAGGTCATATGGAGATGTTACTGGTGCCCGGTCGAGCAAATCTATGATGAACGGGAAGACAGTGATACAGTGATATTATTCACAATAGCCAGAATCTGGAAACAACCAGTGTGCCCGAGAACTGATGACTGGATAAAGAAACTTTGGTACATCTACACAATGGAATACTATGCAGCTGTTAGGAAAAATGAAGTTATGAAATTTGCCTATAAATGGATGGACATGGAGAGGATCATGTTGAATGAAATTAGCCAGAAGGAAAAAGACAGATATAGAATGACTGCATTTATTTGCATGACATAAATATGTATCACTTGTATCACTTATATCACTTGTCTTCCCATTGATCATCAATTTGCTCAAGTGGGTGCCAGTAACATCTCCATTCATTGGGAATGAGGTCCATTATTATTACTGTTTTTGGCATATTGAATACACCAGTCTCTGCCTTGGTTCTGGGTTTTACTTATATAAAGTGAATTGTTTCAACTATCTTCTCAGACCATGATGCACTCTAAATAGAAGTTAGTCACAACCATAAACAGAGAAATAACTCAAATACTTGGAATCTAAATAGCTCACTAATGAACTGCCAGTGGCTCAGAGAGGAAATCAGAGAGGAAGTAAAATTATTCCTGGAAACAAACAAGAATGGAGACATGAGCAACCAGGACTTGTGGGACACAGCAAAAGTGGTGTTCGGAAGAAAGTCCACTTATGCAAGATTCATCAGGAAGGAAGAAAGCATTCATGTAAACAACCTAAATTCACAATTTGAGAAACTGCAAATCGACCCACCAAAGGAGCCCAAAGTAAGAAGGAGAAAGAAAATAATAAAACTTAGAGCAGAAATTAATTAAATTAAATTTCCCTTCCCCAAATCCAAAAGATTAATGAAATCAAGAGCCGGTTCTTTGAAAAAATAAAGAACTTTATTGCTGCAGGATTGTCTTCTTGTGTTGACACTGTGTTGACACAGAAGTGCTTGTCATCTATCCTCACTCTCCACGGGTTGCTGGGAGCAGTGGGCATACACAGCTCTTGTGTGACAGTCTCCCAATAATTTGGACCTGCCTTCCGCTTTTGACCTCTGTTTTGACTCTAGAGAAGAAGCCTTTCTCACCTCCATCCCCTCGTGAGTTTCAGGGGTGGCAGTTCTGTACCATCAGCCCCTGTTCTGCATACAGAGACCCTCAGATACAGGACGACTCCCTCCTGTCCTTAGCAGGTTTGGGGAGTGGGGTTCTCCCTCTAGGATGTCTTTATCTTGCCATTTTCAGGCACAAAGTACTAGATGGAACCTACATCTGTAGGTTTGTCTAGTCCTAGACAGTTTACAGGATGAGAACCACCCAAATTTTGTCTTGATAAGTGGTTGGAAAAAGCTAAAAGAATGTTTGCGACCTGTGAAAATGACACAAAATAAGAAGTCCTAG
The DNA here is from genome assembly GCA_021461705.1 of Cryptotis parvus. Lineage (NCBI taxonomy): Eukaryota > Metazoa > Chordata > Mammalia > Eulipotyphla > Soricidae > Cryptotis > Cryptotis parvus. The sequence goes on from JAJIBD010001587.1 coordinate 333,735, forward strand.
TCCTGTGATACAATTTTATTAGGATAGTCACACCTGTTCATTCATAGATTGAATGAGGCACTGCTTCTGTACAATGAGGGCAGGGCAGTTGGACAAATAGGTACAGGTAGATGGAGACAAAATAAACAGGTATGGAGATAGATAAAGATGAGATGTACAGATGCAACATGAAAGTATTGTATCTTGTTGTTTATGTTCTGTTTTCTATCATGTTGCCCAATAGAATGCTCTGGAATGATTGCAATCTTCTCTTTCTGCATACCTCAATATAGAAGTCAACCATCACTTGGGACATCGGTGTTTGTAACACGTCTTGTGTGACTAAGGAAGAGGCTTTAATTATAGTTTATTTTAATTAATTTATATTTTAATTAAAAATGCCACATGTGGCTACCAACTTTGACAGCACCTCCCACAGCAACAACTCCTTGAGTAAATGCAAGCTGAGCCTGTTGTCGAGACTCTGAGCATCACTCGATGTTTTCTCTCTCTTCTTTGCTTTCTTTTGCCTGCCCCTCTCTTCCCCCATGGTTTCATGTTCTCTTTCCAATTTCTCTGAAGAATGCCCTTGCCTTTCCCTACCTTGGATCCCTGATCCCTTCTCTGGTCAGGCTCTGCAGGTTTCCTCCCACTGACAGAGCCATTGGCATTCAAGGCTTATCCTGGGCCTTTCGCTGTCTCTGTTAATCAGCCTCCATAATTTGCCATCTGGTCCTGGCCCTTAGCAGAGAGCCGAGGGAACTGGGCCAGGCAGATTCTGGCTGGAGGCATATCAGGTAACTGGTCCTTGGTGTAGCCATCAGGAATGCACCATCATTTCTGAGGCTGGCATAGCATGTAAATGGTGCCTGGTGCCAGCAGTCTGTGCCAGGCATGAGCAGGGTTTCAGATCACAGGTGCCTGTGGTCTGCAGAGTGGAGAGTGGCCGTGACCTGGCAGACAACAAATGTGGGCAGCCTACAAGTCTGTAGGGTGGCCCAGCAGCCTGCTGCTGCTGGGGAGTCATCTGTTCTCTACTTAAGGTTCTCCTTACAATCCCTGTAGATGGCGTGGAGAACATTAGGGAGCCCTGGAGAATGAGGTGCCCATACAGAAACTGCCAGACATATTCCTTACAGTGGTACACCACTGCCAGTCCAGAGAGGCAGGATAAGTGGAGATGCCAGCATAGGACCTGGATGCCAGCACGAGTTGCCAGATTAGACACTGGTGAGGGTTCAGTGGGGCTGTAGCTAGAGGAAGTTTCAATCATTTTTGATGAATGCATGAGTGATTGAGTAGGGACAGAATCTTGGAAAGTAGAGCAACTCAGGAGGTGTATGTGAGGCAGGCCTTTCAGCAGTAACTTAGTGCTATTCAGAGCATCCAGAGAGCAGACAACCCTCCTGATAGATAGCTGAGCAGACAGTAGGTGGTGTAGATGGTGATGTCATTCTCCAGAAAATGGGACAATTGGGCCAGGTGCATGGTTCATAACTGGATGAAGAGAGGGTGGCTGGGAAGGTGGGCAGGTGCTCTGGGGAGTACCTGTGACTAGGAGGTTGATCTATGATTACCACCTAGGGGATGGAGCCAGGAAGGCCAATAGTCCTAGAGACCTGAAAATCACAGTCCTCCCAAATGCCAAGGACATACCACTGCCATAACGTCTAACCCCCCAGCTGGATACCCCACAGAACTTCAGTGACCAGAGTCTGATCCCCAACCTTGATCTTTTGAGCCACTATCAGATGAACTCTCAACCAGCAACTGAGATATCCCTCGGGCAGTGGGATTCTGAAGAGGGAGTAACAGGCCCTATGAGCAGCCTTCACCAGGACTGAGCTGGGTTGGTGTGCACATGCCTTAGCTCTCCAGCTGTGGGGCAGCCAATGCTAACATTCTTGACAAAATCTCTTTGGACTCTGTGGGTTAGTCTCAGTACCCTGGGCTGAATGAAGAAGGAAAGCCTTAGGTCTCCTCCATTTCTCTCATTTTATTTATCAGCTCCCTTTACTCAAGTCCTCCTCTCAGGGTTGATTTTTGGGGAAGTTCAAACTAAGACTGTGACTATAACCCAAAGACTTTCCTATAAGGTGTCCAGAGAGCCTGGGCGATGAAGACCCCAGGCCTGCCTGGGAAGAGGTGGAATCAACCCTACTTGCAGGTTCAAGTTGGGATTTTTTAAATTTATCCAAATAAAATTCACCTGGAATAGCAGGAGTCTGGGCTCTCAAGGAACAAAAGGACAGTTGCAGGAGGAACCTGGGTTCCTTCTCTCTCACCTGTGACCCAGTGCAGCAGAGAAAGCATGGATGAGGCACAAAGAAGACCACCAGGTCTTCACACAGAGTAAGGAATGGGGGCTTACCTATGTAGCAGACAATAGTTGGCTATTCCAGCCTTTATTCCACTCACCACCACACATACTAGGGGACCATTCTGGCCAGTGTTTCAGTAGAAGTGTGCTTGAAGCTGCTTGGGGTCAGCTCCTGCTGACTCCATGAAGCTCCTGTTCCTCTACCTTCCTCCTTCTGCCTACTGGGAACATAAGTCTGATGAGTGGAGCATCAGTAGCCATCCTGTGCTCTTAAGAGAAAGACCAGGGAAATCTTAGAACTTATAAGAAGTGAATAGTTTTACAAGTTTCAAAATGCTTTACTTAACACAGGTTCTGGCATAAAATCAGCAATAGGAAAACCCCGAACTTATAGTTTTGGGCTGGGCCATGGACATGTGTAGGCAGGGCCACCATGTGTTAGGCCCCGCAGAGAGGAGACAGCGAAGAGGAACACCAGCAGAAAAAGGGAAAAGGAAAGAGCCCCAGAAAGGAATCAGGCTAGGTTTATATTCCTGCAACCCAGACCTCCCACTTCAATGGAAAGGTCAGAGTCAAATTCCCCTCAGGTAATTTCTCCCAGAACCTCATCTAGACCCTTTGAGATGTTAATGTTGCCAAGCCAAGATCTGCCTTGGAAATGCCTCTGCAGGGTAGAGAGAAGGAGTTTCTGAGATGAACTGTATCTCAGAATACAAAGGCATACATCTGTACCAAAGAATATTCTATAGCCAGCTAAATATTTCTTCAAGCCTTCACAAAAGTCTCCTCTTTACTTCATGGTTGTTCTGTATTTTATCTGTCTTTGAGTTATCAGAGAGCCATGCTTGCTTGCTTGGAGGCAAACATCATTTTTCTCTGGTCTAATTACTTAAGAGATCCAACGTGGCCAAGCAAATATACCGGTAAGATCTAGCTAGTTCCATGATGATTGTGGCAGCATGAGAGAATATTTATACCAGCCAGTATAGAATACATGGTCAGATGAGCTGCCATATTCAAATTATCCTCCTCATATCTACAAAGTGATCTGCAGAGGCAACTCAGGCCAGATGCAGAGGCTCTGGGCAGCAATGAACTGCAACACATCTGCTCACTGTTTCAGGATTGAAGTTCTATCTCCTTTTTGTAACCCCCAACCCCCAACTCTTCACGATGCTTCTATAACTAGCAGACTTGACTTGAATCAAGCAATCACTGATTGCCAACAAGCCTGTGGTCCCATCATTCCTTTTTCCATCTGTCCGGAGGACAGTTGTCAGCCCCTAATGCACCATGGGACCCCCACCAAATTCCAACAGCTGTTGGACATCCAGATGAACACCTGAGCAATGGTAGTTGGACACTGCAGAAGGCGCATTGGCGTTGCTTTTCTTGCCCTTCACCTCTTCACTCCCTGAGAGCCCAGTCTCTCAGCCTCCTGGCTCAAATTTTTTCTGAACAATTGATATGGGCATGGGGGGAGGAAAAATAACTTTTTCCTTAACCCTTCTAGGTTCTTGGCTGAAATGATCTCTGTAATAAAAGAAGGAAAAAAAAACACAAAACACAATAATATGGAAAGATAATAGAAGGGAACAGAACAGGCAGCTTTTATACCTTTTAGACAAAAAACTGATAAATCAGGTTGGGCTGTGAATAAGTAAGAAGGTTGTGTTTGAGGCCCCTGTACCCAATGCGAGGGCTCTCTCTCCCTCCTGTCCTGCAGCAGAACAGCCTTTCACATGAGAGATTTACTTCATTTCCAAGGACACCAACGAGGGTGAGAGCGTCCTTCTTCCACTGGCCATTTTCAAGTTACCTTGAATGAAAAGGAATCAATATTCTAATGTGGCATATATGGGGGGAAGCCTACCCTGAACCCAACTGTTACAGCATATATTTTGACTCTGCCAGCACATATTTTGACTCTTCCATCTCTCTCCCAACCCCAGTGGGACTGGGAGAGACTGCAGGGACCTGTCCACCACACAGTCATAGGATGATCCTGCCCCCCCACCCCTGCCCCAGGCCCCATGGAACAGGCAGTCATGAGCCAGTGCACAGCCTGAAATAAAGACAAAATAGTTTCCTTCTCACCCACTCCCTGAAGCAGACATTTCAGTTTGGGGCTTCTATTGGGATGCTCGTGCTCAGGGCCCAGCACAGGGCCACATGGGAAAGCAAGTTGCTCTGGCATGCTCTCTTTCCTGTTTCTTTCTGTCCTGCCTCCTAATTCTATACCTTTCCAAAATGAACTACCCATGTTAAAAGTGAGCACTGCTTTGAGATGGGGGTGGGGCCTAGACTAAGAGATTTCGGGGTGATCTTAGCCTGGAATCCTTTCTGGACCTCTGTCTTCCCTTTTCCACAATGGGAAGCCACCTAATATCTTTTCCTCCTGTACCTCTGTGCTTGTCCTGGCTCCTCCACATCCATGTGGCTGCTCTAGATTCCCCAGGTTGGACCTTTCCTCTCTGCCTCTTTTAACCTGTCCTCACACCTACAGTACATTCAGAGGGAGGCAAACGGCCAGAAGAAAGTGTTAACTACAAAATGAAGCCAACCATAAAGAAAGAAGGAAAAACCTTCAGGCTCGGAGCTAAATCAGGGAATGAAGGGAGAGGCATGAAGGTTGCCAGGACTGCACTAAACCCATTAAATGAGAATGAGTGGGAGTGGTGTGCACCAGCCAGCCAGGAGATGGGGTCACGAGCATGGCTCAGTGCTAATTATCTGCAGTGGCTTTGGTCACAGGTCACTGAAAGCAGAAAACATTCAGTTCTGCCAGGCCCTGCTCTGGGATCCTGCAGAGGAGAGAGACTAGAGGTAGGGAGGGAGAGGGGAGGACGGGCTGGAGAGACCGTGCCTGGCCTGGATTCATGGAAGCTCTAGCTCTTCCATCCTCTGAAAGGGCCTCCTGGCCCCAACTTCTGCTCCTGTGAGCTGCTCAGAAAGCCTTCCCTGAGTGTTCAACTGTATCAGGCAGGAAGACATACCCCTGGATTCACAGTTTTCAATCCAGGCTCAATAAGCTTGTGGATGGGGAAGCTGGAGCTTGGGGCTCACTCCCCAAGGGAGGAACATTGTTAGTTTAAGTCTAAGAGAAAAGATCCAGGCAGGCAATATGGGGGAATCTGGGCAAAAGTAGAAGAGTCTCTGGTCAGGGCACCTTAGGGGACCAGGAGGCCAGAACAACAGACAGGTGGGAGTCCTGAGCTATTGTGGTTACTTTTCTCTCTGTTGCAGCAAGAACCTGCTTTCTGGATCCTGTATCTCTGGAGTGTTCACCCAATAACACCTGTGCTCTTGACCGCTGCTCATCATCTTAGTCAACCTCCCATACCCCAAGATTGTATAGCAGAGTTGAGCAGGACAGGCTAAATCTCATGCCAGATGCTTGCACCAGAGGACTCTACCATAGGTTTTCATTCTGCCCTCTCAAATTAATAGCAGAAGGGAAGCTATTATGTCACCTCTCAAGGGTCAGGTATGGATAAAACCAAGAAGTTTCCTTCTGACATCCCTTATCAATAACAGAATAGATTTCCCAGGGCTGGTCTGGTAGCTCTGTTCTCACTTTGTATCACTGTCTTCAGCATGTAACCAGTCCCCTCTGCGGGAAACCAAGTGGCTGCTGGAGTTCCAGTCATCACATTTGCTTTCCGGTCAGTAAAGTGGAGGAAATAAAAAAAGGGAGCTGGTCCTTTGAGGGAAGGTTCCAGAGTCCCTGAGGCATTGGGTAGGATCACATGGCTCATAAGCCAGTTTCCCACTGGATATTCCTTTTTCCCCTTCCATGTCTCTTCCCCAAGAACTCAGTTCCCAAGGAGACTGTTTTCAGGCTGAACTTTGTTTCCAGCTGCTCTAACTGCTCACAGGAAACTTAACTAGGACTAAGAATGCTCATAGCTTCTCTCTCTGTCTCTCAGCATCTCTCTCTGTCTCTCTCTGTTTCACTCTCTCTGTCTCTCTCTCTCTCCCTCTCACTCCCTCGGTCTCTTTCTCCCTTTCTCCCTCTCCCTCCTCATAACCTGGAACTATCCTAGAAAACGGGCTAGATACAGCAAACACACTCAAATCCTGATTCTGTGGCCTTTCAGTTGTGAGTCCTGAACTAAGTGTGTCCCGAATCCTGGTCTGTAGTTGGCAAGAGGTTCTATCTACCTGCTTGGCTGTGGCACACCTTTGGGACACTATCATCTACATGTTTTCATTTTGACAGGTAGGAGCGAGGGAGAAGAAAGCTGCTGATAGGGAAGGAAAGATGAAGGCACTGCCAGTGCCTCATGATGCATCTACCATGTGCAGGAGTACGGGGGCACTCACGGAGCTCACGCCCTTCTTCTTAGGCTGAGTATGCCTTGAGTTTGTGAGATCCATTTTATTTCATCAGACTAAATGTTTACTAAGATCAAAATCTCTCTTACAAGAGTTAACTTTCTTTTATCTTAGGTAGATCCCACAGGTCCCATTGGCAATTCTTGGCTAGCTGGACCTGAAGTTCCATGCAAAGGCCTAAGGAAGCTCTGCACTGCAGGCCGGGTGGGGACTGGGCCACCTGGGCCACCTGCAGGATAACAGGGCTGTGTCCCCTCCAGGGCTGGCACCCGTGAGGACAGGGCTGTGTCCCCTCAGACTGGGGCTACCCTGAGGACAGGGCTGTGTCCCTTCAGACTGGGGCTCCCTGAGGACAGGGCTGTGTCCCCTCAGACTGGGGCCCCTGAGGACAGGGCTGTGTCCCCTCAGACCGGGGCTCCCTGAGGACAGGGCTGTGTCCCCTCAGACTGGGGCTCCCTGAGGACAGGGCTGTGTCCCCTCAGACTGGGGCTCCCTGAGGACAGGGCTGTGTCCCCTCAGACTGGGGCTCCCTGAGGACAGGGCTGTGTCCCCTCAGACTGGGGCTCCCTGAGGACAGGGCTGTGTCCCCTCAGACCGGGGCTCCCTGAGGACAGGGCTGTGTCCCCTCAGACGGGGGCTCCCTGAGGACAGGGCTGTTTCCCTCAGACTGGGGCTCCCTGAGGACAGGGCTGTGTCCCCTCAGACTGGGGCTCCCTGAGGACAGGGCCGCTTCCCCTCAGACTGGGCTCCCTGAGGACAGGGCTGTGTCCCCTCAGACTGGTGATTCCTAAGGAAGGACTGTGTCCCATCTCTGATGGGGTCCCCGAGGACAAGGCAGTATTCCCCATCAGAATGGGCCTCCCTGAAAAACAGAACTATGTCTCCTGAGGCTCTTGGAGCCTTCATCTTTCCTCCCCATCAGCAACTTTCTGTTCCTTTCTCCCACTTGGCAAAACTCTGGTCTCTGCTCCAGAAGGAAATGGTTGTTCTCTTCTTGCAGCCTGGCTGTTGCTGTCTCTGCCTATCCCTCTGTGCTAAGCCCGTGGTGGATCTCTTGCTCTATGCGCTCTCCTCTCCTATCTGTGCATGAAGATGAACATGTTGCATTATGCTAAGTGCAGGCTTACTCTTTGGTGATTAAAAGGAACATCATGCTGGAAGCAGAGTAATCCTAATTACAAGGTGGAAACTATTGCTTTTCGCCAAGAGACATACGGGGACACTCTGCTTTTTCCAAGCACAACCAGAGGTGTGTAAATCTCACAGGGCTTCTGAGTACCTGGCTGGTAGGGCTCCCTGGTGAAGCTGCTTCCTTCTGTGGGCACAGGAAGACTGTCCTTGTGGGCAGGAAGGGACATGTCTCCTGGTCTAGGCTCCCTCCCAGGCCTAGGGACAGACAGAGTGGCTCCATCTCTGCTCTGAGAGATCATGGGCACAGCAGAGGGAGGGCACTGGAACCTCCAGGGCAGCAGTTCACAGATTCACTCCTACACATCTGTCTGTTCCACCTCCCCGACATCCATGACAGCAAGTCTCTGGAACCGATGTTAGTGTTGCCAGTGTTCTGAGACATACCTCCACCTTTTCTTGCTCTCCCTCTTTACTCCTGTTCCCTCCTGTTCTATTAATCATTGAGTCCCAACTTTATGACAGAGCTTAGCCTTGGGGAGAATCAGGAATCAGAGACACTGGTGCAAATCTGCCTGGAGCTTTTATTTTATTATTTTGAGGAGGACTCCCAAGTTGTGCTCAAAAGGGCAGGGGGACCCTTCTGTGATTTTTGGTCAACTGTAACTCGTGGTTCAATGCAAGGCTGGAGGATGTGATGTTTCCCAGGCTCTGGGGTGCGAGGGCCTCAGGGGTAGTACCTGTCAAGGCTTGGGGACCTGTAGGTCAAATTAGTTTGACCACAAGAAAGGCCTCCCTCTTAGCCCCAGTATTCTCTCTGTAGCCCAAGGGCTTTTATTTTAAATAGAAGAGATAGTGAAAGGAAACTGGGACATTGGTGGCGGGAAATGTGCACTGGTGGAGGGATGGGTGCTGCAACATTGTATGTCTGAAACCCAATCATGAGCAGTTTTATAATTGTCTGTCTCACAGTGATATAATACAATATAAATACACACACACTCACACACATATATTAAATCATAAGGCTGAAACCCCAATCATGAACTGTTTTATAACTGTATCTATAGTGATTCAGTTAAAAAAAAATCACCATGGCTGTTAAAACAATGCTGTACCTAATCTTGGGTTAAAATCTTACACAATGAAATCTAAAGTTATCTTGATTCAGATGTCAAAATACATCTCTCTGTCTCTGTCTCTGTCTCTCTCCCCCACAATGTGCCAGGCATTTCCACCTGCATGGAAAGGGAGCCAACAGACCACTGTCATCCTGGCATTCCCGACAGAGTATTAGCAGCTCGGCTGCTGAAGGTCAGGACGGTAGCCTGCGAGGTAATGAACATGTTAGACTTGGAGCAGTCTGAGGAGGTATTTAGAGTCCTCTCTCCCAGGACTCCCATGAAGAAATAGACACAACAGGCTATTTGCAATTCTGTGCTGTCAAGAATGCATGGAACAAAGAAACCTAGTTTCCAGGCAGGCTTCAAACAAGTCTGACCTTCCCTGGGCAGGACATGCAGGCTGGGGGTCCCCTTGCTGCTGACATTGTAACCTGAAAAATTACTTCCCATCCCTCACCACTGGTTGGACAGAACATCCCTTCTTTCCTGTAGAGAAACAGCCTCCGGGGGCCCATGGGATGATCATTTTCAATATAATGATTTTTCTTTACATGTGTCTATTGATATTCTTCACATTTCATTGGTGTTTCCAGATACTTAGCCTTCAGAACAGCCTGCAGATACCAGTCTCAAGCTAATGGGGTTACATCCCACCCACACTACTCCAGTGCAGCCTCCTGAGGGTTATCTTTGGCATGAGGCTCTGCTGGTCGCTGGAGCAGGGAGGCTGTGGGGAAGGGACATTTACTCAATGGTAGTTCCCATACCAGGTTGGGGAGAAGCACCAGAAACAAACTCAATGACCAAGTGTTTGTTGCCAGGCTCACAGTCAAGGGTGGGGAAAAGGGCAGGACAGGACAGGTGGGGGCATTGAGTCAGGTGAGGTTCTGGTTCTGTGTTGGAATTACGGAGCCTGTATTTAGCCTGACAGTGTGAATTCCACGCCAGATCTTGAGTACATGCCTAGAGGCTTTTGGGATGATTTTGGAAATGGGATCTGAGGAAGCTAGAGTATTGGGCAGTGTAGCAGCATTGATGTGCACAGCGGGTGGTACCTCCAGCTTGCTATGCCCACTCACATAGCAGTAGGACTCACTGAGGTTCAGACTCCTTTACTTGGGGTGCTGGTACACACTTGCCAGGGCTCCCACTGTTGTTTCGGTTATAGTGTTCAGGGTGGGGAGTCATGACTATGCTGACACACTTGCTCACCAGATGACACATTTCTGGCCATGGATGGATTCACACACACACACAATCCATGGATGGACACACACACACACACACACACACACACTTCTAGAGATTTGGTGTTCTAGAAACAGGGGTGGTGGGTATGGGAAGGGTCACACCCTTTTTTGGTGCTTACTCACAACACACCTAGTTGGGGTGTGGCTAGAAATTATTCGAGGCACCAGGAATCCCAGAGAAGAGTCGCCATGCTCAAACAGCAGAACTTCTGAGGTCAGGCACATGTGGGACGAGAAGGATTTGAACTTGGAATCATATACTTGTGAGAGCCAGGGCCAGAGCAGCAGCGGGTTGGGTACTTACCTTGCATGCAGTGACCAGTTTGATCCTTGGCACCACATTTGGTCATTTAAGCCCTGTCAGGAGTAATCCCTTCGTGCAGAACCAGGTAAGCCCTGAGCACTCCAGACGTGTTTCAAAAACAAAACAAAAATATGCACTTGCAAGAGTGGAGATCTAAACCTGCCTACCCAGCAGGACAAAGAATTGCAAATCTTTCCTTCCTCCCTCCTCTTGGTTTATTTTTTTTCCTGAGTTGAAAGTGAACTGCTTCCTACAGCCCATAGAGGACTGGGATGACTCTCCTGGTCAGTGCCTCATCCGCGTCTCCTGTGGTGCACAGCATACAACTCCCAAATACCTGAACACATATTTTAGTGATTTTATCCCGAGGCTACACCTGGCTGTGATCAAGGCTTACTCCTGACTCTGTACACAGGAGTCATTCCTGGCAGTGCTCAGGTACCATATGCTGAGTCAGGGATCTAAAGTGGGTCAACAATATGTTAGTCAAATGCCTTACGCACTGTATTATTTCTATAGCCCCCACACAAATGCATTTTATGTGTTGGCTGGGTCCAGCCAAACACCTCATGATGGGGGAGACCATGTGTGTAAATGCCCTGGCTGTGTGCCCTCACTCCAGGGATGCATACGCCCATGGACTCTGCACAGGATCCCTGAAGGAGGGCAGGGTGACACTCTGTTGACCTGCACTTTAGTACACACTGACAGGGCTTTCCACCCCTCCCTGTTCCAAATGCCTGCTCCTCTCCCTGTGTTTTCTGAGACCGGCTCCTAAGTTAGCTGTTAGCACTAAGTGTTTGACTCATGGGCATGTAGGGTTTGTGTAGGGACAACTGGAGGCAGTGACATTCTCCAGGATGTGTCTCCAAACCCACTTCTATCACTTAGGTCTTCTCTCAGAGATTAAAATCTTTTGGCCTGAGTTTCCTCATTTAGAAGCTGGCCTTAAGAACAGACTAAGTCTCATTGAGTCTCCTGAAGACTCAAAGAGTGAACCCATGGCCAGCCAGGCCATAGTTCCTGGCATTAACTGTGAGCCCCAGAATTTCAGGGGCAATGCCAGTCTCACAGTTCAAAGGAAGATTGCGCTGAGAGAGCATGGGTTTAAAGCATGCAGGGACATTGTGATGTGCAGTTTTTCTATGCAGGTTTCCACATTCATGGATTCAACTAACTTGGATGTAGGTTGTTTATATCCCCAGAGATTGAGTGAGCCTATAGAGAGTAAACCTCATACTCAATTTTTTGATTGCTCAAAGCCCGTAGCATTACTCTCTTTGTGTTCAAGTATCAACTGTTTGATGGGGTGTCTGTACCTGTCTAGGAATTCAGGGGTCAATCCTGGCAGTGCTCAGGGATCATGTGGTTCTGGGAGTTCATCATGGTCCTCCTACATACAAGGAATGATGTACCTTAGGTCTGGTCTAGGCATCCCTTACCTTGTTTCTCTGCCTTCTACCCTTACCGCAGGTTTTCTTTCAAGTCTGAACTCTGGTTTCCCACCTGGCATCTGTCCATGGTGCCCTTTTGCCAGTGTTGAAACCAATGACTGCTGCCAGGCAGGGAGCCTGAAAAGGTTCCCAGGTGACCCAGCCCATAGTTCCGGAGAGGTTAGACCTGGGTTGCTGTTTTATTAAATGAGACCTGTTTTCTGACCTATTCCCTTTCTTCTTGCAGAGATGCTAGAATGAGGCCCCTCAGTAGTCCCCTGAAGGCTACAGTTTCTAATTAGCCTCTGCTCTTTGAAAAGAGTAAAATGCTACAGAAATGTGAGTAGTTAATAAAAACAATTAATCTTGCTAGGTTTGAGCCCATGACCCTCTCTGCTGTTCCCCGTCTGCTGGCAGCACAGGGCTGAATGGAGCAGAGCATGGGTTTCACCCCACCAGATGAAGCAGAACTCTTGGGAGTCATCAGTATCTCCAGGAATAAGAGGGAGTTTGGCTGGTTGATCCCATCATGTCAGAGAAGTAGCTCAGTGGTAGAGCTGTTGACTTGCAATTGTTAAGCATTGTGTTCCTTCATAGCATCACAAACAGCAAACAAACAAACAAACACACCAACAAACCGAATATTTCCCAGAAATTTCCTGAGGGATCTGATTCCAAGGCAGCCCTGACCAAAGGGAGCAAGTGAGGCCTTTCCTATAGTATCTGTATTGTGCCTAAAACATTTTAGCGCTAGGGAATCTTTCTCTGCATAATGACCCTGTTGCATAAGGAGCACCTTGAGGCACACAGATCAGGACACTATAGTTGGGAAGAGATGCTCCCTGTGTATGGGAGTGACAGTGACTGACCTGCAGGTGTACATGATGTGGGGACGGTGCAGGGGCATGTGTGCACAAGTCTGGACACGTGTGTGTGTGTTCATGCATGCACACAAACGTGAGTGCTCCTGCATACCTGTGTCCATCTCTCAGAGCACCCCTGCAGGTCTGACCACATATGCCAAGGCGTGTGTGTATGTGTATGTATGTGTATGTATGCGTGTGTACATGGCTCCATTGGTGGCAACTGCTCGAGCTCTAGATTCCTCCATGGTGCATTACACAGCAGCATCCAGGTCCCATTCTCTCTCCTTTCACTGCCATTCTTTTCCCCCAAACACTTAGGTTTTTTTTTTCTTCCAAAGTCCAATCTCTAGACAGAACCACCTGAATTGGTATTCTTTTGCAAAGAAAACAAAGCCTGCTCTTTCAAAACTCCAAGTGCATTTTACCTGCTGGAAGATCTATAACAATTAACCAGATCTGCAGGAGGGAGGAAAAAAAAAAAAAAGCCAGGGACCTGCCGAGATGGTTCTAGCAGAGGCTGTCATTCTCCGGTGCTGGCCAAAATTTCAAAAGGCGCATTGGCATATGATATGAGGCGCTGGCTTTTACTAAAGAGATTTAATGGCCCACAATTCAATTTGAACTGAAAGAATCCCCCGATGACTCCTTATAAAGTCTTCTCGAGCCCCAAGTCAATATCTATGGGACTGGTGAGGAGCAACTATCGATTAGCTGTCTCCCCAATGAGCGTTACAAGTGAAGGAGTATGGAGCGGAATTGTGCACAGTTACACGGGCGGCACCTCATAAAATCCTCATGTATTGACTGGCTGTGGTGCCAGCCTGGGTGGACAAGGCATGGCAATACAGGTCCTGAGAGCTAATCAGTTTCTCCAGAACCTACAGGAACTAATGGCTCCAAGACCTCCCTCCTCCAGGGAGCCTATCATAGAGTCCAGAAGCCAACCTTCTAATCCATGCCAGCCAGTTTCACTGTATACTAGCTAGTTTGCACCCAAAGGAACATAAAAGTTGTTATTATCCTCTGATTTACAAGCAGCAACTGTCTTAGAATATAAGATGGGCTCCAGAGAAAGAAGAAAAAAAAATCTTCTGGACATTGAAAAAATAGTCCTCGTGATGAAATTCATGAATTAAAATATTGTCCTTAAGGCTGGAGAGGGTAAAGTTTTGCTCTTGTAAAGTTGCCTTGTATGTGGCAGATCCTGAATCCATCCCCGCCACTATGCGTGGTTCCCCCAACCACTGCCAGTTTTGGTACCTGAGCACAGAACTAGGAGTAAGTCCTGAGCACCACAGGTGTGGCCCCAAACAAAGCGAAAATTAACTTAAGTAACTATAGTTACTCTTCAAGGAATAAAAATTCAGATCCTCACTAAGAACCTACTAAGTCTTATTTACACAAAATGGTAATAAACATAGCATTTTTGGAACCTGTAAAAAACAGAAAATAGGAATTCAGCAGAAGAGGAATGGCTCTGCTCAAACTAATAACCTTATGGTAGCTGACTGAATGAGGTAAGGCGGAAAGTTCTAAAACAGACTTGGGGGACACACAAATCGTGAAATTATTCAGGGCAAGGACAAATATCCCTGCACTTTGGGTCCCACTCCCAGTCTGTGCCCGTGCTGCCAAGACAAATACCATCATCTGAGTAACTGAAACAGACATTTGTCTCTAACCGTCTGGAAGCCTGGCGCGTGTCCCAGCAGGGTTGGTTTATACTGAGTGCTCCCTTCCTGGTTATCCTTCTCGCTTACTCTCACATGGTTCCTGTGTGTGCACAAAAGGACCGAATCTGCTGATGTGTGTCCTCTTCTTATAAGGCCACCAGCCCTACTGAATGAGGGCTCCACCCTCAGGACCCTCAGGACCCTTTTTCAGAGAGTCGCCTTACTCTTGCAGCAGTGAAATCAGGGAGACAATCCAACTAGTGTCTAGTAGCATTTCCCAATGTCTGCAGAGCTCGGTAAGGTGCGATGATCACAAAGAGTTCTCAAGAGCAGTTTTTAAAGCATGTTTTTTTCTTTAAGAGGGCAAGGAAGTAAGAGATGTATGCTATAAAGGTTCTTTTCAAAAGGAAAAGAATATTTACTAAAATGTTGGTTTTCAAGGAAGAGCGCTCCATTTATAAAGTGAGGAATTTCTTTTTGAGAAAAAAGTTTATTGTATTCCCTCTCCTCTCCCCCTCCATTCATTGTTACTTATGTTGTTACAAGGATAAGGATTGAAGCCTGGCTTTAGTACTCACATGTTTTTAGCTGTGGTGCTTCCTAGTTGCCTGCTCACCACTTGAACTTCTGCTGTGGCACCTGAATATGTGATTTCCTGTGTTACCCTTGGTTTAGGCACCCGACTTATGGGAGTGGTGTTTTATGTGAGGTTGCTGCAGTGCTCAAAATCATTTTTTTTTTTTTTTTTTTACCCAGCGATATATAGGAGTTACTCCTGGCTCTTCACTCAGGAATTACTCCTAGCAGTGCTAGGGCACCATATATGGGATGCCAGGGATCGAACCCAGGTCAGCTGTAAGCAAGGCAAATGTCCTACCTACTGTACTATCACTCCGGCCCCATCATGCTCACTTTTTTTTTATTTTGCTTTTGGGGGTCACACCCGGCGATGCTCAGGGGTTACTCCTGGCTCTGCACTCAGGAATTACTCCTAGCAGTGCTAGGGCACCATATATGGGATGCCAGGGATCGAACCCAGGTCAGCTGTAAGCAAGGCAAATGTCCTACCTACTGTACTATCACTCCGGCCCCATCATGCTCACTTTTTTTTTATTTTGCTTTTTGGGGTCACACCCGGCGATGCTCAGGGGTTACTCCTGGCTCTGCACTCAGGAATTACTCCTGGTGGTGCTCAGGGGACTCTATGGGATGCCGGGATCAAACCCGGGCTGGCACAGGCCAGCTGCGCAGGGCAAATGCCATACCCGCTGGGCTATCGCCTCCGGCCCCTCTTCTTGACTGCAGAGTTACCATATCTCTTTTGTTGTGGTTCTTTTGGGAGCTGTCACTCCTTTTTTTGTGGTGCTCACACACACTTGGAGGCAGCACAACCAGAAACTTCTGAGGCACCTGAGATCACAGAAAGCAATATTGCCAGGTTCAAACCAAAGTGCTGCCAAGAACGCACTCAGCGCGTGGGATACCAGGGCTTGAAGTCTTGCTCATATTCTTGCAAAGCCAGTACTTAAAGTCCCTGCACTGTTCCTCCAGGCCCAGGTCAGTTCCTTTATAATTGTCTTCATTAGGAGTCTGACAAAACTGTTAAGTCATGTCACCCTCAGATTAGGACCATTGGGGGGAGTTAAATAAAGGGCCTTCTTCTCAGGGAAGAGGGAAACCCCAGAGAGGACTGCTACAATCCAGGTTCATCAGAAGGGAATGCCAAATTCCTCTGCTTGGTGCTCAGGACCCTCTGAGAGAAGGCTCCAAATGGGGGAGGGGAAGGAGAAAGCTGGAATCTTGTTTCTAGAGAGGCAAAGAGAAAGAAAGGGAGATAGGAAAACAAGTAACCTGAACTTCTTTCTCTCTCCCTTTCCTCCCTCCTTCTAATGGCAGCAGGGTGGGTGCTATGGTTTGAATGGATTATTCCAGCCTCCTGGATTGGTGGGAAGTTGGACAGTGGACAAGGGCCAGTGAAAGAATGATACCCAGGGCTTTGCCTTCTTTGAGGAGTCTTTGGCATAATCCAGTTTATTTGGCACATTCCAATGTGTTTTGGGTGCATGGGAAGGGGAAAAAATTAAGTCCTTATTTTGTCTTTCTAGTTCTGCTGTTCGATTATTTTCTCTTTCCCAAAGGTGGGGGGAAGCTCCCTTAAAGGTTGTTGCATCATCCCTCTGTGTTCCACCATCAAACACACACGTCCCCCCAAGACAACACGCTCATTTCACCCTGGGGATCTTTTCAAAAGGAACTCCATGTTCATGCCAGCCCCACCCAGCTGAGATGCAGCTTCAGCCACCGGTGCTGAAAAGAACAGAGGCTGCTTCTCCACACCTGTGCAGGCTGATTTGCACCAAACTGCTCTAATTAGCACATTCCACTCCATGATTAGGTTTCTCAGGGAAGCGTGCCAAATGCCATTAATTATGGATGTGATCTTAAATTATTCATTTGGAATGTTTTTTCCTTGATATGCCCTTTCATCTCCCACTAACTTTTTGTCACAGCCAAGAATAGATCCAATTAAGCCTTAAAAAGCGGGAAGTTTGTTATGTTAAAGAAAAGGTAAACTGAAAATTAATCACGTTTCTTTTTCTCCCCCGTAGTGGTATTGGTAGGGCTTGGAACAGTTGACAGAGGAAAAGCTATGGTTCCTGGTGCTACTTGTCCTCTCTGCCAACCATTCCCAGGCCTTACCAATGCCGCTTGGTCATGCTGGTGGGAGCTTGCCTCAGGATATACCAGAACCCATATTGTCCTCAGAACCCATATTGAGTTGAGGTTTCACGTAAAAAGATTTTTCTCAGAAGTTGGAAAAGAACAGGGAAAGCAGGTACAATTTCCTACCATATTCCTGCCTTGGTCTGTTCCTTTGGGGAACTCTGCTCTATGATATGAATTAAAGGGTGGCTGGGCTTTCAGTGACTACACAATTCAGTCACTTATCCACTAAGCATGACAATGGACAGCAAGGGGGTGGGGCGGGGACAGTCCCAGGCACATTGGTAAAAACAAGTATGGACTAAGCATTTCTCAAAGACTGTGCTTCTAATCTCGGACATACTAGACTTGGATATTTAAAGGTCAATTCAAAATGGATAAAAGGCTCCATATCATAGAGGGAAGACCTCCCATTTTCACCATTGAGTGTTGCATGACAGATTTATCTAATCTGGGAGCTTGGCTGTTTTGCCCACTCACAGCTTAATCTACTTAAGTCAAGGTTCATTCTAATGTAAACACTGCTAGAGGGTGTGGCAGGGTGTTTACATTCTAATGTAAACTCTCTTCTATGTAAACACTGCTAGAGGGTGTGGCAGTTACAGAAGTCACCTTGACTGAATAACTTATGACTTATACATCTACTAAGACTTCTATGTTCTCTAGATTGGGCACAGCTCCTCTTTATACCCACTGCACCCAGCGTGGGACAGTTAGAATTTACCAGGAGACTGCCACCCTGGCTACGTTGAGACTATAGGAAGACTATAGAAAGGATCATACTAGTTTGCTCTCAAGCAAACTAGTATGATCCTTTCAGTATATGGAGAACAAGATACTCAAGAGTCACCCTCGTGCAGATAATAAATAAAAACCTTGTGGGTACCATCTAGATTACATGAAGCTCATGAAATTAAGATGTATTTCTTTATATTAGCCCCTCTCTCCTCTCTCTCTCTCTCTCTCTCTCTCTCTCTCTCTCTCTCTCTCTCTCTCCAGTGTTTTACATGAGAGATAATCTCGGGATTAGTCCTTGGTGTAACCTTTGTTTATACCTGTAATAGGGTGTGGCACCGCCTTCAACAATCTGTTTAGGGTTCTTTGTTGTCACCTCCCTGTCACCTCCCTGACCCTCCCTGGATTGCTTTGGTGTATATAAGGGGACTGACTTCAGGCCCTTTGACTTTTGCTCCTTCTTTTGGGTAGGACTCCTTTCGGGTGAGATCCTCTCTCTTTGGTGGGAGACTCAGGCTCTTTTGTATGGTCTGAGTTCTGACCAGAGCTAGAGTTCTTTCATTATATTGGATTGCGGTGGTAGAGCATTTGTATTATTAAAAGCCTTTTTGGAACTGCGCCGGATTCATGAGTTTTCATCCTTTCCCCCCAGCGTCCTCTGAGGTAGAATAGAACTTCTGTCCTGACAATGTTGGGGACCCCGGTGGCATCCCCGAAAATTGAGCATAGTATTCATTGTGGTCTTGTGTAAATATCTAACTATGTTGAGGTCAGCTCCTTCAATTCTGATTTATTGAGATTTTTTATTTTGATTTTTGGGTGACATCCAGGAATGCTCAGGGGTTACTCCTGACTCTGTACTCAGGAATTGCTCTTGGCAGTGCTTGGGGAACCATATGGGATGCCGAGTATGGAACCAGGGTTGGCCACGTGCAAGGCAAAATGCCCTACCCACTGGACTATGACTCCAGTCCCAGGAATTAATTAATTAATTAAATCATGAGTGGGTATTGGATCTTGTCAAATGCTTTCTCTGTATTTATTTAAATGACGTAATTTTTATTTTTCCTGTACTGATTTGGTGTACTATATTGATTAACTTGCATATACTAAACTATCTGCACCCCTGGGATGATTCCTGTTAGGTTATAGTGTACAATTTTTTGATTTATTGTTGGATTTGGTTGGCTAGATGTTTTATTGAGGATCTTTGCATCAATGTTCATCAATGATATAGGTGCACAGTTTTCTTCTTTTTTATTTTTGGTGATGTCTGTCTGTTTTTGGTATCAGGGTAATATTTGCCTCATAGAAGCTTCTTGGTAGAATTCCTGTTACTTCAACTTTCTGACAGTCTGAAAAGAAGTAGAGATAAGTCTTCTTTAATTATTTGGAAGAACTTATTGTTACAGCAGGTTAAGGACTAGAGTTCCGTGCCACTTTAAATATCCACCCCTAGAACATGTAGCCAATCAGGATGTAGAAAGGGATGGCTGGGGGTGGGATTTGGCTAAAGATTAAAGGCCCAGAGTGCCATCCTGTTGGGAAGCCACTGAGATCCTCAACAATACCAAGGAACGAGTTCCCTTCTACCTCTGAAGTCAGTGGGAAATGGATGAAAACTCAGGAAACCAGCACAGTTTTAAAAGACTTTACTCTCACAGTCTCTGGTATATAATCCAACAACAGGAAAATCCTTGGAGTTAGGTTCCTAGCTGGGCCCCAGCCACGTGTAGGTTTAGATCCTAGGCAAAGATGGCAGCTACCACGTGTTAAGGCCTAACAGGGAAGAGGCGGAGGAAGAGGCAGAAAGTAAAGAGGAGCCAACATGGCAAAAGCAACTTCTCCTTTCTCTTAGTTTATTTTATAGATAAAAGCCTGTCAAAACCTTCCAGCCCAGCCCATCATGGGCTGGGCTACCTAGAAATGAAGCTAGGTAAATGACCATATTGAAATGTTGCTCTTCACAAATGCCAGAGCTGACTCAAACTCTCCCTAGCAGAGTTGGGAGGGTCTACGAGCTAAGTGTAGCTGGAGCTTAAGGCTCAGTAGGGGCATGTTACCCAACACCATCCCACCCCAGATGGATCTCCTCCATTTTTTCCAGAAGGAGGGCTCTCTGGACCCACGTCTCTCTCTCCAGGGGACATCAAGGTCAGGTAGAGCTGATGCACCAGGTCAGGACTTAGTACAGACGGGCATCTCAGACAAGGGGCAGAATCCAGACAGGGTTGGAACCTTAGAACAACTCAGGTACAGGCTGAGCTCGGACACCCAGGAAGGGTTATATGCTGAACTCAGGACTCTCACCCCTGTGCACGTGGCCTGCCTGGAGAGTATGAAACCTTGGAGAGTAGGGAAACAGGAACTGTTGGGGTACAGTTGGGAAGGATCAGAAACGGTGCGGAGCACAGGGACCTGGTATACATGGGGTGGGGACTGTGGCCACCTTTGGGAAAGCATACAGGATATAGAGAGCAGTGCAGGAACAGGACTTGGCCATCTTTTGTGGGAGGTGAGTTGACTGCATGGATAGGACAGGGAAGTCCTACACAAGACTGGACATTGAGGGAAGGACCAGTGACTATGCTCATGGAAGGCTAGCATACTGCATGGGACTGGACAGGAAAAGAAATAGCACAGGACAGGACCAGTGACATCACTCACAGGAGGCAAGCAGTTAGCAAGGGACAGGACCAGTGGCATAGTTCATGGTGGTGAACAGATAGCATGGGACAGGACAGGGTAATTATACACTGAACCAGGCGGCATTGGGTACAGGACCTGGATATCATTCACGGGTATAAGAGAGGCCTGGACATCTGGGGAGGGATCTGGAACCAGCTACCTTTTCTGTACATTAAACTGACTTTCAATCTTCCAAGTTTTGTATGCAAATATTTCATACAATTCTCAAGAACCCACCAGCACTGGCACATATTACTTTTGTGTTAATATGATTAGTAAACCCATCTGAACCTGGGTTTTTTGTTTTGGAGGAGACTTTTGGTTATAATTTCAATTTCCTTGATAATAATTGACATTTTCAGGTGCTCTATTTCCTTTTGATTCAATCTTGGAAGGCCATAGCAGTCCCAAAAATGTAACCATTTGTTTTAGGTTCTCCAGTTTTACGGCATAAAGATTTTCAAAGTAAGCCCTCATGATTTGATGAATTTTTGTGGAATCTGTTGTGACATCTCCCTTTTCATTTCTGATTCGGTTTTCTAGTATCTTCTTTGTTAGCCTTTCTAATGGTTTATAATTCTTGATTATTCTTTCAAAGAGATTTAGTTGTGTTGATTTTTTTGTTTTTATTTAAACACTATGATTTACAAAGTACAAAGTTTTTCCACAATACAGTTATAAAGAATCATCATTCAACACCAATCCCACTACGAGTGTGCCCCCTAACACCTCGGGAGAGGGAAATGAGAGACCCTCATTTCCCTTCCCAAACCCCCATCCTCATGCCTGCTCCATTAGACATTACATCCCATATATGGGAATAGTATTGATAAAGTCATGAATTTGGGGATGGGGTTGTTATGTGTGGATCTGGCTGATTTCTGTCTTGCATTCACTTTCTGAGTTTCTAGAACGCAGTGGGTTTCTACTAGTCAACCCAAACCCTCCACCACTGCACCAGGGACAACACTTATTTCTAATTTTTCTCAATCTCTGTTTGAGGTTGTCCTAAGCATACACTGAATTGTCTACTCTAAATTGCTTGTTGGCGCTAATTCTCCAAACATGATGACATGTTCTTAGTCATTGATTTTTTACATTTTTTTTTAAATTTTCCATTTCATTGATTTCAAACCTATCTCTGTGTAGACATTAAGGAAAACATAGGCCTTTCAAGATCTTGATCTCAAAGGAGTCTTTAATGATATGACCTCACTGACAAAGAAACAAATGGAACCATTAAATTCAAAACTTATGCACTGCAAAAGAAATGACACTTAAATTAAAAAGACACTCCACTGATTGGGAGGAAATATTTGCCCACCACACATCAAAGGGCTAATATACAATATATAAAAAAAGCACTCTCAAAGTGCAGTAAGAAATAGACAACTCCATAAAAATGGAGGAAAGGAAATGTTTCCTCAAAATCACATAAGCATAGCCAACAGACACATGAAAAAAAGTTCATCATTACTGATTATCAGGGAAATGCAAATAAAAAAGACAACAAGGTATCATCTCACACCAGAGAGATTCCATAAGTGCTGTCCAGGATGTGGTGAAAATGGAACTCCCCCAAATTGGTGGGAATGCTCCATGATGTAGCCTCTTTGGAAGATGGTTTGGGGACTTCTCAAAACATTATGAATAGGGGTTGGAGTGAGTACAGTGAGTAGGGCATTTGCTTTGTACACCACTGACCAGAGTTCAATCCTCTTCATCCCATATGGGTCCCCAAACACCATAAGGAGTAAGTCCTGAGTGCAGAACCAGGAGTAACCTCATGGGCATTGCCAGATGTGACCTCAAAATTTTTTAAAAAATTAAAAAAACGTATAAATAGAATTTCCATGTGAGTCAGTGACCCTGCTCCTGGGAATCCACTCCCAGAACACAAAATCATTAATCTGAGAAAAAGTGTTAATCTGAAAAAAATCTATGTTGATCACAACACAATTTACAACAGCTAAGATCTGGAAAGAATCCAAATGCCCAACACAAATGGTTGATATTATATATATATATATATATATATATATATATATATATATACATATATATATATATATATGGAGATGTTACTGGTGCCTGCTTGAGCAAATCGATGATGAACAGGAAGACAGTGATACAGTGATATTATATTCACTATTACTATCACTATCTTCCTGTTCATCATCAATTTGCTCGAGCGGCTCCAGTAACATCTCCATATGCTCTGTCTCATGCTAGTAGAGCCCAAGGGCACCTGCTTGATCCAGGAACATAAAGAGCCTCAAACCATTCCATCAGGTCATGGGAATGAGGTCTATAATTGTTACTGGTATCTGGCATATCAAATACAACATGGGCAGCTTGCCAGGCTTGCTGTGTGGGTGGCATACTCGTGTAGTCACCTCTAAATATAACAATATTATCTATATCTATATCTATATCTATATCTATATCTATATCTATATCTATATATCTATATCTATATCTATATCTATATCTATACACACACATATATCACTTCACTTGTATCATTTGTCTTCCCATTGTTCGTCAATTTGCTTGAGTGGTCACCAGTAACATCTTCATAAGTCCTATTGCATGCTAGTGTAGCCCAAGGGCATCTGCTCACTCCAGGAACAGGAAGAGCCTCAAACCATTCTTTCAGATCATGGGAATGAGGTCTATAATTGTTACTGGTTTTTGGCATATATATAAACTGCAAGAAAAGATTAAGGGATTAAGTATTGTAGTTTACTGCAACCTGGATGGAAGTCTAGAGTATCAAATGAGTAAAGCGAGTCAGAAAGCAAATGAGGGTCCTGGGCGATCATACAGTAGGTAAGGTGTTTGTCTTCCGTGCTCCTAACTTGGGTTTGATCTGCTGAACCTTATATGGTCCCCTGGACCTGCCAGGAGTGATCCCTGAATGCAGAACAAGCTACCATCACCACCACCCCAAAAGAAAATAAAAGGGAAACAGCGAAAATAGCAATGCTCTTAATACTCTTGATTATATGCAGAAAGTAAATAAACAAAGGAATTAGACAATCCCCAATGTAAACTAATCCTGAGACATGATCATTAAAACTGGGAACTGAGGGGAGTAGAAAAAGGAGGAAGAAGAAATAGTAAAATAATGGTCGAGGGATCTGGGATCTCTGGAGGGGAGATAGGTATAGTGCTCGGCAATGATAAAATAATGAATTTATCACTATATTGTGGTATCTATCACCTATGACACCACAATATAAATTAAAATCAAATAAAATAACTGGCTTGGGCTATTAGTAAGTAGTAGAGTGTTGCAGGACACCTAAAAGCCTAAAAGCCTCTGCATCTGCCCTGGATTGCCTCCTGCAGGTCACTTCATAGATAGGGAGGTAGTCTGAATGTGGCAGTCTTATCTGACCATGTATTCTGTACTAGCTGGTATAAATATTCTCTCATGCTACCACAATCATAGTGGGACTAGCTAGATCTTTCCAGCATATTTGCCTGACCATGTTGGATCTCTAAGTAATTAGACCAGAGAGAAATGCTGTTTGCCTCCAAGCAAGCAAGCATGGCTCCCCTGATAGCTCAAAGGCAACTAAAATAAAATACAAAACTACCGTGAAGTAGACAAGACTCTTGTGAAGGCTTGGAGAAATATTTAACTGGCATTAGTATTAGTCTTTGGTACAGAGACATGCCATCTCAGAAATACCCTTCTCTACCCTATAAGGCATTTCCAGGCAGATCTTGGCTCAAAACATTAGCATATAATAGGGCCTAGGTGAGGAGCTGGGAGAAATTACCTAAGGGCATTTGACCCTTTCTGCTTCCCATAATAGTGGGAGGTCTGAGTTGCAGGGTATAAAAACCAGCCTGCTTCCTCTCTCTCTCTCTCTCTCTCTCTCTCTCTCTCTCTCTCTCTCTCTCTCTCTCTCTCTCTCTCTCTCTCTCTCTTTGGGTTCTCTTTTTTGGGCTCTCTTTTTGGGGCTTGCATTCTTCTTGGGAGTCTTGTCTTTGTCTTCTTTTTCCAGGGCCTTAACACGTGGTGGCCGCCATTTTGGCCTACATGTGGCTGGGGTTCTAGCAGGGAATTCTAAGTACAGGGTTTTTCCTATTGCTGATTTGTATGCCTGAACCTGTGATAAGTAAAGCATTTTAAAACCTGCGTCGGATTCCTGAGTTTTCATCCATTCCCTGCCGGCTTCGGAGGTAGAAGGAAACTTGCTTCCCGGCACTGTCAGGGACCCCGGCAGCGTTCCCCAACAGTAGAGGAGACTAGCCCTTCATATCTGCATTGTGTCTCCAAGAAAAAAGGCTCAACCAGAGTACAAAGTAGATCATGCAGCACCCCCACCCTTCAGTTCTCAAGATCTGCACATCTGCAGTGTGGATTGCCTCTGCAGATGCTCTGAGCCCCTGGGAAACCCAGCACTGTGGTCACCTAGTCACAGGGATCTGGTGGAGGAAGAGACAGATTCCTTAGGACTCACTCTCTGGTGGCAGACACTGGTGAATGAGAAGTGTGTGAGGCTCCCCTGGTTAAAGACAGGGATATGTGGTTGAGAAAGAATTGCTCAAAGAATTCATATGGACGGATTCATATGCATGTCACCTGGGAGAGCTGGAACTAGGCTCAGGGTGGCAGGGGTGATGAAAAAAACAAAGCAAAAATTATTTCTTATACAGAGTGTTTAATATTTACAAAGTACTCTCACCCATCCCATCCTGTCTATAAGATACTCCCGTTTTACAGGTGAGTAAACAGTTGAAGCTCAGAAAGTCTAGGATCTGACTATCCCTAACTAGCCAAGCTTCAGGCAAGGAAGCAGAGCCTGGGTTGTAGTGTGTGATTTGAAGGCCTCTCTTCTCTCCAGGAAGCCAGGCTGCCTCCTACACATGAACATTTAAAAAAAAATTATTATACCACCATGAGAAACACATTAACAAAAGTGTTCATATTTGGGTTTAAGCCATACAGTATTCCAGCACCCATCCCTCCACCAGTGCCCATTTCCCTCCACCAAAGTCCCATGATTTCCCCCTCCCCCAGCCTGCTTCTATGGCAGGCAATTTTCACCTCTCTCTCTCTCTCTTTCTCTCTCTCTCTCTTCCTTCTTTTACACACTGTGGCTTGCAATATATACAGTTAGGGCTTATCATGTATATCCTTTTGCCTAGACATGAATATTTGAGTGAGTGGTTCTTCCCCTTCGCGTCATAGTAGAATAAAATTGTCTCCCTCTGGAAGGCACATAGGCCTGATACAACCCTCAGGTAGAAGGAACTTCCCATACTGGTCTTTCAAGAAGACAGAATTAATGCAGAGGGGACAAAGTTCTCAAAGCTGAACACTATGGAGGAAATCCCAGGAGTTTGGATGCCAGCACAGTATACAGAACAGGAAGAACCTTGCTGGTTAGAGCCAAGCCAGGAAAAGAAAAACCAGAACCCAAGAACTGCTTTGTGCAGCCATAGATGATTAAATATGGGCTGACCCGTCGGTGTTCAGGGTGAGGGCAGGGCAAGAGTTGGTGCAGATCACCAGCTATTCCTGATCATCTTCTAGGATCCAGACACAGGTGCTGAGCCTCCTCTACACCTATGATGAGGCACTTTAAAATATGCCCACAGCAGCTAGATAGATAATATAGGGGTTGACATTTGCTTTACCAACCCTAATTTAAATTCTTGGTGCCAAGAAAGGCCCTTTGAGCAGCATCAGAGTTTACTTCTGAGTGGAGTCAGGAATAGCTCCTCGGCACTGCTGAAAGTGGCCATCCCAAAGAACAACAAAAGCAAAATAAAGAATAAAAATATATTCACAAGGTGTACACATACTCTGCATGCAGAAGGCCTGGGTTTTTTGCCCATCACTGCATGATTGCCCTCTCAAGAGACCCAGGGGCAAACCCCTATGCATCACTGGATATGGCCAAAATTACCCCCCAAAACATTTGCCCACAGAATTATTAACACACCCTGTTCATAATGTGGAGCCTACTACTTTGAACGTGGGCTGGTTTTAGTTAAATTTTCCTCATTAGTAGAACATGATGAAAATGAAAGCTGTAGTTTGTGACTTGAAAGCTAGCACATGGAAGAAAGACTTTGCTACTTCTGTCTGTCTGGCTCTGTTTTCTGAGTTTATTCCTTTAGAGTCATCAGTCAGCTATGAATTCTGAAAGAGACCACATGAGAATGGAGAGAACTCCCTATGCCGCTGCCAGCTTCAGGGCGATGGGGTTTGTGTACGCAGCCAGATCAGAAGACAATGCCCCTCCATCCGAGTCAGGTCATGGCAGTCCTGACCAGATCTTCACACACACACACACACACACACACACACACACACACACACACACATTCCAAAATTCAAAGTTATTACTCCCTAATTACACTGCCCCCAAATTTCTGATCCAGAAACAATGAGAAACAATATATGTTGTTTTAAACCACTATGATTGACGTTAATTTGTAAAGCAACAATCACTGATTAAGAGAGTACCAGGCCCTGTGGGCTTCTCAGTCTGGAGGTACCAGTACAGCATTGCAAGTAAAACACAGGAACACCTGATTCCCAAAGCTTTTGAGAAGAGAGTTAAGTCTTCACTTAATGTTGTTAATAGGTTCTTGGAAACTTTAGATTCTTGGACTTTTAAGTCCAATGAAGATATAAAACAAAATTAAGCCCTTATATATCATCCTTTTGTTCAGCATCTGCCAGGCTGTTCATTTTCAGCCTTCTCCTCACTCATGTTGAAAGGAAAGGGCCTGGAACGAAAGGATCCTTGAAGAACTTGTGGGAATGAGAAGCTTTATGAAAATCCTCAGCAGGGGTGATGTTATGGTGACAGCTACATCTCACAGCAAACTCCTTTTATGTATGTTCAGTGTTGGGTCATATTCAGGCTCCATTCTGGCTCTGTTTTCAGGACTAACCCCTGAGGGTTCTCAGGGATCATATATGGTGCTGGGGATCAAATTAGGGTAGTGCGTGTACAAAGCAAAAGCCCTGCCTGCTATACAATCTCTCCAGCCCCAGATACCTCTGCATTTTCCAGCACTACAGCCTACTGATGTTATGCTCTGGACCACGATACTCCATTGGGTAACAATATTCTTAGATTATGCTTCCACATGGTGCTAACACTTTAGACCAGTTTTTTCCAGGAGCCTTCCTAAAAGCATGGGAGAATTAGGATGGACGCAACAGGACAAGAAGGTGCACTGGGGCTGACATGGGGGGTGTCACAGAGCACACCGGTTAGGGGAACTCTGCCCATTTGGGAAGGGTGCACACAGCCCTGCACCTAAAGACAGATTTTTTTTTTAAGATTTTTTTTTTTTTTTTTGCTTTTTTGGGTCACACTCAGCAATGCTCAGGGGTTACTCCTGGTGGTGCTCGAGGGACCATATGGGATGCCCGAGATCTAACCCAGGTTGTCTGCATGCAAGGCTAACACCCTACCCACTGTGCTATCGCTCCGGCCCCTAAAGACAGTCTTCTAAGGCTTGGGATGCTCTGACCAGCATGCCTGTGAGGGTTAGGATTCCCAGAGTAACAGGAATCTATTTGAAGCCCTGATTTTTTTCCCCTTATTGCAAATGGACCTATTTGGAACACAGTTGGTCACTATTAAATGGTGAGGGTTTTTGCCCTCTGTCATAGAAGAAACTAAACAGTATCTTGACCCTTGGGATATAATTAGTTTCACTTAAATGACACAGCTTGTTAGAAGTAAATTTATAGACTATAGAACCCAAGTTTCTGAGTCTTCAAAGACAAGGCAGGGCCTGAGAATCTGTCTTAGCCTGGGTCACAAGCACTTCTGCTGGCAAAGGGGCACCTTTCAGTTTTGCACCTTCTCAACCAGTTGTGATTCTAAGAGTTACCTGAGGAAACTGTGGAAAAAAACAACTTCCAGAGGTTTCTACCTGACTCTGGCCACCGGATCTGGTCTAGGGAACGGCCAAGGAAGTTGTTCTCAGAGCAGCCCCCTCATTCAGGAACAGCAGTCATTCTGGCATTTATGATACAATTGCAGTGAAAACATAACCTAGATTCTCTGATTCAGGATCTGAGGGTGGGCCATACAGATTGCCTGCAAAGGAAGATGCTGTCTGGCCTCGGTTTTATACTGTTTACCCAGCATGGCAGGTAACGCAGCATCACAAAAGGCTGGAAAACTTACCATCACCAAGGTCCTGCAGTATATGGCACCTTGATTCTAGATACCCTAAATTCTCTCCAGTTTGATCCGGAACTCTGGTGGTTAAAAAGGAATCCAAAGCACAAACAGTATATTGCTTTGGTAATCAGGGACTATTTGGAAGAGGCAGTGGAAAAACTTCCCATGCCCATAATTTACTAAGAATGAGGTGGGGTTAGCAGGGTTCACTTACTTTTTATTAATTCATTTTCACCAGCTGAGATCTCATTTTCTGCAAAGCAACCCGTGGAGTTGCCTATCAGTGGACAAGAGACAAGCTCCCTTGTCTGCTGCTGATCTGTCCCCTCATCCCCCACTGCCCAGCAAAAGCGTCCCTTTCAGAATACCAAGGTGATCATAACAGATACTGGTTGCTCTAGTCATTGGAAAAGCAAATGTTCCCCCTCCACTTTCCCTTCAATTCCTTGTAAATTACCAGGTCAGTCCCATTGTTTCATGTCTGTGACTGGGAAGAGAAATTCCATAACTCCAAGTACACTGGCTCCAGAAGACTCTCTCTCCTTTCCCTCTCTTGTAGGATGTCTTAGGTCTTGCCACCATGAGGGTGTCCTTCCAAGCTCATATTTTGTTCATTCATTCAAACATTTATTCTTTGGGCACATCCCCAAGGCAGTTAATTAGGTGTTAAGTGTGCTTCTGATTGGATAGACTCTGAGAGTATGTTAAGTCTTGGCAGATTTTTGCCCCTTGCAGCTTTGTGAACCCTTTCCATAGTAGATGAGATCTTTTTGAAGGAAAGGGATGGGGCTTGAAAATATTTGGGTGGAGGAAAGGAGTGATAGAAGGTACTGAGATAAAACCTTATCTAACTTTAATTTGATAAAGCAGTATGATTTTTTGAGCAGCTAATTTGTTCTAGGACTTTCCTCAGGACTTGAGAGAGGCAACACCCAGTGTAACCTCATATTCCAAGTTCTTCCTATGTTTTCTTACTAGTTAGCTGTGTTGTGATCGGGCACAGTCCTGGTTTAGGAGAAATGCGGACTGAATTCCAGTCCGTCTAACCTAAGTCCTCGGAGGAGCATAGTATCTGCATGCTTCCCATTCTCTTTGGGAGTGGTTGGAAAGGAATGACATGTAAATAGCAATCTATCAACCGACTTGATAGAGCACAAAGGAGAGCAATTTCATCCATACACAGAGTTGTTCTACGTGTCTGTACTCAGCATCTACTGCATGCCAAGCACCACAGAAGCACCAAAGATTTGTGGACACAGTAGAGATTAGTCCCTGACTTGTGGAGTCCCAGCAGTAGAAGGTGGGTGGTGCACATAGTGTATCCATGAGTGCTAAGGGCTCTTGAGAGAAGGAAAGAGAAGAGACAATTGTTAAAGGGTCTCAGGATTAAATAATATATTAAAGCAAAGGTAATTAAGGTTTCAAATACACCACTTCCTAATTATTTAGCTATGTATTTTCCTTTTTCTTATATTATTTGTATTATTGTGGGTGTATTCTGAGGAAACTTTGTAGAGCTGTGCTATGACCTTTCTCTTCTCAACTCTGCTGCTTATAGCTTGAAATTAGGCTAGCAGGAATATTTACACCACAGAAGTTGACCGACATATCAATCACATTGATGCCCTCTCTCTGACTGGCCAGAGAGTTGATCTTGATATTTCCCAGTCTAAAGTCACTGCAACCCCCTGAAATCTAAGGCATTAACTTCCTGTCAAGTCTGCACAGGAGGTCCAAGTCACAAAGAGGGGATGAAGAAGGAGGATGTTGGTACTTGGAAATACTTCCAAGTGTGAAATGTTCTGTTAGGACATTCTAGCCCCTTTTGCTTCCTGGGTACCATATTTATCCTTAAGTTGCTCTTACTACATTATTGAAACTCACAGACATGGGGCAGAGCTGCTATGGCTCTCTCTGTGCCCAGCTGCTCACGAGGCACCCGGGAGGGATGGCAGGTTCTAGCCCTGGCCCACCACCCCCAGCAGAGCCTCACAACAAGCCAGAGGACCCCCCACTCCATGAGGGCCTACATTTTCCACATCCGGACTTCCCCCTCATCAGAACTCCACCCAGCAGACCAGCCTATCATAGCCCGGCTTGCATGGCCACACGGTTCATCAATAAATGCTGGATTTAGAGATGACTACAAGAGTATGCTACCCACACAGCAGAACCTGGCAAACTACCTGTGTCGAATTTGATATGCCAAATACCAGTAACAATTATAGACCTCATTCCCATGACCTGATGGTTTGATTCTTTATGTTCCTGGAGCAAGCAGGTGCCCTTGGGCTCCACTTGCATGAGACAGGACATATGGAGATGTTACTGTTGCCCACTCAAGCAAATCGATGATGAACTGGAAGACAGTGATACAGTGATACTACATTATTGTCACTTTGAGCTCTCATTTCCCCAGTGAGCCGTTGCTCATTTTGTATTCCTACAACCCAGTTCAGGAGCCAGGCTGAGTTCCTTCAAGTGCTTTTCCCTCTACACAGAGTACTAGCAAGAATAATGAAAGCAATAACTATTAGCACTCAGTGCCTTATAAAATTCTTGCAACAACATTATCAAGTAGTTGTGGTCATCATTCTCCATTTCAATAAGGGGGGAAACTAAAGCACAAAGGAATCTAGTAATTTTTCTCAAGTTGTGCAGCTCATTAGCATCAGTCTTATACTGAGCCCTGACCAGCCGCTTCAGAGCTTGTATTGTGAACCACAGAGGAACACTTGAAAACTCTGACCTTGGGGAATGTTGGTTGGGGTTTGAGGATCATGGATGCACAGACTGTGAGGGAAAGATCATTTTTTCAAGAATATGTGAAGGTCAGAGAACAGTGTTCTAGGTGAAGGGAATACCGCAGGTGCAGAGAGCTGGAGGGATAGGGCGTGCCCAGGGAAAAATGAACAGTGCCATTTTGTGGTCTTCCTTCATAGTCTCACTAACCCTAGAGAAGTCCACCTTGGGTAGTTTATAATGCCTTTCAAAAAATAACTTATCCCCACCTTTGTATCTGATTGTTCTGTTCTCTGATTGGCATCTTAGTCCAGATGAGAGGGAAGGGGTCATGCTTCCCTTGAACACAGAGACTGGGAAAGTTGAAGTATGCATGTCCCTGTGTGTAAGTGTATAGAACAGAGTGGGAGGTAGCAGGGAGAAGAGCTGCTGGAGTGTGCCTGGCCTGCGGTTAAGCATTTTCAGTTGATTACCTGTCTTAAGTGTCAGGTAGTAGAGGCTGATGGGATGCAGGGAAAGGGAAGAGGTGTCCCTGTCAATTTCTAGAAAATTAGAACCTGTTTTTTTTTTATTATTCTCATGGCGTTGTTGGCAATGAAAATCTCTGGTTCAACTGTTAAGTTATCTGACACCCTTTGAGAGAGTCTAGCAGTTATTCCTGAATGACAAACCATTATTCCTGAACTTGGTGCAGAGAACACTATATTCGCAAGAGAAATTTTTCTCTCCAAACAGGTTCTTTGATCTAGTTTATCCACCCTTATGAACTATATAAACCATCATTGGCATCTAAGGAATTGAATCTTATAAGTTTAATGTAGATCTAAATAATGGGTTTCAGAAAATTGAAAGTCCGCAGTCGAGATTTAAATTGATCTGGAAATATATTCTTAGACAATATTATATAAATATTTTTCCCTGAAGTCTGAAAGGAAAGAGCCCGTGGATGGAGCCCCTGGACTCCTATTTCTCCACAAGGCCACAGCAATTGGGAAGAGCTTGAAGTCACTGATTACTTTTGCATAGAGCACAAGATCATCAGAACCGAGAATTCCTGTTTGAGAGATGGAGGATTTAAGACAACATCAGTTCGAGACTATTAGAAGGACAGATAGGACAACAGTCTTGCAACCAAGGTGGACAAATGGTGAGAGCATGGAACACATGTGTGGAGGCTGGGTACAGAGGAGCTCCCTGCTAAATCAGTCAACAATGGTCTCAGAAACCATCCAACTTCTCCCTGTTCAGAACTTTACACTACAAGGAGTTTTCCTTTTCAACTGGGCTATCAGGCTCTTCAGAAGTCAAATTACTATTCATGGAATGACTAGAGATTCTGGGTTATTGATATTTCTATTTTTATACTCTTAGTTAGCCTCTGTTTCTACTAAGAAAGTGGAGTCAATGTACACTGTTTAGTAGAACTATTTTTCAAAGCCAATTATTCTCTTCAGAGAGTGACTATTAGTGATTCCCTAGAGAAGAAAAGGCATTGACAGGGAGCTACATAATTGGTAACTGTCCTCACTCTCCTGTTTTGAGTCCTCTGCTTCCCTCATACTATTCTTCACATGGTATAACTAACAAAGCTTGAGCTCCAAACAATTCGTGCTCTTCCATATTTTTATAATGGAAGAATCCAAATCCATTCTTCTGGTCATATATGTCTATACATCTATTCATCTTTTTGTTCTTCTACCCACCCACCCTTCTGTCTATCTACTCATAAATCATCATCCACTTCCCTTCACTCTCAACAAACGTGAAGGATTTTTCCTCTCTTCCATAACATTCACCAGTAATTGGTACCTGCTTTCCAGTGGACTATCACATGTAGGGGAGAAGGTTTTTAATTACTAAGCTCAAGAGGTACTAAGACAACTGGAAGAATAGACAAGTCATGTTCAGAGGAGAGGCAAAAGCAAGCTCTCTGTGATTCTCTTGTCTGGGATTTGAATCCTAGCCCCACCACTTAATAGCTGTGTGATGGTAGGCAGATGACTTAACTTCTCTGTGTTTCAGTCTTCTGGTCTGCCCAATAGTGTCAAATGTTACCATGTCAGAAAGTTGCCTTCTAGTTGTCTATTGCTGCAGAGCAAGAACAACAGCCGTTTTATTCAATATTGTTTGATGGGTCAGTGACTGAATTTGCCAGTCTTGATTCTTGGGGTTTTACCCAACAGGAATCAACTGAAGCTTCCCTGGAGGGTCCACCATGACTTCTCTCACATGTTTGCAACCAGATTTCGGACAGCTGAAAGGCTGAATTCAACTGAAACTGGTCATGTAGTCCTTGGACATAGTCAGGAAAGCCACACAGGTGTGGCACTCCTGGTTACATGATACTTCTTACATGATGACCCAGGTACCTAGAACAATGTTCCAAGGGAAGGAAGCAGAAGCTTCTAGTGTCTAAAGGCCAAGCCCAGAAACTGGCACTGCATTATATATCCTCAACTTACTGGTCAGAGCAGACCCAGGGCATGTCTGTATACAAGGGAGAAGACCAAGATCTCCCTTTATATGGGAGGCATAGAAAGAATCGGAGACTATTCTTAAAGTCTCAGCAGTAACAATTAGTATGGAAAAGAGGAGCTGAGTTAATCTGTGGAAATCAGCCTGCACACTGAGTGGCAGAGCTAGTGCTATCTGAGTGTTTGTTGTTGCTATTATTACTCCCCCACTTTTGTTGTGTTTTAAAAAGGTCAATCTGCTATCTTGACAGACAAGGTGCTGCAGGGTGTGGGGAATTGAGGATTCCAGAGAGGTGGCAAAGCTTCCACGTACTTGCTTTTTTGTGGGTAATTTTACAAGAACCTTGTCTTTGCTAAATCAAAATAAGCAATCACACCAACCAATTTATGCACCACATGTAGCTGACTGGTAATGAATGGGTCTGACGCCCCTCCCAGAGACATCTGGGAACCCAGACTGGAGGGAGGTAGAGAAAAGGGTGTCACCTGTCCATCGCCCATGCAAGCAGGGTCAGCTCAGAGGGGCTCCCAGAGCCCAGAATACACAGCTGAGCAGACCCGAAGCTTGGCTGCCTGCCTAAGCCCCGCCTGCCAGAGCCCAGAGCCTAATTGGAAAGGGCCATTTCAGCATCTTAGCAGAAATGGAGTTTTCTTCCCTTGATGTCGTGATTTGACTGGAAGTTAGCAAAGCATCAATAGAATCCTAAACGTCTGCTTAAAAAAATTCAAGCCTTCATCTCAGCTTGGCATGGGGCTCTGCTCTCCCTTTGTGGGAGGAAGATAAAATGCTTTCAGGCGTGTCCTCCTGCCTGCAAACACAGGCTGGTTAAATATCTCTGGTAATAGCTGAGCTGTGCAGAGGATTTTATCTATTCTCGTAACAGCTCCTGCCTCTACATGGCTTCTACAGGAAGTCATAAGCCTCCTGCAAGCACCAACTGAGCAAAGTTTTGGGCAGGAGGGAGCTGTTCAGAGGGGCAAGTACAGTCATGGGGTGGGCCTGTGAGCCTGCAGGCAGCCCACACCTCTTACGGAAATGTCCTATG
Organism: Cryptotis parvus; assembly: GCA_021461705.1. Taxonomy (NCBI): domain Eukaryota; kingdom Metazoa; phylum Chordata; class Mammalia; order Eulipotyphla; family Soricidae; genus Cryptotis; species Cryptotis parvus. The sequence goes on from JAJIBD010001587.1 coordinate 368,736, forward strand.
TAATCCCTATTAAGATGGCCTGTCTGCGGAGTGAGAGGTTATTTTTACCCCATTCCAGAAGCCCAGATGGCTAAGTAACCAGCCAAGGTCATGAGTAGAGTTTGCAGCTGAGTGATTATTTCTATCCAAGAGAGTCTGTTTTCACTCTGCTAGTAGGTATGGGTGTTATCCCTCACTACTCTTCTCCTCCTTAGCTTCCTTGCCCTTCATCCCTTGACTAAGTCTTATACAGAGCAGAAACCTTGACCTCATGTGAGGCCTTCAGGCTGGACTAGGTCAATGATGAAGGTCGCAGAGTCTTTGTGTGGCATATACCAATAAGAAAGGACCTGGGTAGAGTGCCTAGCCTGTGTGGAAGAGTCAGCCTTAGAGGAAGGTGAGAGCGATACAGGGGTCAGACCCCGTCTTGCTCAGAGATCCAGGAGCTGTGAGTTCTCAGGTTGGACCTTGGGAGAGATATGTGCTGCCTTGCTTTCTACTTTTTTATGCTGAACTATTTTCTCAGTGTTTTGAGGTCCCTTTTCTCCCGGAGACTCAGGCTGTTTATTGGACTGTGACATCCAGTAGCCCAAATAGATAAGGATTCAGTTAGAGGCATGGATTTTACTCCAAAATTAGAACAAAAAGGAGGGGAGAAAGTTTATGGGAGGTTCACAAAGAGATGGGAGGTGGCAGGAAGAAATGACTGATGGACTTATTCTCCATCAAGGTGCAGATTAGTGTGTACTTGGCACAGAAGAGGGGGTTGTGTGTCATGACCCATGCAGAGATATCTTGGGGCATCACTAATCGCATTATGTTGGTCCTGGTGCACAGGGCACAGCTGAGCCAATAAGGAGAGACCCTTCAGGGAATCCAGCATGCGAGAGCCTAGCTTTCAGAGTTGCTTCCAAAGGAAGCTTCTGAGACTGAACCCTGCAAATCTAAGGATGCCCTACCATGTTTTACCCAGGGATAGGTCTTCATTTTCTAATGATCTGCTTCTTTGAGAGGAGTGATTTTGTCTCCTCAGACTTGGGCTCACTGAGGACAGGTCTGTGTCTCCTCTCTCACCTAGAGGCTCTCTGTCATCAGCTACAGAGCCTCTATCTACCCTTTATTTTATATTTACCCAGGACCTATTAAATACCAGGAACTGCCCTAGTCAGTTAGCATGCTCAGTTGGTAAACCAACCAACTAAAATTAACTTCAAAGAAAACCAACAATATTAAACAATGACTAAGTGCTAAGAGACAAAGGGATGTGGAGATGTGGTGGAGAGGCAGCACACCTCCCTCACATGTGTGAGGCCAGGGCTCATCCTCAGCACCACCAAGTGTGGTCCCAGGGACACAACTAGGTTCCCTGGCACCGCAACCAGGTATGTGACTTCTGATACCACAACACTGATGACCACAGGGTGAGGGGGAGCAAGTAAAGCTGGGTCGTTAGGCTGGGTCCTAGGGTTTCTAGGGCTCGGTGATTGGGAAGAAATCATCACAATCTTTTGAGTTGAAAAGCAAATATTTTGAGGCAGGCAGCAGTGGAAGGCCCTGCAAGCAGTACTCAGGCACACTGGCCATGTGCACAGGCCTTGAAGGAGAAGAGAAGAGGGAGTAGAAAAGCCCGTGGCTCTGGATTAGTGATGTGGCCCAGAGTGAGGTTAGAATGGTGGGCCAGGCACTCAGAGAGGACGTGGCAGCTTCTCAACCATGGTGAGAGTACAATAGGGCAAGGAAGTTGCTCTCTCCCAGTACAGGGGGCCTTCTGTGGCTTCCCTGTGATTTTCCAAAGGTTTCTAAGCCTGTATATGGGGACTTAGTTCCACAACTCACCTTCCTCCACACACTCCAAGCAGCAGGGTGTAATCACCCTGCCAGAATCTTGCCAACAGTAGCCCTCGTGAGCAGCCACCCATGAGACACAGTCACTGGACTCTGGCTATTCCAGACCTGGTTCCAGGGGCTCAGTGATGCAAACCCCTTCATCAGTATTGTTCTGTTTCATACTGGTGAGTATGTGAACAGGCTGGTCTCAACTCCTGTAGCTGCTCTGGAAGGCTTTGGCCTGTTTCCCAGCTACAGTGGTCACAAGTGCTAAGGCTCTCACTAGTATCACAGTCTCCCACAGACAATTTCTGAGAAGTGCTGGTTTTGTCAGAGTTATCACAAACAGACTAGAGATTAGGAAAATAGTAGAAGTAGTAAGCACATGTCTTGTATGCACAAGACCCTGAGTTTGATCCTCAGCACCTTGTGAGCCCATGAAGCAAAATGAAATATAGCTTAGGTAGTCCCTGAGAACCTAGAGAGTGATCCTGCCTGCCCAACTCTCTCAGAACCATCTGAACTTGCACCAGCTCTTTATGTCAACACCACTGGATATGGCTGTGTTATAAAAAGGAGGGTTTTGATCTGGCTTTGATCCTTCATACCACATGGTCCCCTAAGCACCCCTGATATGGACTCAGTCATTCCTAGCACCGCAATGTCAGATCAGCATGTGTTGGGTGACACACCCTACTAAACTTTAGGCTCCTGCTATATTTAGCTTATGTAAAGAGCTACTCACTGCCTTTAGGGAATATATGGAGCAGACACAATGGGAACTTGGGCAGAATTGGATTGATTTCATAATTTTATGCTGCAAAAATGTTCTTATTATGAATCTTGCTTGCTTCAATACTCCAATATTCTTCCTCTCCCACAGTTCCCCACAAGGGACATACACAAAGATATTCCAAGAGTACTTGGCCACCGTTGGATCAACCATAATGTAATCAGTTCTCCTAGTTCAAAGAGGCATGCCAGTGCGCCTCCAGGCAAACTGACATGTCTATGGTTCTAAAGGTAATCCAAAGTGAATTATTCTGATGGAATTTGGACCTTAGTGGGATCTAGAGTCTGGAATCAGCTGACTATATATTTATGGTAAGAATAAACCAGATGCCATTGGGCTACATTGGCACGTGATAGGTCCAATGGAAATGTTACTGGCGCCCACTAGAGCAAATCGATGAATAACGGGATTCAAGTGATCAAGTGAAGAAGTATTAATGCCATTCTCTACAAATTGCATTCTGTACTGCTTTTTGGTTCAGAGATACAGCCTGTCCCTGCTATGCTAGGGAGATTGTATCTCAGGGAGTCAGCTCTGGCATTGTGAATATTGAGCCAAAGGGCCCACCTGAAGATCTGCATTTCAATAGGGTCATTTACCTGGCTTCTATTCTAGATAGCTGGGCTGGGCTATGATGGGCTGGGCTGGAAGTTTTTGGCAGCTCAGCCAAATAAAGTAGGAGAAAGGAGAAAGGACTTTATGGCCATTGTGGCTCCTTTTGGCCCTTTGCCTCCTCTTTCCTTCTCTCCATTTTCTTCCCTGTTGGGCCTTAGCACATGGTAGTGGCCATCTTGGCCTAGGATTCTAAGCCTACACATGGCCAGGTCCCAGCTAGGAACCTAAAGTCTAAGGTTTTCCTGCTACTTGATTGTATACCAGAACAAGTGTGAGTAAAGTCTTTTTGAAACTTTGCTGGAATCTCATGTCTTTCTCTGTCCACCAGCCACGAATCACCTGGGGCTGAAGGGGACCCCAGACCCTGCTCCTGAATTTTTTTCAGGAAACCTAGTGCTCTTTGACAAACATGTAATGAATTGCTGTATTGAGTCACTGACCCTATTGGTCAAGATCTGCCAGTGGGGCTTCCTGAGCACATAAGAAGAAACCGCCCATTCCACCACCATCCCCCCAAAAATGATGAAAGTGGAAAGTCACATAACAGCCACTGTTGAAACCTGACCAGTTAATTTACCCCCTGAATCTCAGTTTCCCCACCTATAATAAGGGAAGATTGGCATCTCCTTTGCGGGGTTGAAATTAGACAATAAGTGGGAAGGGTATATTAGCTAATGTCATCTCAAGAGACAATTATTTTACTTACTGTGTATAGTATCAAGTTCTCAGATCTTACTAAGTCTGTCACTGTGCTGCAGTTACAAGCAGTACCTTACCTAATCTCCCTAGACTAGTTAAAAGGCACATAAAATGCCTTTTCTCAAGTGAGGACACTGAGGCAGAGAGACCACTCAAGTATCCAGTGATTCTCTATTAGAGGCACGCTATTTTCTTAGGGGATGTGTGACATAGAGGAATGGGGTTAAGACTTGGGGAGTCCTATAAACGTGTTCCCCAGGTGATGTAGGTGAGTTCTGTATAGAAAGAACTGACCAACCCCAAGCACAGCTGTTTGGAGAACACAATTCCAGACCCCCTACCACTGCCTCCGCACCACCAACAAATAGCAGATGAAGGGCTGAGTTTCTGATGAGGTGACTTCCCTGGTGCCTCAGGTCAGAACTAGATACCATTTCCATGCTCCCGGATTCCCAATTTAACCCCTTCCTCCTTCCCCAGCAGAGCTTAGGCCAGGATTTGACCCATGGTCCAGGACCAGGTCAACTGGTAGTACCATGGTGGTGTGTAGAGGCCCCAGTAAATCCTTTTTTAGGAAAGGTCTTCACCAAGATCTGGTTTGAAAGACAAACTTGTTTATCTCTTATGGTGTTTTCAGATTTCCTGTCTCTACCACCACCCCCCACAAAGAGAAGGTGTCAGCAATTACATTTCTGCCCTCGTACTCTGTAATTAATAATTGCAATTAATCTGGCACACTTAGTCAAATAACGTGGGGCCTAATTGGCTGCCTAGCCTTTCTCCTTTTGATTGAGACAATCTGTGTTCTGCAGCTCAGCTGCAGTTAACGCAGCAGGACCTGTCAAAGACTGCTGCTGGGCAATTTGCATGACATTTGGGGAAGCAGAGTTGCTTATAGGCAAGAGGGAATTGGGTCTTTTACTTGTGGGACAGAAGAGGGAAGAAAAGGATCCCTGGGCCTGGCAAAGTGTTGGAATCTATCCCTTGGCTCAGCCTGCAGACTGGTCAGGATTAGTTCCCTGACACAGGCTAACTTCTGCACTTCTGTCATGGTGTGTGTCTGTGAGGGAGAAGTGCAGGGGGTGTTGAATTGGACAGGTTCCCCCACCTTTCTATGCTTCAGAGGGTGTTTTACCCTGTTGGATGGGATTAGGAATACCACCACTGTAACTTGGGCCCTCTGAATCCATCTTGCTCTCTCCAGCTGCGGGAAGAGTCCTGAAATCTAGTCTAGGAGGATGAGACAATCATGAATCCTTTCACCATGGAGCTGAAGTTCTACAAATTTATCAGAGATTCACTCCTTACATCCCAGAAAGGAGGGGTGTGTAGATGTGAGAGTGAAGGTCCTAATTTCATCAGAACTATTTATCTTATTGAAAATGAAAGAAAAAATTTTGGTCTCAGTTTACACCAATTTTCTTGGTTTAAGGTTGGTCTCAGATTAATAGCTGAACAGTTTGTAGCATGCCTCTGGTTTCAGGTCCTTGACTTGTTCAGGAGTCCACTTGTCAGCATGCCCCCTGATCCCATTTCTGAGTCCCTTAGCACTTTGACCCACTTTTGCATTGGTTTTCTCTTTTAGCTGGTACCCCTTTATGGAAAACTGTGACAGCAGAACATTCTGGAGACACAGCTTTGATCTGAAGGCTTTTGCAAAAGAAGAAAAAGTTTCTTTGAAGAACGTCCCCCAACCCCAGTCTATATCTTGTTACCCAAATTGAGTTGTGAATTCTCACCCTTATTTACCATAATAAACCACTATGATTCAGGTGCTCAGAAATGTTGAGGTGCTCAACCCCTCAGACCACCCTATGGGCTTACATAACCCATGGGAGATTATGAAGAAGAAGTACAGTGACTCCAAGGAAAGTGGGTGTTACTGATAAGGATGGTCAGCAAGAACCCTGTTGGCAGTCACAGAGAAGGTCCCTTAACCCACTAGAAGTCAATTAGTCAGTTTCCCCCAGGCAATGTCACCTTCACTTCATATTTCTCACATTGAATAGGAATAAGAAAACTATATGTTTCACAAAGAACGTGCTTTTTGTAGACAAATTTGCTAAAACACAGTCACACTTAATTTTGCATATTGTCTATGCTTGCTTTCTTATTACAAAGACAGATTTAAGTTGCACAGAAAACCCTGAGACCTGCAAAACATAAAATACTATGTGTTGGCTAGAGTGATAGGTCAGTGGGTAGAGTGCTTGCCTTGCACATGGCCACAGGTATTTGAGCCCCAGCACCCCATGTGGTCCCCAAACCCCTCAAGGAGTTATCCCTGAGCACAGAAACAATAGTAAGCCCTGATCACTGCTGGGTACAGTCAAAACATAAACAAAAACTATCTAGGGATGCCAAAAATAATTTGAGTGTGGCAATACCCCAGTTTGATACCTGGCACTACATATGCCCCTCCTCCCTATGAGCCACCAAGAGTGATTCTTGAGCATAAAGTTAGGGAGACCATCGTGTCTGATCTCAAAACCAAGAGAGAACAATATAAACATCTCAAACACGAAAACACTATCTGAACAATAGTAGAAGTGGTGGACAGTCCTGACCTTCCAGATAGAATCCTCAAAGAAGAAAGAGCCTCTGCACACCTCTCCTACAGCACTGACCTCTGTTAACTCTCCTCTGTGACAGCCAGGAAAGGGAAACAGCATGTTTGTAAACTTACTGCAGATTCCCAGAAACAAGTGTGATCAATTCACGTGCTACTGTCTTGCATGTTTCCTTCACTTGGAGATGAATATCCTACAGCTGAAATCTAAGTGTAAAACACCTTCCCAGTAAGAACATCGACTAACATATATCTGGTTCTTAGCTGTGCCAGGCATTATTCTAGCCATGGATTAAATTCACTCCTAAAAGCCATCCTGTAGAATAGATATGGCCAAAATTCCCAGATTAAGGATAGTAAAAATGAAGATAAGAGAAGTTAGTTCATTTGCCCTAGGTCATACAGCTTCTTCGAGTTGGGAATAAGCAAGAGTTGACTTGTTCCTTGCATCTTGCTCACTATGAAGGACAGAGGTCTCAGTGCTAGCAATAATGTTGAACAAGATAATAAATGCAGGACTGTAGGAGTGGCCACAAAGGACGATGGTCACTGCTGCTCATTAAGTTTCTGGCAGCGGGCCAGTTCCATTTCCCCAGTTGCCTCTCTGTAGTGAGAATCAGTGACTGATAATGGGTCAGAGTTCATGCCCCGGGGGGGGGGGGGGCTGGACATGTCTTTGGCATACCAGACCTCAGATCAGGTCCTTTGTCATTTTTATGCAGACAGAGCTGGCGCCCAGGTTGAGAGTCAGGCCAGCTGGGCAGAAAGCAAGGATTCAAAGAATAGCCATTCATGAGTACTAGAGAGGTCAGAAAGCTCATTGAAAATCCAACCACCCAGAATTTACTAAGTCCTTTTCCTCACCCAACCATGCCCATATGTATGACCTTGAAGAGAGTCCCTAATTTTGCAGTAAATTATTACCAGGAAAATCTATGGCCAATTAAACAAGCAAATGTTGCTTTCATACCTTATACTTTTGGCCTCCTAAGGAAGCTCTGGCCTGACCTGTGAGAGAAAATCCTGAACTTACCAGCTGTCTTCATGAGATTAACCCTCTTCCTCCACAGCACAGCTTCCAGGACTTGGTTATTAAATCAGAAAAATCAAAATGCTCCCCAAAATAAACCCCTGGTGATTTGATAATATCAATTACCCTGGAGAATTACAACTGGAGCTTATCACTGAGGAAATGTCAGCAGCAGCAAACATCCAGGCTAAAACAATCCAATAGGAAATTTGCTGGTTTAGGACTCTGAAGCTCAAACATGAACATATTAAAACTCCAATAGCCAATAGGAACACATTGAAACTGGAAAATTATTTTCTGTGCCTTAAACAGAGAAAAGTGCAGAAACACTAAGCATCCCTGGTAGAGAGTCTTCCATTTTGGAGCACGTAAAATTGAAATTAGACAGTCACTTTCAACAGATATTGGGATGTTTCACACCTGAAAATGCCAGTGAAATGCAAGATGGTCCAAATCAAATCGCAGCCTGAACATTTTTTCCCTACAAGGAACATATGAGAAGGAAAAGGACATACATCTCTGCATTATATCCCATTTGTAACATATAGCTTTGGGGTCAGGAAAATAAACATTTTGTTACTGGTTTTGGCATATCAAACACACATTGGACAGCTTGCCAGGCTGTGCTGTCCGAAGCCTTCTACTCTCATTACCTTGTGGGGCTCTCTCAGAGGGTGGGTAGAATATTCATGGTAATTTGGAGGTAAATCGCGCGGCCGCTTTGCATCCCTGGGCAACGGGGGAAAGCTGGTATCTGCTCTGCCGGGTGTATCTGCATCCGTGGCTCAAGCATTCCTGGGCTTGAAATACTCTCCTCTGAAGGGCAGGTCTCTGCAGGGTGGGTCCTTGTAGCCTGGGTTTCTGACAAGCTGGGCTGGAGACTGGCTTAATCTCTTGGGTGGAGATCTTCCAAGCTGCGGAGTGTGAATGGTGAAGATCGCTGCCAGCAAGGTATGGGGGTTTTCTCTGGGTTCTTCTGAGGCTCTATGGGGATGGTGGACTCAGGTCGGAAGTCGCTCTCGTGGTCCATGGAATGCAGGGGGGTTCAACGGGGAAAGCTGGTTTCTGCTCTGCCGGGTGTATCTGTGTCTCTTCACACGCTACCTGTCTGAATGCAAGGTGCCCTCCCAATGGAAAACCAGCAGGACAGCTCTACTGTTCAAGAAGGGAGACTTCACGACATTGGCAACTATCGCCCCCATCTGCCTGTTGTCCGTCATCTACAAGCTGTTTACAGGAGTCATCCTGAACAGGATTGGCAGAACACTAGATGAAGGACAACCATGCGAGCAAGCTGGCTTCTGGAAAGGATTCAGCACAATCGACCATATCCACACAGTAACCAAGCTCATTGAGGTTTGTAGGGAGTACAAGATGCCGCTCTGTCTCACGTTCATTGATTTAAAGAAAGCCTTTGATTCTGTGGAGACTGAAGCAGTCATCGAAGCCCTAGCCAAACAGGGTGTTCAAACCCAATACATCAAGATCCTTCATGAGCTGTATTACGGATTCACCACCAGGATCTCACCATTCTACAAAGAAGTGACCATTGATGTCAAAAGAGGGGTTCAACAGGGTGATACCATTTCACCAAAACTCTTCAGCGCCACCCTCGAGAACATCATGCGACAATTAGAATGGGAAGGAATGGGAGTGAAGATAGATGGTCGGCAACTACACCACCTCCGCTTCGCTGATGACATTGTTCTAATAACATCAACATTAGCCAAGCGGCACAAATGCTGGCTGACTTTGACCGAGAATGTGGAAAGGTAGGTCTACAGCTGAATCTAAAGAAAACTATGTTTATGAAAAACGAACTAGTTCCAGAGGCCCCATTCACTCTCAATGGAACAGACATCTCTGAATGCAGCAGTTATGTGTACCTAGGTCGAGAAGTCAACATGATGAATGACCTAAAACCTGAGCTGCGCAGGAGGAAGAGAGCGGCATGGAATGCCTTCAAAGGCATTGAAGAAATAGCTAAAAAGGCCAAAGAACCTCCGGCTCCGGGTACATCTGTTTGACTCCACTGTTCTCCCTGCATTAACATACGCTTCAGAGACCTGGGCCCTAGGGAACGCAGGATGAGAATGCTATTCGGGTCTCCCAGAGAGGAATTGAAAGAGCTATGCTTGGAATATCACACCTCACTCAAGTGAGAGAAGGAATCCATCGCTATTCCAGAATCAGGGACACTGTCTCATTTGCCAAGGCATCGAAAATCAGATGGGGTGGACATGTAATGCTATTTGGAGATGACCGCTGGACTAGATCCATTCCTGACTGGATCCCACGGGATATCAAAAGATCACATAGCCGCCCGCCTACAAGATGGTCAGACTTCCTTATCAAGACTGTGAAGGAACGGTTTGAGGCTCTTCATATTCCTGAATCAACCAGATGCCATTGGGCTACATTGGCACATGATAGGTCCAATGGAAATGTTACTGGCACCTGCTCGAGCAAATCGATGAATAACGGGATTCAAGTGATCAAGTGAACATATAGCTTCATAAATTATATCAATCTGTATCCCGACAATTTACATTTGCTATGGAAACCCTCAGAGACAGTCTTATAAAAAAGCTAAAAAAGAATAGAACCTCAACTTCTGGACCAGCCCCTCCCATTCCTCAGAAAACTCTTTATTGTGGGCCAGAGTTAGTGTAGACAGGGTAGGGCCCTTGCCTTGCATGCACCTGACCCAGGCTGATTCTCAGCACCTCTTTTTTTTTCTTTTTGGGTCACACCCAGCAATGCTCAGGGTTTCTCCTGGCTCTGCACTCAGGAATCACTCCTAGGGTGCTCGGGGGGGACCATATGGGATGCCTTGGATTGAACCCAGGCTGGCGCAGGCCGGCCGTGGTGCAAGGCAAATGCCCTACCCACTGGGCTATCTCTCCGGCCCCAGATTATCAGCACCTCTTATGGCCTCTATGGTCCCCAAGCCTGTCAGGAGTGATTCCCTGAGTACAGAGCCAGGAGTAAGTATTAAGACATCCAGGTGTGCCTTCTAAAGTCCCCCAAAAAAAAGAAAACTCATGGTTAAACCTCTAAAATGGTGTAAAAACCTCAATATTGCTCTCTCCCTTAGGGAGTAGCTTAACTTTGACTCACTTTTGCTGCCTATCTATTGCTTGAGGAAAACCCTGTTTTATAATATTTTACCTTTGGGGGAAGGGGATGTCACACCCGACGTGCTCGAGTTATTCCTGCCTGCTCAAGGGTAATTTCTCACTATGTTCAAAGAGCCATACATGGTGCTAGGGATTCAGCCTGGAGTAGACCACATGTGAGCAAGCGCTTCACCTCCTGTGCTGTGTTTTCAGCTGTATTCTGGTTCTTACCCTACACTGTGATTTCCTTCTCTTATTTTGTTTTACCAGTTTTATTGCACTGCCAGGCCAGTACTGTTAATCACACTTTTCATGGACACATTGGCCCAGTAACACACCCATCATCAGAAAGTCTGTTTCCCTCTACCAAAGTCCCAAAGGTCCCTCCTGCCAATCCCCAACCTACACCATGTAAGCTTAATTTTATATATTTTTATATATATATATACACAAAATCTTCAAGCTCTAATGATATTGACCATTTGATGTTCCATTATGCTATGAATTTTATGAACTGTCATTTTGTATTTAAGCTCATGTTTTATCTTGCTGCTTTCCAATATTCTGTCTTTGATTCTGTCAACCTGATTATAAAGTGTCTTGGAGTTTCTCTCTTTGGCTCTATTTTCACCAGGCCTTTCTGTGCACCTCATAGAGCTCTATGCCTGCATTACTGACCTCTGGGAAATTCTCATATATTATTTGTTTAACAAGATGTTTTTCACCAAATTCACCTTCCTGTTACTCAAGACTGATGATTCTTATATTGTCCCTTTTCGAACTCATCTTATAATTCTCTGGTATGCTGTTCATTTTTTCTCCCAGGCTTTCCCCTCTATATTCTGTTGTATTTTAGAGATTTCCTCCCACTGCATCTTGGAAATCTTGGATGTTTTCCTCACTTGATAACTTGATCACTTGACATCTGTTATTAGTCGATTTGCTTGAGCGGGTGCCAGTAACATTTCCATTAGACCCTATCATGTGCCAGTGTAGCCCAGTGGCATCTGTTTGCTTCAGGAATATGAAGAGCCTCAAACCTCTTCAGGGTCTTGATGAAAAAGTTCAGGGTCTTGATGAAGAAGTCTGACCATGTTGTAGGTGCGTGGCCACGTGATCTTTTGACGTCCCATGAGATCCAGTCGGTAACTGCTCAGGTCCAGCGGTGTCTCCAAATCACATTACATGTCCAGTCCATCTGAGTTTCGATGCCTAGGCAAAAGAGACAGCGTCCCTGACTCTGGAATGTTGATGGAGGTTGGAACTCCGGATTCCTTCTCTCACTTGAGTGAGGCATGATATTTCAAGCATAGCTCTTTCAATTCCTCTTTGGGAGACTCAAATAATGTTCTCATCCTGCTTTTGTAGGGCCCAGGTCTCTAAGGCAAATGTTAATGCAGGGAAAACTGTGTAGTCAAAGAGATGTGCTCAGAGCCAGAGGTTCTTTGTCCTTTTAGCTATTTCTTTGATGCTCTTGAAGGCATTCCACACTGCTCTCTTCCTCCTGTGCAGCTCAGGTTTTGGTTGATCATATTGTTGAGTTCTCAACCTAGGTATACATAACTGCTGCATTCAGAGATGTTTGTTCCTTTGAGAATGAATGGGGCTTCTGGAACTAGTTCATTTTTTTCATGAACATTGTTTTGTTGAAATTCAGCTGTAGACCTATCTTTTCACATTCTCGGTTGAAGTTAGCCAGCATTTGTGCCACTTGGCTAATGTTTAGTATTATTAGAACAATGTCATCAGCGAAGCAGAGGTGGTATAGTTGCTGACTCCCATTCCTTACCATTCTAATTGTCCATGACATTCTTGAGGGTGGCACTGAAGAGTTTTGGTGAAATGGTATCACCCTGCCAAATCCCTTTTTGACATCAATGATCACTTCCTTGTTGAATGGTGAGATCCTGGTGGTGAATCCGTAATACAGCTCATGAAGGTTCTTGATGTATTGGGTTTGAATGCCCTGTTTGGCTAGGGCTTTGATGGCCACTTTGGTCTCAACAGAATCAAAAGCTTTCTTTAAGTCAATGAATGTGAGGCAGAGCAGCATCTTGAACTCCCTACAAACCTCAATGAGCTTGGTTACTGTGTGGATATGGTCGATTGTGCTGAATCCTTTTCGGAAGTCAGCTTGCTCGCATGGTTGTCCTTCATCTAATGTTCTGCCAATCCTGTTTAGGATGACTCGAGTGAACAGCTTGAAGATGATGGACAACAGGCAGCTGGGGCAATAGTTGCCAATGTCATGGATGTCTCCCTTCTTGAATAGTAGAACTGTCCTGCTGGTTTTCCATTGGGAGGGCACCTTATATTCAGACAGGTAGCGTGTGAAGAACCGAGCCAGTGTATTGATGAGTACTTTGGCAGATTCTTCAGGTGTTCAGGTCTGACTTTGTCTGTGCTGGGTGCTGTTGGCTTCTTTACCAACAAAATGGCAGGTCATATTTCAGAAGGGAGAACATTGGAAGCCGACAAATCCATACTGTGGATTTTGGTATGTGGGCAGGTGGATGTGGATACCAAAGAGTTCTGTGTAGAAGTCATGGATAATCTTCTCCATTGCATTTCTGGAAGACGTAATAGACATCAGGACGTCAGAGGGCAGTCATCTTTGTCTTATAGTTGGCGAAGGACAGGCAGGTCTTGTGAATGCTTTTCCCAGCTTCTCCTGTATCGGTCAGTATTTCTGCTCTTCTCTCTTTGAGGTCTTTATTTATCACTTCTCCGTACTGTTTTGCAACCTTACTGTTTGGACCTTAGCATATGGTTGCATGAGTCTTGCGACTTGCCATGTTGGCAAATGAACTCTAGAGTTTTTGAAGACAGACATCCTTTTGTGGCTTTCTCTCTCTCGGCACTCTTCACACAATCATGGAGGTGCTGAACCAGTCGGTTGTATTCTTCATTGATGTTGTCAATGATGGTATCTTCCCATGTTGCTGCAATGAGCAACATGCCAAAAGAGTTCCCAGTTTCTTCCAGTTGGTGGTCATTCTGGGAGTTCTCTTCTTAAACTTTCTAGCCTTTTCTCCCCCATTGCATGAAGTAGAATTTTGCATGAAGGAGTCGGTGGTCCTATCCTGCTTGGAATTTTGAGTATGACAGTGACATCAGTCAGGCAAAACCATGATTGAATATGATGTGGTCAATTTCATTGTGGAACTGTCTACCAGGAGACTCCCATGTCCAACGTTTTGATTCAGCCTTCTGGAACTGTTAGTTACCATGAATGGTCTTGGTGGACAAGATGATCTCACCCCATTCTTTCCATTCTAGGCCATGGGTCCCAATGTGGAGTTTTTAGGGCAAATCTTCTTGGTCCTATGCTGGCATTAAAATCACCAACTATGATCTTGTAGAAGGTGTGATGAGTACTTTATAGAACTCTTCCAGTTCCATGTAGATTTCTCAATTTCTTCTTCCTTGTATGTGGATGTTGGTGCATAGACAACGAAGATAGAAACTGCTAGCAGTGGACTGTTGCAGGACTCCTCTAAGAGCCTCTGCATCAGCTCTGAATTGCCTCCCTGCAAATCACTTCGTAGATAAGGGGGTAGTCTAAATGTGGCAGTTTATCTGACCATGTATTCTTTTTTAAAATTTTTTATTATACCACCGTGAGACATACGATTACAAAGGTGTTCATAATTGGTTCTTGGTAATACAGTATTCCAGCACCCATCCCTCCACCAGTGCCCCATTTCCACTACCAATGTACCCCACTGCCTCCCACCCACCCCCCAGGCTGCCTCAACAGCAGGTAGCCCTGTTTCCTCTCTTTCTCTCTCTGTCTCTCTGTCTCTGCATCTCTCTCCCTCTTGTTTTACGCATTGTGGCTAGCCCTGCAGATATTTAGAGTTTATCACTTAAGTCTCTTTGTGTATATTCAATGGTGAGTTTTGATCTGCCATTACCATTTCCCACATTTAGTAAAACACTAGTATCTATTTATATCCTATTAATGAATGCAGTCATTCTATATCTGTCCTTTTCCTTCTGACTAATTTCACTCAGCATGATAGTCTCCATGTCCACCCATTTGCAGGTAAATTTCATAATTTCATCTTTTCGGACAGCTGGATAGTATTCCATAGTGTAGATGAACCACAGTTTCTTTAGCCAGTCCTCTGTTCTCAGGCATTTAGGTTGTTTCCAGATTCTTGCTATGTGAATAGTGCAGAGATGAATAAAGAAGTACAGATAGTGTTTCTGCTATGACCATGTATTCTGTACTAGCTGGTATAAATATTCTCTCATGCTACCACATTCATCATGGGACTAGCTAGATCTTACCAGCATATTTGCCTGGCCACGTTGGATCCCTAAACAATTAGACCAGAGAGAAATGTTGTTTGCCTCCAAGCAAGCAAGCATGGCTCCCTGATAACTCAAAGGCAACTAAAATACAAAACTACCGTGAAGTAGACGAGATTTGTGGAGGCTTGGAGAAATATTTAACTGGCATTAGTATTAGTCTTTGGTATAGACACATGCCATCTCAGAAACCCCCTTCTCTACCCTATAAAGGCCTTTCCAGGCAGACATTGGCTCAAGACATTAGCATATAAAAAGACATTAGGTGAGGTGCTGGGAGAAATTACCTGAGGGGCATTTGACCCTCCCTGCCAGGGGAAGTTACATTTAGCTTACAACTCCTCCCAGCTCTGCTAGGAGGCTTTGAATTAGCTCTGGGTCCTTGTAAACAGTCAGAAGTCTCCTGAAGTTGTTACATTTCTATAGGGCTACTTTCCTGTTTTCATCTCTAGATAGCCCAGCA